>VXAB01000904.1:232819-290059 GCA_013399175.1 Odontophorus gujanensis | reverse complement strand
AAAAAAAAAAAAACCAACAAAAAAACCCCACTAACTTTGGTAATCTTGTTTAATAAGAGTTTATTCCTCTATAAAAGCAGTAGATGATAAGTGTGAACCTTGATGCTTCCATTTTTAAGACTATCAGACAAAGTCAGTGTTCTTGATTTGTATGTCTTGTACCTACTTGTATTTTTGATCCTACTGCTTTTCATATAAGCAGATGGGAAATGGATGGATTCTGTGAAGCTGTATGAAAGCATACAAAGCAGTGTAAAATAATGTGTTTAGCTGTCCTTCAACTTTAACTCTAATAAGTGCTACAACTACTAACATTTACTGATTAAGGCCATGAAGACAATAACAATCCATAAACTAAGACAAACCAGGTAGGACTGGGATTTGAGGGCTTTATTTTACATTTAGAAATATCTAATTGTCAACAGCAAAAGCCCTGAAAATATTTGAGTCAAAATCTCAAAGCAGAGAAATACCGAAGTAGTTTTATGCATTGCTCTATGTCTTGCTCTTGTTTGTAAGTGTCAGCATTCTCTTTGATTCTTAAGGTTGCTTAAGAACTGAAATAGTGTTTCCCATGTTTATTTCACCTTAGGAAGACTGAAGCTTCTACATATTTAATTTTGCAGTTGTCAGCGGTTTATGGGCTGGTTTGGCCCAGTTCCATGATGAATGGGGTGAGGGGACCGAAGGACCCAGGCCCCAAGAAAGGGAAAATGTAAAAAGAGAAAGGGCAGGGAGATGAGCCTGAAACAAAACAGCGGCAACAATCTGATGAGGAAAACTAATTTACTAAATAAGATATCAGAATGAAAAACAACAAAGTGTAATATAATATACTTGGAATTGAAGCTAATAAATCAAATAAAATTAGAGAATGTCCAAAAACTGAAGGCCTTACACTAATGCTGAAGGCGAGACAGCTAGGGAACTCACATGCTGCTGGGATGATCAGAAAGGGAAAAGAGAGGGATCTTTTGACTTGCCAACAGTTTTTATCTTTCCCTCTGAGTGAAAAGAGGAAAAATACAAAGTCCTCTGGGGTATGTAGTTCTTCTATTCTGAGACAGGTATACCTGGAACTATTGGTGATCCACAGAACTGGAGCATTAACTCTTTAACTCCCAGTGCATTACATGATTCTATGATGTGGAATACCAATAACAAAAAATCATAAAACCATGACAGCAACCCAACCTTTTGCTGTGCATTATATACAGTCAACTCTCAATAATTTAACAGTATTCAACTATTTCTGCTTTGAACACTTTCACTCCTACTACTTAGGAGGCTTAATTCTATCAAGCACAAAGGAGTGACTTTGTGGTCTAAAAACTGTGAAAGACAGAAGACATAGTATCACAGAATCAGAAACATGCCTGTATTCCTTTTACATTAACTTGAATATGATGGCAAAAAAATAAAGCCAAAGATGCAGAAATAACATGAATGTAGTCAATATCTTTTTCTTCATAAAATAAACATAAAACAAAACATTACTTGACACAAGCTCTCTGCTTTAATATAGAAAAATAACAAATTAAGAAGACCAAAAATTAAGAATATATATTCTTAATATCTCTCATCATGAGTGCTGGTAGTAGCTATTGTTATCCTGCCACTTGTGAAGCGAAATCAACTTTTCTAAAGTGTATTCCTATCTAAAATGGCAAGTAAGGTGTCTGTTGATGCACCATGACTGCAATGTTAGATTATGCAGGATATTCCATTTTCCTTGTCTGCAAGGAAAGTTTTCCTTTGGCTGCAGGTTGAAAAGAAATATTTCAGAGTATATTCAGAACTATTGCATTTCTCATAGTTCTTGATACAAATATAAATAGCTATTACTAGCTCTTTTTGTTGCATGTAACTTCTTCAGAATTGTCCATAAAAAAGTCTAGTACTCAGAATTTAACTGGTACTTGATAAGATTTTCAATTTCCTCTTTACAGGAGTTTAATTTCCTTACTTGTTTAATAGCTTGGATCTCCAAACTTTCAAAGCTGATCCTCCTGAAAATGGATTTGCAAGAGCAGAAGACAATCCCTTCAGCTAATTTTGAATTATTCTGTCAGAATATAAATGTACATCTTCAAGACTAAAGCAAAAAATCTTTGCCTATAGGTAGTCTGTCTGGTGTCTAAACATTGTGTGTTAACATGCTATTATAACTTCAAATTACAAATACCCATCAGAAGACATTTGGACTTTACAAGATGAGATACTCAGAGTTGAGACATCTGATGAAAACTGGTAGACTTCCATAACGTAATAACAACAAGGTGCTTTTTCCTCATTTCAACTAAGAGCAGCTTTTGAAAACCCTACGAGTTGAAAAGCTTCAGTCCCCTCATCTATGAAGATGACTTCTTTAAAGCAATGCAACTTCTTTACAAAGCAAAGATATGATGCGAATATGACAAAAAATAAGACATTAATACAGTGAATGAGAGTGTTCTGAATGCACATTGGTTTATTAACTCTCAACAGGAATATTAGCTCTTTATGATAGTGATAGAAGATGCATCCTAATAAACACTAAGAAATCACTGCCATTTAATTCAGTGGCAAGTATCACATGATACTGATATAAACATACTTTGCTATGGTTAGTGACAGACAATCAAATTGATAATCTCATCTTAATAAAGTAAGAACTGACATTACACTGCATACTTTTATTCCCCATGGTAACCATAGTTAGAAAGTATAACGCCTTTTTCTTTAAGAAAACTAATTTCATTAAGAACAAGAATTAAGAACAAGTGATAGTTTATTGATATGTAAACAACTTCTGCATCATAAAAAAATTAATAAATCTGTAATTAAGGTGGAGGAGATAGTTCATTAAATATTATTTTTTAAAAATATGTAACATCAATGTATTGAAAGGTTCGATTGATGTCTGAAGGGGATTTCTATCTCCATGAATTCAGGATTTGTACAACCCAGATTCTAGCTAGTAGAGCTCAAGAACAAAGGCCAAGGTGCGAACACCTATCAGAAGCTTGAGTTTAAGCCAAAACCATGACCTGTTGAATTTTGAGATCTCTACTGAGTTCTTTTGTGATGCATATATATATAAATATTTTTTTTTCCCACCAATTTTTGCTACAGCTTAGCTAAGCCAAGTAGTTTCTGGCTTTTTATTTCTTCACAACTTAACTTCAGAACAAAAGGCCTACCATTACACACCTTGTATTATTTTAATTAGTGAACCTGACATGGATATATAAGCAAAACTCAATAATACTGTCCCCAGCGAGCTTCTTTCTTCTGCTGTATACTTTCTTCTAGATAACTTTCCACCTTTGACACTCTCCTCAGATTTGCACGCTGTTCTTTTGCTACTATGATGTCAATGGTTTAGGATGTGAATAGTGTAGATTGAAGTGCTACTTTCAGAAAAGATCACCTGATTTGCTGTTAGCCTTCGGAAGCAGAGAAATCACTTCGGATAAGTTGTGACACCAGGCAAAGCATTATCAGGAAGAGAATTAGGAACACACATACAAAGAGGTTGATTCACCACAACAGTGATCAGGTCTCTGGCTTCATAACACTCCTCCTCAGGAAGTAGTCTTCATTCATTAAATGTTCTCCCTCCAGAGCCTAGCCCTTAAATGAGCTCACGGAGGGCTTTCCAGTCAAGTGGAAAGCACAGGTAAATTTTTTGCACCTGTGTTTCCTGAGCCAGTCACTCTATTCCTGAAGTGCACAGTCATCAGTTCAGGCTGTGACATAACAGTTCCCCTACACCTGCTGATTTATCATTCTCAATGTTTTCTTTCCTATAGAGATGTTTTAAGTTAGTGTTACTAATCTTTTGCATTAAGGAAAATAGTTCAGAGGCAGCAGCTGATGTTGGAGCCACATCCACCTTGTCAGTGAGCACAGGAAATGTATCATTAGCCACCTGCCAATTTGCTGGGCTGGTGTGAATGTACTGTCTGGTCATTTTGAGTATGCCAGTTGTGATCATCTAACCTCGCTATCACAGTTACTTCTGGTGTTTGCACGTTCCTACCAGGCTGATGCTGACTCCGTTGTTATCAGGTAGGACTCAATTGGGCAGGAAGCTGAAAGAACTGGGGCTCTGGGGAACATTATAGCAGCCTTCCAGTATCTGAAAGGGCCTACAGGAAACATGGAGAAGGACTTTTTATAAATGCATGTAGTGACAGGATGAGGTGAAATGGGTAGATTTAGACTAGATATTAGGAAAAAAAATTCTTTACTGTGAGACTCTGGAACAGGCTTCTCAGAGAGGTGTGGATGCCCCCTCCCTGGAGGTATTCAAATCCAGGCTAGATGGGGCTTTGAGCAACCTGGTCTAGAGGCAGGTGTCCCTGTCTGTAGTTGAGGGGTTGGAACTAGGTGATCTTAAATGTCTCATCCAACCTAAACCATTTTATGATTCTATGACATATAGGTGTCCTCAGCTGAGAGCAGTGGAGATACAGAAGAGGCTTACCTTCATTGTGGTGTTTTCAGAAAGGTTCCTGAATTTTCCGTGTGCCAGGCAGACCACTTGCCTACATTAGATGAAAACCCAGAGCTGCACCAGCAGGACCTAGAAGAAGGAGATTGCAGCCCCAGCCAAATGCATTGGATACCAATGAGAGTGTGCCAGCTGCAGGTCCTAGTTGTGACCTCAGGCAGAACATATCTCACAAGATGGTATAAACAGTACCCACTTTTTCTGTATAGCGCAGAAACGGCAACCAGCAGTGTTGCCAAATATTTCATTCTTCAATGTTACTTGTGAACACTCTTCCCTACTTGTTTTTCCCTGATATCAAGTGATAGTGCAAGTGTAAAGTTAGAATATGTAGTTATGTGAAAATTCAAGCTAGGAAACTGAGTATTCTACCTCCCTGTTGTAGTCCTACTACGTAGACAATGGTTTAGTTCTGCTGCTAGAGAGGCCATGAGATGCACAGTACTTAGATTGTATCTGTAAATATTATACCTACTGTTTGGTTGATTTAACACTGAAGAAGGGAATTTATTCACTGTTTTTTTTTTTTGTTTTTTTTTTTTTTGCTAAATTTTACCCTTATTATCATTCAGGTTCTTTCATGATTTTAATGAGGGATCTAAAGTTTGTTATATTCAGAATTGGAAATTTCCACAAATGTCAATGGAAAAAGTAACAATTCACATTTAAGAATGTATTGTATCCTCTGCACTTAAAACATTTTCTCAAAAAGCTTATGACATTCTTTGCTCTTAAAAAGCCTGATTATTTTCTTGAAGTTTTAAACACAGATTTTTTTAATTGCTGTTGTCCATGGTTTTTTTGTTTTTGTTTTTTGTTTTTTGTTTTTTTTGTTTTTTGTTTTTTTTTTCAAGGAAAAAAGGCTGAAAAATTCCTTAGGATGGTTTTGATAGTATCTTCATGTAATAATAAAATGTTAGTTCTCTTTGTTTTGCTTCAGGAAAAAAAAAATAGGCCTCCAGGCATTCTGTGCTCCACCTGGTATATCATTTATGTGTTTACAATAGTTTCCTCTCATAATCTATGTATTTCTGTATTTCAGTATAATCAGTATTTCTGTATTTCATTTCTGTATAGCAAGTATTCTTCAATTGGATCCAGTGGGTATAACTTACAGTGCCAGCTGAACATGAAATTGTTCAAGCTCTCGATTTTGAGTTAGCTGGGAAAGCAAAGATGAAGGTTGCAAGGAAATCCTTTGGAGTTTTAAAAAATCTTTGAGGTATCAAGACTTTACTTCAAAATATCATGTTTACATCTAGATGAAATCAATACAGTAAGATGGAACCTCACATCATATTGCTATTCTTGTCAACAGTGTAATGCCTGAGAGCCCAGGAGTCTCCATTCTAGCTGTAAAAAACAGATGTTCCCCTGCTTCAAAGGATGGCTGCAGGCAGGATATTATGAGGGAATAAGAAAATGTTGTTGAGCAGGAGTCATTGTGGTATCAGCACAATGGCACCAGATGGATGTCATGTCAGAGCTAAAAGTTAGACAAGAACAGTAAATTAGAAGTCACTATGATGAGCATCACCAAAATGGAAGGATAATGCCTGGGCAAAGCCAGAGGTTTGAAAGAATTGCACGTGTAGAAGTTCTGCCATCCGACCAAGAAAAACAGAGCATAAAGAGCAGACAGAGCTAGGATATTTCCCAAAGTTTATGAAGTGTAGTAGAGACTCAAAGTCAATGAGAAAGGAGTTCAGCTCATTTCTGGGCAACTTTTGTCAGTGCTCAGCAGCCCACACAGTAAAGAAGTGCTTCTTCATGTTACTTGTCTTGATACTGAGCAAAAAGCCTAAATCCAGCTTTGCATTCTCCCTAAAGGTGTTTATATGTGTTCATAAGACTCACCCTGAACCTTCTCTTCTCTGGGCTGTACAGTTCCAACTCTCAGCCTCTTCTGCACAGGAAAGATGATTTGGACCCTCAGCATTCTTAAAGGTCCACTGCTGGACTCTCTCCAGTAACTTCATATCCCTCTTGTAGTGGAGATCCCAGAACTAGTCCCAGCACTCAAGGTGTGGACCCATTGGTGATGAAGGGAAGGATTAGCTCTATCAGCCTGCTGGCAGTCCTCCTCCTGCTGCAACCCAGAACATCACCAGCTTTATTTGCTATATGGACACACTGCTTGCACGTGCTCAATCTCTGGCAATATAGAGAAAGCAATGCAGTATTTAATAAATAGACTCTAAAATTTGATTTTTTTTTATAATCTTTATTTTATTAAGAGTTTGTGAAAGAAATTTTTAAAATCTTTACCAGATGAAGAGGAACCCAAGGTCATTAGCTGTGAAATCTGTCCTTTAAAGGGCCATTTCACAGCAAACTGCAAATCCATAATAGGTTTTTATAAACTATAGGAAAGCCAGCTAAACAAAATCTCCCATTTGTGATCATCTATGCTGCTTTTATTCTCAGCTATACTGGGCATTTATCATTACATTCGTCTACTGTAGCAGATTCTATGCTGTCTGTAGATAAACATCATGTTAAAGGGTCAAGTGGATTTTTTCTTCTGATACTGCAAAAAGTGTTTACAGCCTTACTTTCTGCAGAAGTGTTGTAATGGCAACTACCTCTCACAGCTCCCTGACCACATATTTTCCAAATAGAACTAGTAGTTGTTAGGTCATATAAATTAATATACAATAGCTGTTTTTATGAGTTGTTATATTCTGCCAAACTTTTCTCTATTCAAAGCATCACGAAAGTTAACACACTCAGTTGTAAATGTTGATCCTCTGTTTAGTCAGAATGATTAAGTGATGGTCATTGTAGCATGACTCATTGCTTCTGGATAGGAACATTTACACAATATTATCTTTGTTATGAAGCGCAGTTATGATTCACATCAGTCCAAGACTTCTACAAGTGAGGACAGCAATGACTGAATTTGGAATACTTCATTCTCCTTGGTGATTTACTGGTAAGTGAGCTCAGTGCTTATGTTGGTACTTTGTAAAGGAGAAAAAAAAAGAAAAAGGCTGATTGCATTCCTTAAAGATTGGTGCTGCCAAAATCATATGTTCTCATTAGGAGAAAATCATCCTTCTTAGAGGAAAATTGTTGAATAAATCCTGTATTAGAACCTTCCCACAGAGAACAGGAGGTTGCTGACTCATTGTACAGGGTACTGACAGAGACAAAGGGGAAAGCTGTAGACTGAGCTTGTCTCTTCTGTGAAGCCCAGCTTGTATTCTGATATGTGGGGCTGTGTCATTGCATAACGTAGCCACTAGCCACCTTGCAGTTAGCTCAATATCTGATTGAACATGAAAATTCTTGTCCTATAAAAACGATATTCTTACATTATTAAATAGAAATAGTAAGTTCCTGATGTCTCTCTCTTTTTTTTTTTTTTTTTTAAGATTTAATTATAGGGACAACAGTGTCTACTGAACTACACAGTTATGATGAATCTATGTAGTTTCCCTGTGAATAGCCTTCTAAGTTAAGAGATAAAGGTAAACATATTTTCTCTGTTAGAGTTATACAGACCTATAGTTTTATTTTTTTTACGGTAGAGAAAGAAAGTGAATCTTGAAAGAATCAAAACATTGCAGGTAACCTCAAAAAGAAAACGTTTTGACCTTACCAAAATGCAGCATTTCATATTTTTCTTCCCCAAAACAAAGAGACACACTGACAGTCATCAAGGGAATGGCTGAATTTTAAAGATGCTACATTCTCTGAGAGAAAAACAACATTTCTGACTGCAATTTTTGACTGCTACTCCTTCACATCTCTCAGTCTGCACATCTAAAAGGCACAGAGATGCCTCTACTGGCCTCGTGCAGGGCATGCCTAATATATGAGTTATCTATGCATTAGTTCTGCCTTCTTCCACATAATAAGTCAATCAAGGAAGAGTTGTATTTGTCATTTATAAAAGTTCCAGAAGGTATGAGCATGGATTGAACTGTCTTCCTTCCACATGTTCACATTTACCTTCCCTTTACTGCAGTCTTATGTCACTTAGGCTGTAACTACGGATTTTTACAAACTGTTTTGCACAGAGCATATCTTGCTTAACCTAAGCCAAGCAAAAGGTACGTGCCTGATCAGTTTAGCTGCATCACATGTCTATGGAAGAGGAAAGGTTGGGTTTCTTCAGTAGTTTCAATTAATTAAGATGAAAAGTATCAAAAGTAATATCCCACCTGTGAGCATACAGAGAAGGAGAGACCTAGTAGTGGTGTAGAAACAATTAAGGAATTCTTTTGCAATGTAATTTGGTAGCACAAAGACCATAGCTTTCTAAACAGCATTAAATCCACAGTGGGCATTTCATCTATGCAGGACGATAATTAGAACCACACCTGTAGCAGTTCTGGACATCTCATTACAGGGAGACAGTGACAAATTGGAAGGAATCTGGGGTAGCAAAACAGAAGTGATAATTCACTTTCAAGACAGCCTTGCAAAAATATTAGTTGGGCTAAAACCATACCAGTGAAGCCAAAGAATAACTAAATGGAGATGCTGGTCCTAACCTTCCTAAAATAAGATTTCACTGAGTTTTTAAGATGTGAGACCATGTAAGTCCAAATATTAGCCCCACTGAAAAAATCTCCACTTAATATGGAGATGTTGAGAAAAAAATTTTAATAAGGAGGTAGCAGACATCACTCCAAGCAAACAATTTATCTAGGAGTCTTTCAGGATGCTGAATGATTCTTCTCTGTTTTCTTCTCCAGAATTCTGGAAATTTATCATTCTACAAACTTCGTTCTGTATGAAATGTTTGTTTAGTAAGTTCAGGCAATATAAATGGGAGAACCATTTTCTACAAGAAGTTTTAAGTTGTTTTGTAATAACTGCATTATTAAAAAGAATCCTATCACCATGAGGACGGATTAATTCCTTCTATGTTATCGCTCTGGGAAGAATTCCTAATTTCATATTTCTATTCAGGCAGCCTAAAAGAAGGAGAGCTAAACCCTTCTGATCTTATGCAGTCAGGGAACAGCCATGGGACCAGATGCATTGGGATGATAACTATAATCTGATCGGTAATGGTATATACTTCTTCAAGTATTTTTCATTTTGAAGGATGAGCCAAAGATAATCAATGAACACTGCAGTGGTCCTAGATGAGTTTTATTTATTGAGCATATTACATGAAACAGAATTACATTTACTAATTCAAACAATACTCAAATGCAAACAGCATTTTGCAGTAGAAATGGTATTTATACAAAGTATGCAGGAATTGGTTCTCCCTGCTGAGAAGTCCTGCTTTTAAAGCTTGCCTATAACAGAACAGGACATTCAGCTTAGATAAAAAAATAAATTAAACTCAAATATTTAGGGAAAATAAGAATAATTTTCTATGTTGTTTTTCATAAAAATAAGACTATAGGAAGTAAAATATTACTATTTTATCCTAATGCTTCGCATAAACTTGTTACTGGTTCATAGAGAGGAAGTAAAAAAGAGGGAGTATTCACTTCAAAGGCTTGTACGGCCAACAGGGGTAAGTAAGGAATTAAATATAAAAGAATTAGACAGAATTTAAGATATTTGGTAGGTAATATTCTTAGAAGTTTTACACGCAATGCCATAATGATAAGAGAATTGCAGCTCAGAGGAGAGAGGCCCAGCATGAGGGCAGTTCATCAGGACATGCACGGCCTGTTTGCACAGCCCGAGCGGCCGTGCCTGACAGCTCGAATCTGTCTTTCCAGAAAGGAGACCCTCAGCTCACGCAAGCTGCTGCCAACAACAGCCTACACAAACCCATTTGGCTGCCAAACTGCAGCAACATCAGGCTGTGAAGCTGTTTTTCCCCGCTGTTGCCAGACTTCTGAAGGGACTGTCACTTTGATATGTTTTTTAATCTTATAATTTTAAAACTTTCATAACGACAAATTAGCAAATACATATATTATTTAATACTATGGGATCCCTTGGGGCACCAGAGTTAACTGCATATAGAACTCTATACCCACATTTTGATTTTATGAAGGAAGAGACCAAACAAAAGTGAGAATGGGTGAATATATATTTTGCTGTTAGCAGCTAGTTTGGCAGCAGTTTTTTTTGCTATGACAAGCCTTGGTGAACAGGCAAGAGAGACAGCTGTGCTCAGAGTCATGCACCTGTAGCAAAAATCCTATCTCTCTTCCAGATGACAGAGGGCTAAGAAGTTTTAAACAAGAAAAAAAAAAATACTGGCAAGGGCTTGTAAGTCTGTAGAAAAATAATAGAAACATTAAACATGCTGTGTGCTGTCTCACAGCTTATTAGAAAGAGTTATCAGCCTGAAAGCAGTTTAGAGGCAGACACCATATACAGTGCACTCATTGACAGCAAGCCATCATCCTGCCTCAGATTGAGAAATCACTGAAGTGAAGAAAATCAGTGGAGAAGTTAAGCCAGCAAAAGCCAAGGTGGAGAAGGTTAAGAGTCCAAGCCCATTTATAACCCTTTTAGACAAACATCTTCCTCAAAGTGTAAGGTGCCCTAATGCAAACATCATAGGTCATTACCCTACATTTCTGTGGAATATCTCTCTATATACCTGGCAGTACAATCCCTGTTACTAAGTTCTGTGCTTCACAGGAGAACAAATGTGCCCCTGTGGATGTGGGATGCATGCATTTTTTCTCCAGAAATATTACTATTGAGTTCATTTCAAAAAACAAAACAAAAACAAGAACAAAACTGTTTGTTTTAAATGGTCCTAGTAAAAGAAGTTACAGTTCTAGCTTTCTTGGAGAATAGATAACCTGTAGAAAGTAAAACACCTCTGCTTCAGTTATCGGGCTACTGTTTTGCGAAGTTTCCTTTGTGTCACCCAGCAACTCTGATAGTAGTTTTATTCTCCAGACCTCACCATCCTAACCTTTCCTAAAGCTGTCTAAAACATGAGCCTTTTGCACACTGAATGTCTGATAAGGTTCTTATATAAGGTACACATAATGCTCATGTATGTCTCCTGCCAGGTAAGGTAGATGTGAGCAGCACAAAGAGCAGGTAACTGTGTTGGTTGTATGATGCCTCCAGACTTGCCTATACCACCAAACAGCAGTGTACTTGGTCTTTTCTTTTTTGTGTATGTGTGTGTGCTGTTGAAAGGCTGACAAAATGCAAGGGTCGCATATAAAAAACATGCATTGCCCTTATTGCTAAGTAATGCTCTGATTTTCACAGCTTTGCAGGTATGTGTGGTTGCAGTGCCCATTGTTCATGATGCCCAGCACTCAAATTGGTCAAAGCAACTGAAAAATTGTAGTTGTTTCTCACAGCAGCTTACTAAGTCAGGATTCAGGAAAGAAAGAAGGGGACAGACGCTTTAGCAGGGCCTGTTGTGATAGGACAAGGGGAAATAGTTACAAATTAAAAGAGGGGAGATTTAGATTGGATAAAAGAAGATTTTTACAATAAGGATGGTGAGGCACTGGAACAGGTTGCCCAGAGAGGTGGTGGAAGCCCTGTCCCTGTAGATAATGTTCAAGGACAGGCTGGAGGGGCTCTGGGCAACCTGGTCTACCTATAGGCGTCCAAGTTCATTGCAGTGCAGTTGGACTACATGACCTTTATGGGTCCCTTCCAACTCAAACGACTCTATGATTCAACAGGTCTCATTTTGATGCTGCATGATTCTCAGGTAACAAAAAAATGTTGCTAACAGGCACAGCAATACCCTGCAGCCCTGTGTGCAATGAGGGGTGAATAAACACTTTTATGCACATAATAGAATTTTAAACCATTACTTTCCCTCACTGGAGATTTTCTGAGCAGCAGCGTTGGAAGATCTTTACAGTAGAATCGCACCTCCACAGCGTATGCTCAGCTGTGGCCGCTGCATTACTGCACACCATCTGTCACGATGGCAGCCCAGTAGAGCAGAGCTCATCCTAGAAACACTGGCAGTGGCTGTGTGACAGAATGACTGGGAACCTTGTAGGGAGGTGATGGCTTCCTGCTGCAGCCTCCTGAAGAACCCCGGGCAGAGCCATTGCACAAGGCAGCTCTGGGCTCTCGTGGATCTAAAGGCAGAGGTGGCACAGGCAGCCAGAGGTGGCTGCAGGTGATGTGCTGTTCTTGTTGAGGGAGACCTCTGGTCTGCTCCTGTGAGGGAAGGCTGAGCCTATGCCTTGCTGAGGTTTTTATTCCATCTTTCTCTTATGTACTCCCATTAATGAAAATGCCAGTATTTGGCTAATAAGAAGCATCTTGGCACAGAGAATGTGCTTGTGAGCAACAGTAACACGCTCAACTGCATTTGGTGGTAATGGAATACAGGGGAAACCCCAGTGTGCATCAAAGAGTAATGGTAAGGATTTGTGATAGATGTGAGGTCTATCTGCTCTGCAATCTGAGACAAGGAGCTGCAAATTTACAGTGAATTTCTGCCTTCATTTAGTATGCTTTAGAGAGCTGAATTCAAATCTCACGTGCTGTGGGGTACTGTGCCAGATTTCATTATGTATGGAATTTGAAATTAGCAGCAGTTACTTGGTGCCCAGCAGAGCATTTGACAGCTGTTTGAACCAGAAGCTGATCGTCAAGTTCAGAGGGGGAGAGCTGATGATAAAAGAGGGAAGATGGGGAAAATCCTAGAGGGTCACAGTGCAAGTAGAAGACTTACTCCAGAGCCTTGTGAGCTTCCCCATTAATTTTGCACTAGGTTGCATAAGACTTTTATTAAAGAATCATACGAGTTAATTAGAGATTGTTAGGAGGAGAGAAGTGTATACGAACACTGCAAGATTAGGCAAAGGTCCTCTTCCAGTGACAAAAAAAAAAAAAAAAAGGCTGAAGTTTCGCAAGGCTTTTAGTAACAGCTGGAATCCTTTTAAGATTCACCAGAGGCTAGTAACTTTACAAAAAGGATTGGTTTTGCAAAACATCTTCTAGCAAAAGATAAAAAGTGTAGTGGACAGTCAGAGATTGTTGTCTAGGATTTATCTTTAGTCAGCTGAGAGACAGGAGCAGCCACAAAGCAATTCTCTCCATCTGCTTCTTTCTGCCAACAACAAAGGGAGCCACGATGACTATCTTGTGCTGCAACAAAGCATTTGTTAAAGGACTAAATTTATGTACAGAAGATGCTACTCAGTTGATATTAAGCAGTGTCATTTGAAAGCATGCTTTGAAGAACCCAAAAGATAAACCAGTCTCTAATTCTTGGAACTGGTTGAACATTGTCTTTTTAAGAACTGAGTTGTAATTTTGTAATTGTATCTGTCCTAGAGAATAGTTTACTTAAAAGGATAAAATTACATTCAACCGCATTTCTATTAAATAAAAGACATTTTCTGCAAAAGTGCCTATTCAGAAAACTCTGACATAGTAATCTTCATTGTTTATTCACTGTGCAGAGCTTGAATGTGTGTTCCTGGCACTACTGGTTGTGATTAGAATTGCTGCATACTTTAGGAAGTCCCAACAGCTTTGCACTGTTCCTCCCTTTGCACTGATCTGGGAAGACAGTCAAGGGAAAAAATCATAAATTGCAAGCAGGGCTTAGCCTGCATATTTGTGGCGGGATATGGTGGAAATTAAATTTAAGAGGAGGTAAAAAATGAAAAAGATTGCTTATGAAAGTTATTGAGCTGTCAGCATCAGAGATTTTTAGAAATTATATGTGGCAAATGCAGTTAATCTTAACTTTGGACAGAAGGACATCTGTAATCACCATGTAACTTCTATCAGGTAGGAACATTCTGAAATTAGAATATTTCAATGGCTTAAAGATGTATAACCTTGATTAATTTTCCAAATATCAACTAAAAAGTATTGATAATGAGAGTATTCATATAAAGCATTATGTTGTATTAAATATAGTTCTTGGGTTACAACTAAAATTAAGTCACAGTCAGTCTTGAATAAATTATGACTTGCCTTGTCAGAACAGCTTCAGAGCCCTCCACACACTGAACAAATGCTCACCTTGTGAGTCTCTCCTCAACCCCCTCAATCTCTCCTGTATCTCAGCATTTCCTTAATAATCACAACTTCTTTTTTTTATGTCAGAAGTACAAATCAGTTTGGTATTCTTCTGTTTGGAGATCAATGAAACAACAGAAAAAAATCTATCAGCAGAAACGAGACACACATCAATAACTTTCTGATACTGATACTTCTTTCAGATGATCCTTTAAATTTGTTCCTGAATTTCTGATCTTGAGTGTGCAGGGCATATTGCAACATCTTAACATTAAAAAATGCCATCCTAACGCATCGGTGTATTCAGCAAGACTGTCATATTCAAAGAGCTGTACTAGTTTCTATAGATAGGAAATGGAAAATTATGCTTAAACCTAAAGAAGAAAACAGTGTATAAGTTAGAATTTAAATTACATTTTAAAAATTCTATGAATTCGGAATGGATTGTAAAGCTAAAAATTGAATGTTTAGGTGTTCCCACTAAGATCCAAGCAAGTATGTGTATGGAAATGAGAGAGGGAAAAGGTTAGGAATTAAAAAATCTCATAGACTTTTTAATAGATCTCTATTATCATGCAATGTGATAATAATTTATTATCATTATCATAGATCTCTATTTCCATGCAATGTGATGGTATGAAGTTCTATAAGATTCAAGGCTCTGTAATAATTCTTGAAGAACAATTCAATTTAATCCTGGTTTATGTTCCATTATTTGTGTATTTTCTTTCTTTATTTGCTCATAATGGACATTCATAGTGATTAAGAACTATTTTCATGATGCATCGTGTCATGGTCAGAAAAAACAACACCGTTAATGAAGTTCCAGAACTTGAATTAAAATTCTACCAGATGATAAAGTATTATCTTCATTGTCCTACATGGGCTGTAGCTTACAGTATACTTCTGAAATTCAAAGGTGTTGATGCAGTATGTCTTCTTAACACATCTTGCTAAACATAAAGTCACTTGAATGATAAGGCACACTTAAGGATAACATATTTAAAATGTTACATAAAAGGCAACATCAGAATTCTGAGGACAGAAATTGTCATAAAAATTATGAATTAGAAATCCGTTTTTGCTTCAAAAAATATTCAACCACCTATTTTGAAAAAAAATAACATTTTTTCACCACCATAATAAATCTTCATGCAAGTACTTCAGTGTGACCACCAGAAAATTGAATGCACATGTATCGGCTATACTGAAATATGAAGACCTAATTGGACTAAGTTATTGGAAAAACTGAATACTTGCCATTTTCTGAACTCCAAGCCTATGTTTTCAATTTCTCCCTGTCTGGATGTTCACTTTATCAGCTTGAGAGAGATCTGACAGCAAATCTCAAACTTGAGTCTTGCAAAGTGTTTCATGCAGTTAACTGTTCAATAGGTCTTGACAATCTTGCATTTAATGTTCTTTCTGTTCCTATGTGAGCATTTGTGAGACCCACCTTATGCAAACTTTGAGCTATTTCAAGATTACCACCATCATCTCCAGTGCAATGATGCTGATGTTCAGCTCCATATGCATTTCTCTGATTGTAATCTGACAATTCACATGGATGAGCTGATCAACACTCTTCATTTCATGGTGTGACAACTGTGCATGACTGACCAGAATGTGGCTTGTCTTTCATGTTGCTGTCAACACTGCTGAAACACACTACCCGCTGCCTCACTTTGTTAACGTCCACTGTTTGGTCTCCACAAACATTCAGCAAGCATCAATGAGTGTCAGCAATTTTTTCTGCATGGAGAGGTTCAGTCACACATCTTTGCTTCATATGCATTTCCATGTTGCGACCGTTTTGTCAGACTACCCCTATGCTGCCGTCTGTCAAGCGATAACAAAATGTAATGGAAAATAGGTGGGAAGGTTCAACTTCTACTGCCATACCACCAATATCCACTTCTCATGTTATGCGTCAACATAATAAAACAGGAAGCATTGTTCCCGGTGCAACCCTTACATAAGCTTCTCATATACCTGCATATGTAGGTAAGATATTGACACAAACAGGTTAAACATGCACATTTTCAGGCCAGGATTTACTCCTCCAAGGCAAGTGGTGACCTAATCTTGAACTGTGCAAAGGCATAGGTGAGATAAGAGGCTACATGCTGTACTCCAAGTGGTACTTTTGGTTATTTAGGACATGTCATAGCATAGAAGCAAAGATGAAGTTTATCAAAATCCTAGGAGCCAAACTGATAAGTTTTCTTCTTCTGAGAAATCTTTATATATAAGATCTGGTGCATAATATGCTTACTTTAGTAGTGATATAGATCTCCTCCTCCAGAGTGGGAAATGCTGATATTCATATGCAGCAGATGGAAAAGTTGCTGCAGGATCATGATCATGAAGTAAAATTTATTCCATGGCAATTTGTTGTTAGTTTTCCTATTTTTCTCCTTCACTGCTAGTTAAAATCTAGTTAAGGTCAGCCAGGAATTTCAGTGTGTAGATTAGCCACATGTAGGTCTCATGACATGTGCTTAAATCAGCTTATTCCACAGAAACTCATTTCTCTGTGTGCACCAGGCACTTACCGGATGTTGTTTAACTGCTAAAGAGAGTCTCACAAATGATATTTGGGACAGTGATCTGCTTGCTATTTATATATCAAACTGAGTCAAGCTAAATGGATTTTTAAAAGCCTCTTAATGAAGGTTTAAAGGAAGAAGCACAATTGAAGAGTGGAGTAAACAGTGCAAAAGATTTTTTTATTCCTGAATGTTTATGCTCCTCTAACAGTATTGAACCCACCAAAAACATGCAAAGGTCCATGAATAAGCACAGCCAAGGACAGCACACACTACTACAAACCACTGAAATTTATTTGTCTGTCACATCCTCCTTTTGACAAAGCTGAACACTGTATGCTGCTGGTCACCAGGTTAATTGTTCCTGTTTATGAGAAAGCAAAACGATGGATGGCAGGGTTGAAGTCTTATTACAGAGTCAGCTTCATTTGTCATGAGAAGGGATGCGCTGAGTGTCTGCAGGAGAACAAGACATAGTAAACTGTCTTCCCTTGAAAAGGGTGAACAGTAATCCCAGGAGTTTAAGTCTTTAGTGTGGCCAGCTAACTACAAACCATCTGAGACTTGTTGAAAAAGATATACAGATATTCAATTTNCTTGAGAGAGATCTGACAGCAAATCTCAAACTTGAGTCTTGCAAAGTGTTTCATGCAGTTAACTGTTCAATAGGTCTTGACAATCTTGCATTTAATGTTCTTTCTGTTCCTATGTGAGCATTTGTGAGACCCACCTTATGCAAACTTTGAGCTATTTCAAGATTACCACCATCATCTCCAGTGCAATGATGCTGATGTTCAGCTCCATATGCATTTCTCTGATTGTAATCTGACAATTCACATGGATGAGCTGATCAACACTCTTCATTTCATGGTGTGACAACTGTGCATGACTGACCAGAATGTGGCTTGTCTTTCATGTTGCTGTCAACACTGCTGAAACACACTACCCGCTGCCTCACTTTGTTAACGTCCACTGTTTGGTCTCCACAAACATTCAGCAAGCATCAATGAGTGTCAGCAATTTTTTCTGCATGGAGAGGTTCAGTCACACATCTTTGCTTCATATGCATTTCCATGTTGCGACCGTTTTGTCAGACTACCCCTATGCTGCCGTCTGTCAAGCGATAACAAAATGTAATGGAAAATAGGTGGGAAGGTTCAACTTCTACTGCCATACCACCAATATCCACTTCTCATGTTATGCGTCAACATAATAAAACAGGAAGCATTGTTCCCGGTGCAACCCTTACATAAGCTTCTCATATACCTGCATATGTAGGTAAGATATTGACACAAACAGGTTAAACATGCACATTTTCAGGCCAGGATTTACTCCTCCAAGGCAAGTGGTGACCTAATCTTGAACTGTGCAAAGGCATAGGTGAGATAAGAGGCTACATGCTGTACTCCAAGTGGTACTTTTGGTTATTTAGGACATGTCATAGCATAGAAGCAAAGATGAAGTTTATCAAAATCCTAGGAACCAAACTGATAAGTTTTCTTCTTCTGAGAAATCTTTATATATAAGATCTGGTGCATAATATGCTTACTTTAGTAGTGATATAGATCTCCTCCTCCAGAGTGGGAAATGCTGATATTCATATGCAGCAGATGGAAAAGTTGCTGCAGGATCATGATCATGAAGTAAAATTTATTCCATGGCAATTTGTTGTTAGTTTTCCTATTTTTCTCCTTCACTGCTAGTTAAAATCTAGTTAAGGTCAGCCAGGAATTTCAGTGTGTAGATTAGCCACATGTAGGTCTCATGACATGTGCTTAAATCAGCTTATTCCACAGAAACTCATTTCTCTGTGTGCACCAGGCACTTACCGGATGTTGTTTAACTGCTAAAGAGAGTCTCACAAATGATATTTGGGACAGTGATCTGCTTGCTATTTATATATCAAACTGAGTCAAGCTAAATGGATTTTTAAAAGCCTCTTAATGAAGGTTTAAAGGAAGAAGCACAATTGAAGAGTGGAGTAAACAGTGCAAAAGATTTTTTTATTCCTGAATGTTTATGCTCCTCTAACAGTATTGAACCCACCAAAAACATGCAAAGGTCCATGAATAAGCACAGCCAAGGACAGCACACACTACTACAAACCACTGAAATTTATTTGTCTGTCACATCCTCCTTTTGACAAAGCTGAACACTGTATGCTGCTGGTCACCAGGTTAATTGTTCCTGTTTATGAGAAAGCAAAACGATGGATGGCAGGGTTGAAGTCTTATTACAGAGTCAGCTTCATTTGTCATGAGAAGGGATGCGCTGAGTGTCTGCAGGAGAACAAGACATAGTAAACTGTCTTCCCTTGAAAAGGGTGAACAGTAATCCCAGGAGTTTAAGTCTTTAGTGTGGCCAGCTAACTACAAACCATCTGAGACTTGTTGAAAAAGATATACAGATATTCAATTTGGAGAATGTTACTGTCATACATTTTGGAACCTAAAGACTAAAAAAATATTAAAGCAGCATCTCTTGAAAAAAGTCCATCTTGAAAAACCATTGAGAAGAAAAGTAAATTCATTTACATTTGCTTGACATTTTCAATTCTGACTACGGTACCACTTCTATTTTCCTATACTTCACATACAATAACGTTCGTACATGATTAAATTCACACTTCTTAGGATGTAATTATTTAATATTTAGTATATATTGTATATCATTCCATTTTTTACCTGTATTATTATTTTAAAGAAGTATTTTTAAGTATTTTTATGAAGCAATTTCTGTGTGAGATAAAACAGGAAATTATAATAAACTGACATAAAAATTCATAGATTCATAGATTCATAGATTCATAGATGCATTAGGTTGGAAAGGACCTACAAGATCATCTAGTCCAACCATCCTCCTATCACCATCCCTACCCACTAAACTACTAAATCAAATCCCTTAGCACCTCATCTAAACGCTTCTTGAACAATTCCTGAATGGTCAGGAAAGAATTCCCTAAAAATAAATATATATCACAAGGACACGGTGTATTCTGTGTCAATAATACAAAGCATTTCTGTTCCTTGATGTCTTTATGACTGCATATGGCATTCAAGAGAGAAATTAGAAATCATATTTTTTCATTTCTTATTCCAGAAGAGTGTCTATAAGCTTTGCTATAATCACTGAATCTTGTGTGTCGATTCCACTTTTTGAAGAGATTCAAAAGTTGCCTCAGAACACTTAGCTTATTTATATGATGCTTAAATCTCATCCACCCACCAATCACCTTTTTTCCTAAATTTTTAAGAGAGCGCGATTTTGAAGTTTTTTTCCACTGCTCTTTTTACAGAAGTGTGCAATGTGTGTTTAACATTATCGTCACTTAGTCTCAGGTTTGTTGAAGCATAGCTTCAGTCTGCTGAAGCATACACAACCTTTAAAGTTCATCTACTGGTTTTTAGAGGCTGTTAAAGAGCCACCCTACTTAGAAAAAGATTTGCTTAACATATCACATTATTCCTCATTTTTTCCCCTAGCAGTTCTACTGCTGAATTTCATGGAAATACAATTGAACTTCATCTGACGTCACTTAAAGCTATTCTTTTGCTTCCTAACACTGGTCACCAGAGAGAAGTCAGTGCTTGCCCCACTGCTCAGTCTGTGAGATCATCATGAGACCTCCTCTCAGCATCCTTTTCTCTGGACTCAACAACACTCAGTATCCACAAAAAGCCAAAAAGACAGGGATCTCTAGGAAAGAGTCCAGCAGAGGGCCACAAAGATGGTGAAGGCCCTCCTCTATGAAGAAAGGCTAAGTGAACTGGGTCTCTTTAGCCTTGAGAAAAGAAGACTGAGAGGGGACCTGATCCAGGTTTATAAATATCTGATGTGTGGGGGACAAAGTGGTGAGGCCAGACTCTTTTCAGCAGTGTGTGGAGACAGGACAAGGGGGAACGGACAGAAACTGCAGCACAGGCGGTTCCGCACGAGTGTGTGCAAGAACTTCTTTACGGTGAGGGTGACGGAGCACTGGCACAGGCTGCCCAGGGGGGTTGTGGAATCTCCTTCTCTGGAGATATTCAAGACCCGCCTGGACACCTACCTGTGCGACCTGGTGTAGGGAACCTGCTTTGGCAGGGGGGTTGGACTCGATGATCTCTCGAGGTCCTTTCCTAACCCCTATGATTCTATGATTCTATGATCCTCAGCTGCTCCTCACTAGCCATGGTCTCTAGTTCCTTCACCAACTTAGTATTATATGTCTATACTTGAGACAGAGTTATCACCACAAAACCACTGTTATGGCTTTAGACACAGAATAAGTAGGTAGCAAGTTGCTTTCCTTCGTTTGAGAGGGAGGAACAAGTCATTGAGTATGTGTATTGTTCAACCAGAAGTATTATGAAGAGAACGTTAGTTTAAAACAAAAGTAAAACCATAAGGCGTTTTACAAGATATATTGAAAACACAGCACTGATAGCTGCTAGCTCAGGTTTAAATTTCTGAGTAACACTCACCCTGTTAATCAAAAAACTAATTCAGCAACAACTGAAATTAATGATCTGACTTCCTATGGGTCAGTGCCTTGTGTCTGATTGTCAGCATGTTAGAAGGTATAAGACAAACCAAAGCGTAAGGAAGACATTTATAAGGTGTTTCTCCAGGGTGAATTCTCCATTGCTTAGTGAACTAAAAACAGCTTTTTCTTTACCAGGGCTACTGGAAAGATGCCATGGCTGCACAAGACTTGACAAAGTTAATTAACCCTGAGACCTTCAGTTTTCTGCTAAATGTGCTTGAAATAGGCCCATAAAATAAAGAAAAGTTGAGATTTCTTTTCAGCATGAAAGTAAGCATAAAAGACAAAGGACAGAATCACATCCAATTTTCCAAAGAAAATTTAAGTCTTTTCTTCCCCACCTGCTTGACCACCCACCAATGACACTCTCTGTCCTGGACAAACCATTATTAGAGTTAATGCCACTGATTTTATGGCTGTTAATGCTCATGAAGATTACAGCTACTTTCTCTTCATACTGTTTGATTTCCATTAGCACACTTTTTCTCATCAGGCTGCTCTTAACAGAAGGCACTGAAATCTCCCACAGTAACTCCTCATAATTTTGGCTCATATAGAAACAAGAATGCATTTCCCAGATGAAGAAGTATACCCAGTTTCCCATGTATCCTGCTTAACACCTTATTAATTTTCAGTTGACCCAAATATGCCTTCAACTAAAATGCAATTATTTGCAAGTATCCTTGGAAAGTAAGTGCTGCAGACTTTTCTACTATTTCACTACATGCAATGTACTTCATCTTCACCTTATCAAATTAAAATATAATCTCACAATATGTTTTCAGGTCTCAAATCAACATTTCAATAATTTTCATAGACAACTGGAAATATTTTAAATGCTAGCTTTGTACACAACAAATAATATTTTCAATTTCTCAGTAATATTTTTATTTGTAAATTTCCTCTCCTAGAGAATGTAATGTCATGGGGGGCTGCACTGCTGAATCACCTTTGATTATGGAACACTATGTCCCTGCTCACACCTTGTAATCTCTGCTGGTGATACACAGCACACAAAACGTGCTTCCCCCCTCCTCAGTGTAAGAAAAGGTAAAATTCAGCCGATGAGTACTGATCATATTTTTAAGGTCAGTAACGAAATGACATGCACGTAGTTTAGGGTCTCCAGACTCAAAAAAGGAGCGAGAAAGACTCCCAGAAATATACCTGCATGGACCTCAGGAAAGAAACAGAGAACCAAAAAACCCCAATGGTTGCACAAAGTCCTTTGCAGGCAGTAGGATGGAAGAATAAGGAAGGAACAGAACAGGAGTCTCAATGAGGAGCAGCATATCTGAGGCCAGACAGTCAGAAGGGTGGGTTGTGCTGACAACTCTGTGCTGGGGCTTGCCATGCTTGCTGTAGTAATTGATGTTGCTGACCTGGCTAGTACAGGCTGATCACACACCCAATCCACGTAAAAGGATATACTGAAGCAGCCGGTCATGGCTGCTGAGGTGGCTCCAGCTGGGCTCTGGTTATGCCCGAGCAGCTCAGCTGAGCAGCTGAAGCACTGCTGTACCTCCACATGCCCATGGGCAAGGCTCCAGAAATGCCTTGTAAGTGGCTGCAGCCTCTGTCAGAAAGAATTAATCTGCTAATGGCAGGATATACTGCAAGTGATTAGGTGTCTTTTTGTAACAAGTGTCTTGCTGTACCACGCTCCCAGTTTGAAGGAGAGAGATTATGCACCAATCTGTGCTCATTTTGGGGGTATGTACCAGCTACATTCTGATGCCCTAGATGCCTCTGACATAGGCCTGTTGGGAGGCAGGAACAACTCAGGCCACCCAGCAAATGTCACCTTCAATATATGGAAGCAAAAAGCCTGAGGCCTTTTGTAGAAAATGGCCAATGTATGGAAATTCTTTAAGGGAGAATTTAGAGAAGGGGATGAACCAGGAACGACACTATGAAAGGTGCCTGTTGTATGACAGTTCAGAGGGAGAAGCAGGGCATGGAGTTGAGCAGAGATTTTTCTTTTCTGGCCTGGTCAGCACTACGTGTTTTATCTCAAAACTTGACTCAGCAAGAAAAGTGATGTTTGAGAATCTGACAGATCTATGTTTTTCTGCTATAACAGATTATATATAAAAACAAGAATCCCATCACTTCACTATTTCTGTCATTCCCTATTTAAAAATTGAAATTACTATTTCTAAAACTCAATTGCAATGTTTTGGTAAAGAGGCGATGTGATAATGACAGTTTCCCAAGATTATTTTATTCTATATGCCTATTAAATTGAGGCACTGTGCTTTATGACGGATCCTGTTAGTACTCATGATACACATTATGTTAGGGGGAAAAACATCAGGTTCACAATTCAATCTCAATATTTCATCTGAACATAGGATAGCTTTGTGTGTGCCTAGCTAGTATCAGTCTTTAACTAACTAATTCAACGCCCATTTCTGAAACAAATCAAGAATGAAAATACATTAATTACATCATGCATCAGAAATTCATTAACTAAATAAATAGAAGTTTGTCATGAAACAGCCCTTATGGAACCTAAGCTCTGATTTCCTAGAAGTAGTCATCTTCAGAAAATAAAGGAATAATAGACATTTTATCCCAAGACTTCAAGGAATATCCATTTTTTTTTTTTTTTTTAAGAAGCCATAAATGTATTAAATTTTGACCACTGCCTTTTAGGATGTATTACAAAGAATTAGAGCACCTAGACTTTCAAAAACTGGAAAAGTATTTAAGTGATGCAAAGATCCATAAATATATTGCCAGCATTACCTACAATAAACACATATATTTCTACTTAGTGCACCTAAAATGTGACCTTACATCATTCAGCTGAGAAAGTCTGCAGGACTTTATTCAGTGAATGCAAACCAGCATATGAAAGGCTAGAAGTGAGAGGGAAAGGCATCTTTTATGTTGATTTTATTATAGAAATGATAATAAACTTATCTGACCTTAAACAAGAGCAGATTGAAGTATTATAACATTTTCCCCTCACGTGCTCTTTTGCAAGACTGACATACAGATCTTCAGAGGTAAGCCAACTGATCTGGAAAGCTTTCTCTTCGCACTGGTGTAATGAGTTCTGTCAGCCGCACGACCACAGCCTTTCACAGTCACCCTCAGTGAATCAGCATATACCCCGAAGAGGATCACACAAGGCTGTGCTCCCACATTCTTTACACTGCAGACTTCTCAGTGTCTGTTTGGTTCTTGGGTCTGCAAAATCCACGTGTTTTAAAATCCCTCCATATGCTTAAGGAGCTTTGAACATAGTGCAAACAGCCCTGCTTTTGTCTCCCTGCATTAAGACTTTTCCCATGTATTCCTAGAGTTGCATCATGCCACACAACACAAAATGAGTTGGCACAAACAACAACAGGGAATGGGTGTAATGATAGGAATGCATGTGGACTCAGTGGATGGGCATAGACTGCTAAGGAGCATGAACTGCCACGAGAGATGGATGCAACTCTTTAGGTCTTTCCCAAAGAAGCACTCCTCTCACCCTGTCCTATCTAAATGCAGTAAAACCAGTGATCACAAGGAACACAAATACAAGCTGCTGCTCCCATTTCTGTTGACAGGAAGAGAAATAGTTAATTATTTTTATTTTTATTTTATTTGCAAATCATGAATAGCTTGCAGTCTTGGAGAAGAAATTGAAAACTGGTTTACTATGAAAGCAAAATAAGGTTGCAGTACTGCTGTCTCCATCTACAAAATGACAAGAACAGGACAGAGTTGAAAGTTTAAAGGCAAAGTGGATTCTAAGCAGGAAGAAAAAGGAATAAAGAACAAAAAGAAATCTTGATAGAAAGCTGTTCTTGTATCTTTAACTATAGCTTTTGATGAGGACACTGGCAGTACAGAAGCTTTTAATGGCATTGCATTGTCTGAAATCCTTGAATTTAAATATCAGAAAATACATTAAGGATGATTGTGTGCTAGCCAGAAAAAGCTAACTGTTCCTTCCTGGGTCTTGATGAATCATGTGAGTGATGCAGTAGAACAGATAGTGCACTAATGGTCAATACTTTATGGAAGGCTGCCTTGAGATGACAACTGCACTCCGTAATGTGTGTGTTACTGTTCAGAAAATTTGGGGGGAATGCAAAGAATTAAAAAACAAACAAACAAAACAAACAAAAAAAAAAAAACCAAAACATAACAATGAGTACAAGATGTTGTTTCTAACCTCATTCCCAAACACGTATGATTCTCAGTCAGAGCTTCACAAAAACACAAATCAAAACAGGAAAAATAAAAGGAGGAAACAATTACATACATGAAGAAAAATGCAGCTTAGAATCTAAGGAAATGAGGACCCAAATAAACTCACATAATAAAATCACATGGGTGTTTAGCAAGAGAAGTGCATGCATGATAATGAAGTTAAAGCAGTTATGTGGAAATACAGCTGATTTATCAAAGTAATTTATAAAATATTAAATACAATGTAATATTAGCAATTATGTAGAGTATAATAGAGTGTGTAATAGATAGTGATTTACATGTAGGGCTGTTAGCATATTGTTGAGATTTGGCTCTGTATACTCAAGGCTACCAAGCAGTGATTTTTTTTAAACATCATCTGAAATTTTACATTATCACTTTCAAGAATATTTTATGGAGACGTCTGTTCACCAACTAGGATTAGATGCTGCCTACCAGGGTAGAGAATTCCAAATTTTATTCATTGTTTCTGTAATTATTTTAAGTGACTTCTAATCAGGATTTAAGGACCATGCCTATACTCTCATTTTTAATTACAAACTGAGGTTTGAAGGACTTTAACTTGACTTGAGTGGCCTTGATGTATGCAGCTCACGATTCATTCATACTAGCCCACCAATTATTCCATTGCTGCTGAGGAAGAAAAAGCAACCTTTCTTTTTAAAGAGAACTCAATCACTAAAATATGTCACTCTTGAAATCACAGTATCTTAAAAATCTACATTACGTAATGTGATATTTTTAGAACAATTTAAAATAACAAATAATTTCAACTAGATCTGCAAGTCAGTGTATCTGATAGAGACAAGTTTTCTTTAATGAGAAATGCTGTACTGATTAAGAAACCTCCCTTTAACCCAATTTCCAAGATAGGCCGCCTGACAGAATTAGCTGTAAACTAAATCATTCCAGGAGCTGTATGCTACTGACATTGAATTTGGAAGTCATGGGACTAAATCACAAAAAAATAAGATTGTTTAGTCGTAAGGACCTTCAAGATCATCAAGCCCAACAATCAATTTGACAAAGCAAGTGCCACCACTCTCTCCATGAAGAAATTCTTCCTAATATCCAATGTAAAACTTGCCTGGTACAACTTGAGATAATTTCCTTGAGTCCTGTTACTTGTCACCTCAGAGGAGAGATGGATACCTTCTTGCTGCCACCTCCTTTCAAGTAGCAGTGGACAGCAATGCAGTCTTCCCTCAGCCTCCTCCTCTCAAGACTGAACATCCCCAGTTCCCTCAGCTAATCCTCATGTGTCTTGTTTTCTAGTGCTTTCATCAGTTTCATTGCTCTTCTCTGCACATGCTTGGGTAACTCAATACAGTTCTTGTAGTCAAAGTACACTGTCACTAATACCAAGTTCTCCATGAAAATAATTTCTCTAGTCACATAATCATTCCAAAGAAAATCTTGGGAAGGGGTGGATATAGAAGGAAGTCTACTGCTTTCAAAATACAATTTACTGATGTGCCATCACTTCAGCATTCCTGAGCCCTTTGCCCAAACACTTCTTTGTTAGCAGAACGCAAGCAGGACCACTCCCTTCGTGGTGGTGGTGGTATCCTGTCCACCTAAGCAGAGCATGAATACAGCACATTTCCCACCTTTCTGAAAGTTAGAATATTTAAGACACACAAAATTTACTCCGGCTTCTTCTTAAGCAATGTTTTGTATGCAAGTCAGCTAATAAAATCTCCAAAGGAGTCCTTTTTTTTTTCATTTTTTCTCTCTCCAAATATAAAGTTATGCCTTTGATCAGTCCAACAAGAAATTCTGGAGGCTGGGGATACACTATCAGATCTGTGGATCTAACTTCAAATCATAACGAAAACTGCAGTGATCTTGACTTCCTTCTCACCACGTGAGAAAATAAACTGAATTGGAAAGTCCATATAAAGAAGACAGAGTTGTTCCAGGACATGTCTCCTTCCTGTGAGTGATTAATATGTAAAGTCAGACAAAGAATATTTTTTTCCTGGCAGGTGAAAACAGAGATACCAGGACCATATTCATCTCCAGCGACAATTCATTAGCCGCAATAGGATTACACTAGGACAGTTTTAACATTGTTTCAAAAACAAAACATAACTGAAACTTCTCTGCTCTTCATGAATAAATATTGAACGTGTATTTCTGTCTTCATTTACCCAGATTGCTTTGAAGGAAATTATTTGCAAAGCTGTAAGATGCTTTCTGTATTTTTTTTAGGCAAACAATGCTTTCATCCTCACACACCTGTGTCTTCTGAGAAGATTAATCAGCTATGTTCTCTGAAAGAGAAAGTATGTTTTTAACTAATTATTCTAAATGCTCTAGCAAAGTGTTTCTGAATACACGGTCTCATTTACTACGTTAATCAACAGAAGCATCAATTAGTATCACATGCTGTAGAAAGCCCTTGGAGTACCTCTCGTGCTCTGCAGAACTAGGGATCAGGGCCCTGGGGTTTTTTTTGTTTTTTTTTTTAGTTCTTTGAAGAAACTCTTCTCACTTCCTAATCGGATAAAACTGTCTGCTTGAGCTGTTGTGAGGCTTAACTAGTAAGAACCTTACTTTGACCCTTTTGACAGCCCAGTCGTCTGTGAGGAAACAAAAAACATTGAAAAGAAGTTTTGGGTGGGGAGTGACATACTTATCAATGGTTTAAAATTAAAAATTCTTGACTGTTAATATATTTGTACTATTATGTGTCTGTGTTGTGTCAGCTCTCACTGACTCAGATTAGCTTTCTTCTGAGACACAGGGGAGCCAGAAATTCCAATGACAGACTAGGTGAAAATCCCAGCCCACTGTCTCAAATGGAGACACATCACTGTGAACAGCCCCAGCTTCGTTGTTCCCAAAAGTGCCCAGGGCAGGAGTTCTTTCAGCTGTAACAGGACACTCCTAGCTAGTGTTGTGCTGTAGGAGTTGGGATAACGTGGGATTTTCTCTTCTTTCCTGAAGGTAAACAATTCAGTAGAGCAAAGAAACTGAATATGTCTACGGAAGTCTCACTTTACATCAGCTGCCTTTCACCACCTAGACACTTTTATAATGCACTAAGAATTCTGCAGTTCATGTTAATCTGCAGTGAGGATTCGGTAAAGAAAAACTATAGCATTTTACAATTCATATTCTCATCAATTCACCTTCATTTCTTGAGGAATTCCTAGCATAGACAGATAAATCTTTAAAGTAGAAAAATCCATATAAAATAGTTGAGACTTCCATCTGCTCTTATCTATTATAAATTTAAAATGTTGACCATTATGAAGTCTTCCTACATTTACTCATGAATACAATTTATTATTGGAGGCTTTTTTTTTCCAAAAGACTCTTCTTCAATGGCATGTGTCGGTAGTGGAAGCACAGGACTGAGGCTGAGAAGTCCATTCCCCAGCCTGAGGTCCCACAGATGCAATCATACAAATGCTTGTGCCAACATAGTTTCTTATCAGCTGTGAAGCACAGCAAGAGCAGTGTAAAGCACAATTCTGCACTGTGGCTATCCCCAGCAGAATTAAGTATGTAAATACCCTGCAGAAATAGTTGCTCTGACAAAATCTACCAAGATTAAAAACTGTAGGCAATCTAACATGAAATCCATTTAGTATTTTTCATCTTTGTGGTGCTACCAGGTTGAGATGAGTTTTAACCTGTGTAAATGTGACAGTTTGGCTGCATTTTCAATGATATTTTTGTTATAATCAATTTTCTCATTGCCATCACCTTATATTTAAATATTTTAATTTATTTCTTTGCTAATTTATTTATATATTTTCCTCTTTTTTTTTTTTTTACAATGCTGGTAAAAATATGTTCTTAATTATATTCTGCAGCTCCATTGCCTTGATGGGGAAGCAAGAAAGGGAGCTAAAAGGCTTGTTTTCCTATTCAACTTTAAAAATACTCAGCATTTTTAATATTCATGTCATTATAAAGCATTAAAAGAGGACCTCTTAAAAATAAAAAAAAAAAAAAGAGAAATGAAATTTGAACCTGCTCTAAATTGTATTAGTTGGAGAATATCTGATTTTATTAGCAAGTGCATGAGGCCCAAAGAGTCAGTTTTGATCCTTTCCAGTTCAGTCCAGAATTAGAAACAGCAATTGAATTTTTTTTTCCTTTTTTTCTCTTTCTTCTTCATTTTTGTTTTTCTTTCTTTCGTATCATCTGAACAATTCCCTTCAGCATTCAGATGAACTTCTCTGAGGTCATACCATCTACCAACTTCCTGGAGCTGAGATACAGCAAGATGAATTTAAGCTGCATGATGTTGTTCTGTTCTGTTACTTCTATCTTTCAGCGACAGATCCTGGCTCAGAAGGACGCTTTAATTCAATTTGGATTCTATACTAGGAGTCATATATATATAAACCTTCCAACAGTGTTCTCTCATGAACAAAATGCTTGTAACCTCAGTGAGAACTGGTTGCCATGCGAAAATGAAGTTATTAAGATAATAAGTTCATATATACATATACAATCTATATAGTGTATGTCTTAGTTACTAATGTTGTGGTTAGGAAGCAGAGGAGAAAGAAAAACATGGTTCAGTTTCTTTGCCTAGGTATCAATTGCTCACTTCAGTGTTCTAAAAGAGAAAAAAATGCACCAAGATTTTTATCATTAGTTTTTTCTGCAAATTTGAATAAGGTGCTCTCTTTCCTACATAACAGAAGACTCTAGAATTTACTAGAGTCTAGAATTTACTTCTGAGTATCACTTTCTTTGATGTAAGAAGTATAACATCTTTTTATATGTCTCATTAATCTCCTTGATTCATATATCATCACTGTACTCCTTACTGCCCCAGCCGGAACCCAGTCAAACACTGCCTAATACCTTTCCCCTTCATAAAAGACACCACTAGTTAAACCTAAACTTCTCTAAGACACTACTTAATTAGTCCTAAGACTCATAGCATCAATAATTAACTCTTGTTGGTTTATAAAATGGCACCTTGGAGAAATTCAGCAGGAGAAAAGCTCTAGAGAAACTCCCCTGGTCACAGGAGCATTCATTTTATCCACAATTATAAGGAAATGCTATCATGTGCGTAACTGATCTTGGAAAAATACAGTTTCAATATATATCAACCATCCCATGGCATTTTGGGACTGTACATTTTTAATTCCAAATCATAGCCTTTGCCTTCACTCTTCAAGTGATTAAGCATATATAAATTAATGAACATTCCATATTATGAGTAATTTGCATAGACATTACAAATGTAAAAATTGCTAAAAATATCTGAAGACGACAACTGAAAAATACGAGAGAAATATAGAAAAGATTAGTTACAGTAAAATAATACATTCCTAACTTTTCTGTGCAAGTCCTAAGTTTCCCCAACAGTATCTAATGATTCTGGATGGTCAGCAGCAGAGACATCATGAAAATCTTCCTGTTATTAGTGTTTTCTGTTCTCTATGTTTCATTTTCCTTTGCCCCAGATCTTAAGGATCTGCATCAATATTCATCTATATTTATTGATTCAGGCTCTGCTAAGTGTTTCTATTTAATGAATTGGTTCGGTTTGTTTCAAAACCGATTGACTCAAGTCCCATCTTCCATTAATCTTCCTTGCTGACCATGACAAAGCTCGCATAAATTTGTCCCACTCAGACAAGTGGCAGATCATTTTTCAACTTCATGTTACATTGTGCAGAAGCAGCTTATCTTTCCCTTGGCCAAGGACAGTGCTTCTTGAACAACTAAGCAGCAATTAAAACTAAGCAACAGCTTCTGGCTTTGTTAGACAAAGTATCCAAGTAACTTGGTACACTGATTGCAAAATCAAATAAATAAATAATAATAAAAAATAAACAATTGCAGAACCACTTTACTTTCCTGCATAGATTCCTTTATTGTAAAGAGATAAGAATCCATTTCTCTTATTTTAGTTCTTTTCACAGAAATATAACACTAAATACGTAGAGGATTTTTTTAACCTAGACTAAAACAAGAAGTGATCTGCCCAAGGCCATGGAGTAAACAATTTCAAAACAAATTCTGAGAGCTGACTGTCAATCAAATTTACCTGATGAAGAAAGTTTTCAATGTCATCAACAGATGTTGTGAGGCCTGCAGAACTGAATGGTATCACTTACTGTACACTTTTTCTACTCATCCACTCAGGGAAAACTGTTTCCTGTCCTTCCTTCTGGCTCCAGAAAGACAAAAAAGAAAAGGCAGAACATTGGATGTGCTCATGCATATGCCAAAGTGAAGTCTGGCAGTAAAGGGTGCCATGAGATTAAGTTAAAATAAAATACCATAAATCAGAGACGACTACATAGACCTTCTAGAACAAGAAAAGGTACTCTAGCAAATTAGCTTCATCTTAACACCCCTCTTGTGGAGATGAGCTTCACTCTGATGGTAGTGGGCAGAGCACATTAGTGGAGATGTAGTTAGAAAGACAACTAGCACTCTGATCTATCATTAGCTAAGTAGTAGCTAATGACTCTATATATAATGATACATACATAATGGCACAATTCCTAGTCCTAACTGTGCCTAGGTTATTTCTTTTTTAATGAGGAATTGGACAAGAGTAAACCTATGTCTATGCCCACTATTTTAAATATTAAATGTCAATTTTCATTTTCTCCTTAGGAATCTCCACTCTCCTCACTCTCTGTAAAACTCCAGACATTTCTGGAGTAAGTATACTTTTGGGAAACTCTTTTTATTAGCTTATAGAGAGGCTGAGTAACCATACTGTTCAGGCTGACATTTCAGTGAGTTCATATTTATTACAAAAATAAATCTTTTTCTGAGGAAAAGCTTCTTTACAGTTAGTGTATCAGAGCACAGGCACTAGCTGCCCAGAGAGGCAGTGGATTCTCCTTTTCTGGAGATATTAAAAACCCACACAGATGACTTTCTGTGTAACTTACTATAGGGAACTGCTCTAGCAGGAGGTTGGACAAGGTGATCTCCAGAGGTCCCTTCCAACCACTGTGATACTGTGGTTCTGTAATTCTGACATAATTAAAAAGGGAAAAGTAAATATTTTTCTATGGCATAGGAGGAGTTTGACATTTATACAGAATGTTTAGCTAAGCTGACAATGAAAAACAATCCAGCAGTTGGATATGATATACTGTTTCAATTGCATAATTTTGTTTTGTTCCATATTTATCTTTGGAAAAAGTATTGGCTTGGACAGCTTCCAGAAAAAGTTGCAGAATGAAATTTGAATGCTTCAATAAAGCTACAAGAACCTGAAAACACTGGAATGACTTAATTGGAGTAGGTATTACACACATCACTGCAATTCAGAAACACAGTATTTCTAGAACAGGTAAATAAAGAAATTGTGTCAAATTTCACAATGCTAGTAGCAATTACATTTGCCAAGATTATCCCTTGCTACTTACTCTGTTCAAATAGCAATGCTTCTTCTTCTTTCAGGCAATTCCAGGAGGACAGAGAGTCATTCACGTGCCAGCAGTACTGCCAGCTAGACTGAAAACTGACTGTGTTTGCAGAAATTACAGATGTAAAAAGAGTCCATGATGCTTCTAGATGGAGACTGCAATTGATTGGCAGTATTGTACCTGAAAAGGAAGAAGGACAGAGAGAGAGAAAGAAGGAATAAATGTAGGGAAAGAAGGGGAAAGGAGGGGAAAGGAGGGGAAGGGAAGGGAAGGGAAGGGAAGGGAAGGGAAGGGAAGGGAGAAATCTAGACATACATCAGGTGCTCTCAATATCATTATTTTGGTCACATCATAGTGAATAGGTAGTAACAAATTTTGGGAAGCCTGATTCTTTCTAGCTAACCTGTCTGGGACAATATTTCAGGAGTAAGGCAATGAGTGTAAGTCAAATGATGATTTTGCTGTACAGTGATGTTTACAGCCTGGAGAAGAAAATTCATTTGATTTGAGGAGATAAACATATTCTTTCCCCCTTTTTCTATATCAGCTATAGTTAAAAAGTTAATCATCAAGCTTTTTACTAAATGTTACCTTGTCTTCACTTATCAAATGCTTCTCCACCCTCGCTGATATACCCGTTTTATTAAAGACCAGAAGCTTTTCTTCTCTTTACTGGTTAGATAGTATCTCCATAATCCTTGGTACAGTCTGTGTTGTATGCAGACCTGCTGATGGTTGCAAAGCTGGCTGATTCTGTGTCACATGCCTTCTGATCACACATCACAGGAACTTCAAATGTGATGCCAGGAAGGGAGACATAGTCCAAGTGAAAATAATTCATCTTGCCCAAACTCATCTTTCCCCGAGGCAGAGGAACAAGATAATACAGAGACAAGCTAACTCCCTTTCCCAGAATCACACAAAGCACAAACAGAAAAAGCCCTATTAAGTCATACAGTCCTCAGACTTATCACTGCAGAGCTGTCCTCTGCAGTATATTATACACTCTTGTTTGAACTGACACAGCCACTGAAAAAGCCTTTTCCCTTATGAATTTATTCTACAGACTACTAGATCTCATTCTGAGGAAGTAAAGAGATAATGACTGCAAAAACTTGCCATGTGTTATGTTTTAAAAATCATATATAAAGATTGCATGCAAAACTACATTGAGAGGTCATGGATTTTAATATTCCAAAGTTTAGAAATGTGGAAAATAACACCCAAATACTCAACTTTATCTACGTTTACATGATGATACATTCTCCATTTAAACAATTGCATACTACTGGTTTTCATACCTTACCATGTCTCACTCAGAATGGACAGTGCTCACCTAATGAGCTTACAATAACCGTTTTTGCCTTCTCATTTTCCAGAGTTTGGCTACAGGCACTACAATCCAAATCTTCTGAAGATTAATCTCCTTAAAATCTTTTCTCTGGTGCTCTTCAAAGTACTGTTTGGAAGTTTCACATACATTGTGCTTGGTCACCCTTGGAAGCTGGCAGGATTGGTGTTAATTCCATCTGGCAACTGGAGAGCCCAGGCATGGAGACCTCCTAATGTTTGGATACTCAGCCAGAGCCCCAAGAGCATATTCAGTTATGCACTACTGTATCCACCTGAAATACAGCTGCTTCTGCATCAGTTACAGTGCATGTGATACTCCATAAAGTCAGAGTATGTGTCCCAGGTGGAGCTCCAGAAACCAAGGGGTGTAAGCAGTGAGAATAAGTACAAAGTGATGGTTAAAAGCTGGATAAACCAAAACCCCAGACCCTACAGACTGGCTCCACTTCATTTGCAGGATTCTGCACTCTCCAGCTCCCTGTACAATATATCTATGAGCAAGATTCACAAACTTACCGATTCACAAACTCTCCAGTGGAACTTTTTTCACATTGCATGAAATAAATACGTATTCACTGAATGAGAGAAGCAGAAAAAGCTTCCAGCTTAACAGATGGGCATTCATGGGCACACACTTGTGGATAATAGCTGCAAAACCAAGGGAGCTATTTCTGATTCTACTTTAGGTGAACAGTTTAACTCTTTTAGTCAAAGTGAAACAAATTCTTCAGAAATCAGTGAACTATTTCAGCCAAAGAATGCTTTTCATTAAAATTACTACTCTACATTGGCTGGTTAGATAATTTCAGTCAGGGTTTGCAGAGCCACGTACGTGTTCTAGACGCTGGAATAATGGAAAAATACTGGTGGCACAATTTTTGGCAGGGGCACCTTGTATTTTGCCAGACATAACCTAATAGCCTCTGAAACAGATACCTAATCAAAAAAGACGGGCAAAAGAATGGTAATTTGTGAATCTTGACGAGATTTACCTGTAAGATAGATAGACAGTTATTCAGCACTGTCAAGGCTTACTAGACTTAGCTAGAGTGGTAAAATTACTGACACAGGGACCACACTCCAAGTTGCTTGGCAGACCAAGGACACCAATAGCTCCTTGCTGTTCCTGGTCTGTTTGCCACTCACCTCTATGGGGTGTTTGTTCCAGATCTGCCTTGACCCCTGTGCAATTGAGCAGGGTGTCGTAGTCTTGCAGACTGCTGGATAAAGCGGCCTGATGAGAAATGAAAAAACACACAAATCATTTGTTGCGGGTGTGTGGACCAAGCACAGTCACAGCAGCCCAGAGCTGCAACAGTAGGAAAAAATTCAGCTCAGCTCCACATTCAGAGAAAATGACACTTTTAGGGCAATTATATGCTAGAATTTCTAGGCATGTGTGAACTATGTGCATTGACTTATGAAGCATGTGTGGGTTTTCATACAGAAAGAAGTTACTCCTCACTAAATGCCAAATTCAACTCCAACTAGAGTTTCTAAGGAAAAGTATAGTTCTGATAATGTGAATTAAACTTCCAACTTCCTCTCCACCGATCTCTCTCTTGAAGAAGTTATTGTTATATAAGAGTCTTAAACATTCTTCTCAGTATTCTAAATTCATCGACAAGAGGAAAAAACAAACAAACTGAAATTAAAAACTAAAAAAAGAAGGAACAACAGAAAAATGAACAAGCGTGTGTTAATATCTCCCACTGACAGTTTTTTGAATGGACCAGTAAGTGGCATAGAAGTAGATGATCACTGAAACAATGGGCACCAATCCAAACTTAAACACTGTAGAAGATAAAACCAAGTCATTGTAGACTTCTGCTTCTTTCCATCATCTCTTGAAATCTATCACAAAATGGCTGGAGAGCCAGCTACTTTATATAGAATAGACCAAACCACATGCAGAAAGCAAAACACATACTATCTTACACCCAACAGATGTGTTTATTTAACATTCTACCTATTTTCTACCTATTACTCAGACTATTGAAAAAAAAAAAACAAACAAAACAGTAGTTCTGGTTGTTTTCCTTGTAAATATTTTCTCACAAGTTTTAATTAAATATAGCAAGAAAAATCGCAACTGGGTTAAATAACACGCTGTGAAAGTTAAACTACCCAGTACTCAAAGCCAAATAATAATGTGAGAGCTATAATGCTAATAACCTACTATGAAAGTAATGATCAGCTGATTAGACATTTAATTTCTCATTTGAAATCAAATTTACATACCTAACCTATCAATTCAGTTGTGACAGTAACATTAAAATTAAATATGTGGTTTGATATTTCAGTAAATGACAGACATTGGTTAAACAGCAATAATACTAGCCTTTGGGACAAACATCTAGAGCACACTGCCTAATTCATTTCATTTTCAAATGAACGAAGTCTGCCTCTGAATGCCCTGCTTTTCTACAAATATGCCTGGGAGGACTTGTTATTAACTCTGGAGACTGAAAGAAGGTGGCTGCAAAAATGAGCCTCATTTATTACGTCAGAGATCAACCTCTCAAGTGGAAGGGTGAAGTCCAGGCAGCCCAGCATCTCCTCAGAGAGGATAAGTACTTCAGATATGGCCCATCAGACAAGTTAGACCTCCACACTCCAGTCCTTCTAGCACTAAATCACTTAGAGGATTACAACTGCAAGAAGGAAATATGAGATTTTTAAGTCTTTTTAAAAAATGAATCCTTCCTCTCTGAAGACAGCCACTAGTGGAATGTTTAGTTTATTGTTTTTCTGAAAACAAAACAAAACAAAACAAAACACCCGCTAATGGATCATGCAACCAGGAAAGTTAGGTTAACATATTTTTTCCTGATGTGTAGTGACTTCGGGTACATCAAGAGTAAAATTTGGAGAAAAAAAAAGATACCTCATCTTTTATGTTTTTCAGTACTGGTAATTAATGCACTGTTGATTAGTACCATGAGTCTGAGATAACTATACTTTACAGAATCACAGGGGTAGGAAGGGATCTCAAGAAATCATTGAGTCCAACCCTCTTTCTAAAGCATGTACCCTATGACTGGTTGCACAGGTAGGCCTACAGACAGGTCTTGAATATCTCCATAGAAGGCGTCTCCACAACCTCTATGGGCAGCCTGCTCTAGCACTTGCCATTACTGCAAGGAAGTCTTTTGGCATGTTAGTACAGAAGTTCTTACATACAAGTTTTAGGCTGTTACTCCTTGTCCTATCGCTACATAACACTGAGAAGAGCCTGGCCTCATCCATTTGCCTCCCACCTCCTTTAGATATCTGTAACAACTTTTCATCATAAATTCCTATTTATAAATCTTGGAACATAGACACATTGCAATCCACCATGTAAGGATTATCACTCTACTTTTTAAATCTGGTTGAGAAATGACAAGGAAAAGAGTTTTGGGGTTTTTTTTTGTTTGTTTATTTTGTTTTTAACCAAGATCATTGAACCTCCTTAAAGACAGGTTACCTTTTCTTCTTTTTTCTTTTTGTGACAAAGACACCCACCCCAAAAGCTGATTCACACAAAAGAGAGAAAATAGAGAAAAAAATTTGACAGATTATGAGTCTATCTGCTACTGCACATTTGGAATTATAGAAACACAGCCTAAGGAGATGTAGGAACAAATCTAAGTGAAAGCTGTGTGGTGAAACGTGTGTAGCAGTTATATAGCTATACAGGTAGTCATACAGAGCGGGTTTTTTTCACAAGATTATCTCAAGATTATCTTTGCTAGAGGGTTGTTTATACATACATAGTACCTGGGTATATGCAATGATGGATAAAACAGTTGCAGGCTTTTAATGATTTCTCTTGGTACTTACCATGATTGTTTGTTACATCTGCACAGCAATATGCTGTGTGTTAACTTGTGAAAACTATAGATCACCACCTACATAAATAAGAACATGAAAGGGAACATTAATGGACTGAAAAAAGTAGTCTGAAATGCTGCATTAGTTTTGTCTTTATTTCTTATTGAATTTCACATAGCTGTTTTCCCAGAATTTACAGTTATTCAGCATAACATTCTTTCTACGTTGTCAGTCTTGCAGACAGAAAGCAGTTTCAGAGACAAAGTTTGCTCTAAGCTTATATCCTTTCAATCCTTAAGTTCTTCACTAAAAACACATCTTTCCTATCTGTCAAACATTGCCACGCCATGAGAATTAATCTGGTAGACATGAGCGTTAGAGTGTTTCAATTTCTCTAGCACGTATTTATCTCAAAGTACTGTATATAGATTCCAATTGCAGAAAAAAGAGAGAACCCTGCTTTGCACAGGCATGAAGGATTAAAGAAAACACTTCAGAATAGAAAGTAGGGGGCTGCCTCAATTGTACAGAGCATCCTGCCTTGCGAGTTCTCTGCCACACTTCTGTTAGTAGCACATCTCTGATTTTGGCAGCAATTAGGAGGATAATTTCATTAAGAAAAGTGCTATCTGAGAACTGCAAGATCAATTTATTTAGAACTACACATTGTTCTTGGAGAATATTACACAAGAAACAGGTTCATCTCCTTGACTATCCTTCCAAATAAGGTAGTATGGATAGAACTGGAGCAGGGTGGTCTAGTGGGAGATGTCACTGCCCATGGTAGGAAGGTCGGAACCACATGGTCTTCAATTTAAGGTCCTTTCCAATCCAAACCATTCTGTGATTCTATGAATTCACTCTCTGACCATCAGCCACTGACCTAACTGCCCCAAGAGTTGGGAAATCAGTAACTCTGAAGACCATACTGACAGGGTGAATGTTGGTAATGCAGCCATAGTTTTCAGCTATATTATCCTTTCACTGAAAGAAAAAGGAAAACCACATATATTGTTCCTCAAGACTATTCTTATTGTGAAAGTTTCATGATGCGCCCTTTTGTTAAACTAAAATTACCCAGTTAGACAGTCAGATTAGACAGGGATAGACAGATGATGAGGCTGTTTCCAGTTTTTACTGGCTTAATGAGCAACGAAGTTGCATAAAAGAGCCACAGTTAACTCCTATGTCATGCCTTCACTCCAACACGAAGTCATCAGAAATTGTTGAAGAACCACTTCATTCACCGTTCTCCCAGGCAGCCCTAATGGCATTTTAGGAGCAGGTAGGCAGTGTGAGTGACAGCAGCTCCGAAGCTACTTTGGTGTGTTTCACAGACACAGGCTGGCATTTGTTACCTGAGGTTCAGAAATATGCATCTGTGTCATAAAGCCTCTTTCCTTCTACTTTGAATGTGCTTTAAGCACTGCTCCACTATCCCAGAAAGTCAAGGCCAAGCTGCAAGCTATTAGTTACTGCTTAGACCAGGAGCTAGTCACAAGCAGGACAGAGGGAAGAGATAGGTCTTGTGATTATTTGGTGTAGCTCTGTCGTCTAATGATTTTTGCATCAAAAAGACTATTTTTTCTCCATTTGTTAACTAAGTTTTGGCTATACAGATATGCAAATACTGCATTTGTAATAAATAAAAAGAATACTATTTGAGAAAAACAGCATCAGCCCTGCCTCATCTCTTTGTAATGCCCGTGTTCTTCAGTCTTCTCAGAGCAGCGGTATTTGTATCAGTTAAACAGTTCATTAGAGTAACAGTCCTATCCAAACTCCCTTTTATTTATTCATTTGGTATGTTCATTCAATAGCAGGGAAAGTCATAATTACTTTCTTTGGCCACTGCTCTTTCCCAGCACATCTCTATGACAGTTCTCCTAAATTCATGTTCTCCCATTTCCAGTTTTAACTCTATTGCCTTTTATTTTTATAGCATTCCATTGGCTGCTCATTTTCAATTTTGTCCTGGAATTTAGCAGTCTTTGTCTGTCTTGTGTTGACTCCTGTCACTGTTGATACCTCACTGCCCACTCAATGACAGGGGGAGAAGCTGCCTCATATTCAGTGAAGGTGGTCAGAGTTGCATTTCTTAAGAGCTAATGTTACTGATAGAAATGACTGGCAAAGTGATTTCTGTGCTTTTGCAATGTAACTACATCTGCTGCAGGCTCGCAGGAGGAGGAAGCAGCTCAGGAGATAACACTGAGAAACTTTTTCCAAAGACAGTGTTGCTTCTAATCCTGTTTGTCACACCTGAATGAAAAGGAGGTGGAAAAATATTGCCCTTCATCACAGCTGCTATAGGTGGGCAAAACATGGACTAGATTAGGAGGCTATAATCCTGTCCCTAATCATATATGACTGTAATTCTCCCATCATTATCAGTATGCTTCTCAGTTTCTGTTTCTTCATTTTACTTAATCCATCTTATTTTTACACTTTCTTCTATTTAATTCCCAACTCCTCTTTCTAATTTACAGCCATTCTCTTTACCACTGAAACTGCAAGCTAAATGGAAGAGTGAGGAGCCAAAGTGTCAGGGAACTGCCACTCTCCCCGATGCCTTCAGCACTATGCCACTCCCTGATTTGGTGACAATGCCTGCAATAACGTCCTTCTTGCACTTCCTTCTGACTTGTGATTTATTTTGCATTTTCACAATAAGGAATACCTACACAGAAGCATCAGTGAGTTCTGCAATGGTAGCAGCAAGACAAAAAGACAAAAAACCCACGAAAGACAAAAAACCCACAACAATACACAATAAGCACAAGCTTAACTGTTCAATGTTAGTGACTATTGAAATTCAGTTTCGAGGGGAATTCTCTTGCACAATGTGTTGGACAGGAGAAATTCTAAAAGTCCGTGAAATATTAAATTTTAAGTCATTACTGACTCCTTACAAATTATAGGAAATCAAATTAATTATAATCTGATGGCAGATTTATACAGGATGATCTTGAAGGCCTTTTCCAACCTGAGTAACTCTATGATTTTATGAATAAAGAGACCAAATATCACAATAGCTGTATAATCGGGATCTCACCTATGCCAAATACTTTACTGCCTTCTCTAGCATCCATCACCTTGGATGGAGTCCAAATAAATTTATAAAAATATCATTACTGAGTGAAATCTAAGTAACATAGATATAAATAATGGTATGAATAGCAGCCAGACTACAAAAAAGTGAGCCAATACAGTTGCTGGTTGGAAAACTGTAGTCTCAGTCTTTTTGTTTTCTAACAGAAATTCTTCTGCTTAAAGACCATGAACTCAGTGACCAAATTATTTTCTTTTAGAATTGGAAGCACGTACCTTTCTACTCTCTACTGAAGTCTAATACATGAAAGCTAAAGGTTTAGATCACAGTTTTGTGATATATTGCTGTATTCCTTTGAAATGAGCTCAGTACTTTAAAAACAGAACTTTATCTTCAGACAGTAGCTCAGGGACAAGAGGGCAAAGTTAATATAATTCCTTCTGCATCTTTCACTTCACTTTATTTAAAGAACTGGTTGATGTACAGTGAAAGTGATAAGCTTTTAAGAAATGGGCATTTTTTATAATCTTTTTGCTAATTTGCTTTAACTGATGAGCAGTTTCATATAGAGATATGAAACACCACAGACAGCACACATTACCCCACTTGTCTATTTATTTGAAAACAAAGACAATTTTCCTTCTTTAAATAAAAAAAAGAACAATAATGAAATGCATTTATTCCTTAGACTGACTGATATACCAAAGGCTGCAAGTTCTAGTTTAATTCACTTAATAATAAACTTTAGCAGGGGCACAGCATGTAATACTCAAAGAGGAAATTAGCATGTCACTTACTGAACAAGATAGCATTCATTAGATGTTTGGGTATCTTCTGTATTCTTCTCATTCCTTGGCTTTTTCACCTCCATTCTCAGCCTTTTATACTGAGAGAGAAACAGTAATGCTTATCTGCAAATACACCTTCGTAGTTCTCATTTCTCATATAAATCAACAACTTGTAGCAAGTGACAGAGGTGGCAATATTTTTCATGATCCGTGCCCCCAGTCAACACCATTCCAGTGGTATCTATGCTGGATATAGATACAGGATTTCTTCCTGTATTTCCCTTAATGGGATCCAGAATCACAAACTCAGTGTAAAAAGCTACACAATATTTCCACACAACTTTCATTTGGCCTTTCAGCAACACCTCAAAAATCTCTAATAGCATTTCATATTTGTTATCCCTTTTAGTGGTATTGTCAGAGAGAAAGAAAGAAGTTCTTAAGGTTGCTTTTCAGAAGCAACCAAATCTTGCGGGGTTTCCAGTGGTTGTTCTGTTGACATGTGTAGGCTTGAAATGTGGCCTTTTCACAAACCAGTCCTGCTACTGCTTGTTGTACTCTCTGTGTGGATATTCCCCATACTATCACTGAATTCAAAGGATCAAGGATGAGCAGTTCTCTGCCTGCACTACAGGAAGCCTCTGGTGGACCATAAGTTTTCACAGTGCATGAACTAAAAAACTATAGATCTCAGCAACTGAGGTGTTTTCAAATACAACTACTTCTAAACAAAGCAATTTTTAAATATTCTCCTAAAAATAATTCAGAAGACTTTTTTTAGGTTCAGAATTTTTGCCTTTGTGTTCTCAAGTAGAGACTTGATTATTATGGCTGAAATTTGAACTGTTATCTTTGAATGAATGTCTAGCATAGTTAAAAACTTCCATAGCATGTGACTTCACCTATAGCATGGTTTTGCTGGTTTGATGATGACAATTCTTGATAGAAAGAATTTTTTCTAAACACAACTTTAGATGTAGAGGTCATGGTTGCTTCAGAGAAAGTATGAAACAATTATGTTTCTTATTCCCATTTACCTCTGAAACTTTTACAGCATAAACTGACAATTAATTTGTCGAACTGAAATTCATTAAGAGCTCAAATTGCAAACATTCAGCTGAGTATTCACAATATATGAATCATATTCTGCTGCTTTATGCAACAAAATAAATTTCCAGTCTAACTCAACAGGACTAAGTCACACTGCCTGAGGGAATGATTCCTTAATTCAGAGTACTGAATCAGAGTTAGATTCCTTTATAGCCAATATTCTCTCAAGGGAACAAAGTACTGAGAATGAAGTTGAACTAAAATGCTGATTGAACTATGAGTTCTGCATTATCTACTGGAGAAATTACTCTGTATGTGGTGATCTGTCCTGTTAATTCAGATATTTTAGTAAGAGGCCTACACCTAATATGACTGTACACAATGAAACAGTCAGCTGGTTTCAATACTGTACGGGTATATGATTCGCACTAGCCTCTCCATATTTTCAAGGGCCAGCAAGACCTCAATGGATACTGCCAGGGCCATGATGGATTCCCAAGCTCTGACCCTTCTGTCACAGAAACTCAGTTCCAAGATACCTTGTCCTTCACAAAGAAAAAATGAATTTCCCTGAGGTTTTCACATGCTTTTCCTGGATAGTTCACATAGCACTGAACCCTCTCTATGGAGGCAAGAAGAAGGGTCGAGGGACTTATGGGCCAGCTAGCCTCACCTCAGGACATACAAAGTTCACATTGCCTTCTGGAGGTTTGTTTCTAAATATGTGAAGTATAAAATTTTTGAAGTAGTGGTCAATATGAATTTTTAAAGGAGCAAATGATATTCAACCAGACTGCCTCCTACAACAAAATGACTGTGAGCAAGGGGAGACCTGTGGGAGACCTAAAGCATTCCTCAGCTTTAGGAAAGCTTTTGATTCTAGTCTCCCACAGCACTCTCATTTAGCATCTGTGAAAGTGTGGAATAGAATAAATGGTGGCTAGGTCGACTGAAAATTGCCTGCAACTCTTGGTTTAAAGACTGACAATCAGTAACTTAACATCTGCTTGGTGACCAGAACAAGTAGGGTACCAGAAGGGCCAAACTGCTGCTCAAAATGTTGAGTATCTTAATCAATGACCCGGCTGATAACCCAGAATCCATCCTCTCCAAATTCATGAATGATGCTAAATTAAGGCAAGACTGTTGTACAATGAATGGAAGAACTAGAATCCACAAGGACCTTGATAAACTTGAGAACTGGGCTCACAGAAGCCTTATGATATTCAACAAGGAGAAAAACAAGCTTATCCCAGTACAGTGTAAGCTCACAAGGGTGAGCAGTAGCCCTGCTGAAAAGAAGAGCTATGATGGACGGTATGTTGAATATTCTCTTTCAATATGAGTAAGGTGAGCTGAAGATCAGGCTGTGTTAAAATAAGTTGGCCTAAATATTTGAGGAAGTTGTTATACCTTTCTTCTTGGAGCTCATGGGGCTGTATGTGGCAAAGCAAATCTGCTTTTGGACTACTTCGTGGAGAGATTGTCATGGGGTACTATGAAGATGTCCGTAAGTGTGAGGCCAGAAGGTAAGGTTGAGAGGTCCTTAGACTGCTGAAGAAGTTAAAGGTTGGTCAAATAGCAGGCAATTGAACAGTAGTTGTTAAGGGAAGATCATGAAATCAAAACTTTTCTGGCAGTGCCATTTAAAATTTGTGGCAATAAGCATAAGTTGTGCTTAGAAAAGTTAGAGTTGTCACTAAGAAAAACTTTTCACTAAGCGGAAAATCTTTGCAGTTCAGTATCACACCAGTCTGTGCAGGGAAATTCTGAAATCTTAATTTTGGAGATTTTTAAGACACAAGGTCACTTGGGTATTGGCAACAGTTGTGTCCTGCTTTTTAGGAAAGAAGTTGAACCAAATGACCTCCAAAAGTCTCTGTACTTTTGTGTCTGAAACCCATTAATTCTCATTCTGATGATAAATTTCTGAATTTACACCATGAATTCTGGCTGCTCCACAGGATTTGAAGATTAATAGCTTGGAAAATACCTTTCCTGTGGTTGTCTGGGATCCTTTAGTTCTGTCTCCTTTGTGTGCAGAATGCATTTATTACCAAAACCTGTCTCCTGGGATGACACCAGTGTGAACTGTAGCTGTCCACACAATTGTGTATGCAAATTAAGACGACACAGACAGCCTCCTTGTTGGAACATCCTAGCTGACCTTTCTGCTTAAGTATGGTGTACCTTCCTATAATGAACCTAACATTTAACACCCAGAAATTTTGATCTGCATAACTCCAGAACAGACATCTCACAGCGTGCATACTCATGAGCAACTATCAGGAGAACAAAGCCCAACAAATAGTCATTATAAGTGTTCAAGTTGTGACCCAGATGAGATGAGAGAGTAGTTTGGAGTTCAGAGAGATGGTAGAACAAAGTATATAAATTAAGTCTTTTTCCCTTCATAATCTCTTCCACAACAATCACTTCTACAAGAAGCAGCCGGGCACAGGTGATGTAGCTGGTGCTGGAAACACTGATCAAGATAGTGAGATAGCCTCTGCAGAACATTTCTAGGCACTTGTTTATTTTAACACACTGCAGAATCTTCCCAACTAGCACATGTTCCTGAAGGCAATTAGTTATTTTAAATAATTTGGCTTAAAAATAAGCCAAATCATAAAGCTGCAGTGTCACTGGACAACAACAAAATATATCCTTACATAAGGATCTCCTAGTTCCAAGTTTCAAAATTCCCTGAGGGAAAAGATACAAACAAGCAAACAAAGGAAAAGGAATAAAATGCCACATCACCTAAACCGCATCACTAAAAATTTCTTTCATAATTTGGAATGTAAAGTGATACAGGAAACCAATACATTTCATAACAACAGGAATTACTCTCAGAAGTGTATTTTTAAGAGAAAAAAAATTTTTTTGTTTGTTTGTTTTTGAATTAGAAACAGGTGCTCCCTTTTGTACTAATGCCAGAAAAAAAAAAAGCAGAATTTGGCATAAAAGTAACAGAAATACAGTCAAAGAGAAAATGTACTTTAATTACTGTACTGCCTCAAAGGCTATATTTTTGAGCTGCCAGGAAGCTCTTCTTAGGGATTTGTTTGCTTTTCTTTTATTTAGTGAACCCTCCCCCATCCTATTTGTTATTCTCACTCTTAAAACCTGCACCTGTTATAACTTGGAAATTAACTGCCTGTATGCCTGTGCATCTTCACCTAGGGCCTTTACAGTCTGTCTCACAACTTCGCTCAGCATTGCAGAAATAATGTAAAAGTAACCATTAAGGTTTCATAGTGAATTACAAGGAAGTGAGAGGAAAGTGGCACTGGTAATTTAACTGGAGTGTCATGCTGTGTCTGAGCACGGTAAAGGCAAGAAAGAGATGTGAGTGGTCTGAAAGGCTGAAGATACCAGTTCAGTTTGTCTACTTCTTCTGTCTCTTCTCCAAAGTGGGTACTAGCTTCCAGACCCTGATTCCATTCCCCATCTCCATCTTTGTGTTGCTGTTCTCATCACCAGTTCCCACACTCTTTGCTTATTAGTAACAGAGAAAGGTTATCCAGATTGCTGACACCTTCAGAAGTTACATATATCTGATTGCTATCAAATGGAAATTTGGATTATAGCTCATCTGATGTCATTCTCCAAGTGCCACTGATGTGAGCTCAGCCTGTGGGCTATGGATGCATGGCTATGGATGCATGACTATGGATGATGGTAACCACACTCATCTCCACCCAGCACTTAAGCATGGGAGCATGCACTTGTCCTTCTCTTTATCAGTTTCTCCTACCACACGTCCTTCATGCATTACCTCAGATCCCATTCTACGCCATTTCTCACCTCCCCCTGCCCCATGTTACCTGAGGAATAGAGGGACACATGTGACTTACTGCTGAGATACACCCAGCTGACAAGTGTTGTGATTCTCTGTCTGTAACTCCCAGTTCAAAGGATGGCAAGAGAAAGCTGTGACCATTGTGAGAAGTTGTTGACAGTGATGCAAGGTGGCAGTATGTAGTAGTATGTCATCAGCTTGCATAAAGAAGAATTAGCCTGATAAGGGTTTCTCCCTGTAATATTTCCATCTAGAAACCTGTTTTCATTTCTTAGAACACCCCTTTCCTCATACTTCATCACTTAGTACTCCCTGCATTCACTAGAATCTCTGTGGTCCATTAACCTATTCTGCTGATCCATCAAACCTCAGACCACCTTTGCACTCTTCTTGAGTTGCTGAATGATGTAGGACTTTTCTTGTACACTCTATGGTTAAAATTTCCATCACAAATTCTTACAGTGTTACTGTTCCCAGTTATCCACACAAGTGCTGCTCTGAAAGCAATACCTCCTATTTTATTGCGTTAGCCCACAGTATCAGAGGTGAATGTTGGTGGTATGGTAGTAGAGGTTGAACCTCCATGCCAATATTCCATTACATGTTTTTGCCATGTGATGGCGGTGGCAGCAGAGGAGCAGTCTGACGAAATGGTGTATGACATGGAAGCGAGTATGAAGCAAAGTTGTATCATTGACTTCCTTATGTGAGAAAAATAGCGTGCATTAACAATATCTGACACTGGTTGAACATTTATGGAGACTGAACAGTGGAAGTGAGCACAATGAGGCAGAGGGTGATGTGTTTCAGTAGTTGTGACAGCTTTGTGAAAGACAAGTCATGTTCCGGATGGCCATACACAGCTGTCACACCACAAAATGATGAGTGTCTTGATCAGTTCATCCTCACAAATCAGCCAATAGTAGTGACTATGCTGAAAAATAGAGATTCGTGCTCTATCAGATAGTGTTATTGTGCTTCTTGTAGTTTCCATGAAAATAAATAGAAGGCATTACTTTTGGAGTGACATTTGTGAATAACGCAATCCACACTGTTAAAGGAATTATATAAATTTTTCCATTCACATCTCTTAAAACACTTTACTTAAATAGATAGCTCATTTTCCAAAGTAAGAGGCAAGCTGAGGCTTGACTGTTAGTCTCACTTTCTTCGGTGCATCCTACAGTACGAATTATCAGTCTTCACTTTCTTTTCTCCTGAACAAAGTTGTTGGAGTATTATTTATAGAGCAAGTCTCAGAACAGAACTATGGCTAATAGCTAATATGTTCCTAATACCCTACACAATTGTGTCAGACCCCTCAGGGACAAAATTTCCACTTTTGATGTTGTTTAGAAGAGCTGGGTTTTCTTTTGCCATAGAAACTGCTAGCCTCAATTTACTGTGAGTAAACGTAACTATGAAGTTTCTTTAGACACCACTATTTTTCTGAATTTTTTTCCAACAACCTCCCCTAGTTTATCCTCATTGTGGTAACAATGGTTGGAATGGTTGAAATCTTATTTTGTTGCTTTCAGTAGAAAACATCTGAAGTGACATAATGAATGTATTGTCTTCTCCAAGCAGGTGTTTTATTCCCTTGTTTACAGCATACTGGTCTGTGTACAGCTCAGACAGACTTGTTCAGTAATGTTCTAGCCTTCCTCTATTATTTGCTGTAATGCCTCGATATTCAGTTAATTCCTAGCTTATCACTGGCAGAGCTTAGGAAAGTTTGGCAAGTTCCTTGATAAGCAGCCCCGTTTTTTAATTCCTCATTACAGTGAAAAATCCCTACTGGGTAATGAATTTTCTGATCATTCAAAGTCGAGCATGTCAAGGAGTCTACTATATTAATAGCATCTTTCATTGCTTTAAAATTCAAGAGGGACAATATATGACACTATTTAAAAGTAACAGAAGGTCCAGCAGCTAAGTCAGTGAATGATACAGTGCTTTGCACAGTTACAACCCTGAGCACTGTGACTTTCTGTGGATGAAATAACTGTCACAGTAGTAAGAAGACCTTCAGAAGATGTTTTCCTGTTCACAGTTAACAGTACTCCCTAAATGAAAGACAGGTTCTGGAGGTACCTACTTTTGACCTCTGTTTTCTTTGTCACTCTTGTGCTACTGAAGAAAAGATTGGGTAAATCCTCCAGACATGAAAGAAAGAAAGATGTTGTGGAGTATTGTTAGGAGTCTTCTTCTCTCTCTGAACACAACTCTCAGCAGTAGCAGTTACGTTTTTCAATAAGGTATGTTGCATCAGTGAGAAATAGCTGTAATAAAGTAGTGAATACTACGTGAAATGATTCTTAGCAACAGCAATAACTTAAATTTTATTTAAATGGTGTAAACATGTAGTAGTAGTCAAAAATAACAAAAAAAAATAAAAGTCCTCAACTCTAGACTCAAAACATATGCAGAAAAATCCCTAAGCTATCACTGGTTTTCCACTCCCCTAGAAACTATGAAGAATCCATTAATGCAATCTTAATTATTTTTGTTTGATTTTATGAACTCTATTTATTACTATGACCTCTGGTTTGCTTTAAAACTTCATTTTTTATGGTAGAAAGAGGTAGTATCTTTGAATCTGAAACAGGAACATCAAAGACTGTCATCAAAGAGACAGGCTTTTCAAGAACAAAAAGAGACGAATCACCAATCACATCAGAGGGCTGAGCTGAGCAAGTGAAGGTCTGGAAAGACATATTCTCCCTCAGGATTTGCAGGGTATGCAATGGTGATGGCACAAGAAGGAGACTTCTGTCAGATGTTGTTGTTTGTTATGCATCTGTAAATCTGTTTAGTTGTCTGCAAGTAGAGCTACTGCAGTTTCAAGATGGGTTTCGGCAAAGCAGAAAAATTTCTGCCTTTTATTGTCTAAAGAATTAAACAAGAGATCCTTTTTCAGTAACATCTGAGATGTGCATGCAAAGGTTTGCTGTTATCTTGCAGATGTGCCTGGTCCAGAACTGTTCTGGGAGCTAGGGGAATGGTCTATAACTTTCCAGAAAGGGGTCACAGGAAGCCAACATTTTTAATTCCAGGGGCCAGTAGATGAGAGAACAGGAGCAGTTCAGGAACTTGTGAGAATTTTATTTGTTAGAAGTTACAACTGAACATAAACACGTGGAGTTTGGGGCAGATGTAGTTGTTAAAAAATAAATAAATAAAATGGGACCTATCCTTGAAATAAACATAATATCATCAGAAACCACAGTTTTCTCCTTCAAGGCTTGGGAACAATAGATGTCAAACAGTTGTTGTAATTTTGTATTTCTTTAACATGGAGAAAGCGTTCTTATAATAAGTAACATCAGTTCTGGAAACAGCTTAAACTTTCAAAATTAAAAAAAAACAAAAAACAACACTGGAGCAGGAAAATACTATTCTGAAGAGGTCATAACATTAATTGTCATAGGCGTTAATAATAGTATATCAAGGTAGTGAGATTAGGACTCCTCCAGTCATTTAGAAGCACCTCTCACACTGTTAATGATTGCCTGGTATAGCAGGGTACTGAATATAGACTTTGTACATTTAGTACAGTATTTCAAATGTGTTTTGCAAAAGCACAAGTCCTTGGTTGTTGTAGGCTGTGCATCTCACCACTTTGCGTTCTCACCATGTCAAATCCTTCAAGCTAAATGACATTACATTGAGTCTGCACTAAGCAGATTCACTACACTGCATTTTTTTTTAAGTCTGTACTGAGCCAGTATTCCAACAGGGTTCTATTAAAGAACACCCTGATGATGCAGGTCTAATCCTTTGATGGGACCTACCACTGAGATGTGACCCTTTTTTGATCATTTAATGCTCATAGCAATTTTTCTGAAAGCCACAGTATGCCTCTTAACCTGGATGTCCTGGATGAATTCCAGCTCAGGAACTCCACACTGAAAACTCAAATCCCCAGACAGTTTCAGTGATAGAAACCAAGTTACTGTTTAAACTGTTTTGTTATTGATGAAGACTTCAAGAAGCAATTGTCCTCGACACTAGAATTAATTGCTTCCTGCTATTTCATCCTTTATTGGGTCTGCGTTACATATATGTTTTCCATATCTTAGAGGTGTTACGAAAAAATATTATTTGAGTAATTGTAAATTTATGTGAGAAATGCTATGTAAGTTTAAGCATTATTACACAGTAACTCCAGCTAAAACAATATCAGCCTAAAAATACATTTCACGAGCATCTAGAAAGGAACCCTTTCCACTGGCTAGGAAAGCAAGATACTAAAATATTTTCATTTGTGAACTTGGCATATAAATTTGTGATAACTTGACTAGTTAGAATGCATCATTAAAAGAAGCTTGTTATGTTTCCTATTTTGTATGCAATAAACAATAACTGCAAATCATTTTTAGAAAATTGAGTTGTAAAATGCCTTTTTGAAAAAAATAAATAGAGAATGGAGCTTGCTAGAATCTTTTAAGGAGACCAGTCTGTCCGAATGCGAATGAGTCATCTATAATCACACATCACATTTTCTCAGCAGTTCTTTGTCAGGTGTATATGTTTAATTTCCTGCTGGGTTTTTAATTCTGCCAGATAATGTGGGGGGAGAAAGGAAAGATGTTTGAGTCATAGAGGTTTTTTTTGTTGCTCTCTCCTCCCTCCTCCTTTCTCTAAAACTGTCACTTGGATGGCTCAAATTCTGCTGTTACAGTGCCAAACAGAAAGAGGCAGCTCATATCTGCAGCAATAGAAGCAGAATCCTTTCAGTATTTTTACTCTGTGGAAATTTTAACGGAGGATTTGTTTGTTTGTTAAATTGTTGTCCTAAAAATCAGACAACCAAGTCTCGCAGCAGTGCTCCAGTGCAAGCCATGCATCTACCCCAGCCTCTGGACATTTGAAAACAACAAGCAATAGGGCACAAAAACTGCAAACAAGTGTGACTACTGAAAGCTGGACAGTTTTCTGGTTGCTAAAAAGGCACTGAGGAGATGTAAACATAAAGGAGATCTGGTCTGCGTAACAGGCAAGCGAGGGAAATAGAAGAGCTGTTTTCTCCCTTTCTCATGCTGCAGTAACAGTGATGTTGTTAAGAAGTTACACATCTCTTGGACTTTTGTATCTTCTACTTATTAATGACAAACTCTCTAACGACAGGAAGTAATATAGGTATTTGTGCTGCTAATGAATCTTCCTTTGATCCTGCAAGGGTTTAAAATTTGCTTAACTGTCAGGAATGATTCACTATATGAAGAGTTGATCTTTCAACCAGTCTGACATGTACATGGCTGCAGTTTTCTATATTCACTTTCTGAGAGCCAGACTGTAGCTGTGGGGAAGCCCCAAAGATAGAGAATCCTCATTGAAACAGCCTTTTCAGTAATTTCGGTTACAATCTACAAATTGAGATGTTTCAGAATTGCTGTTTAATATGTCCTTAATTTCAATTATACAGCTCTAAAAAGAGATACTTGAAATGTGGGTCTTTTTCACAGTGCATAAACAGAGAACCACACAGCAGCCTGTACGGATTTAAATCACTCTCTTAAATACTCCTAAGGCATCCAGGTCCCCTCAGCATGCCTAAACAGGAGCCTCACAGAGCATTAGGGAGTATAATCCTCCAGTAAGTGCTAAGTAGGGTGCTATTCTTCCAAGGGAAATGAGCTATTCTTTTCCCTCTCCCACATCACCCTCCAAGAAACGTGGTTTTCATAAGAGCAAAATGGAGACTCTATTTCAGGTCTCTATAAAAGCACACAAGGAGAATGAAAAATACGAAAAATCAATACGAGCCATTTTGGCAGCTGAAATTAGATGCTTCATAATGCTGTGCCAATCTCACTGAGCATCATGTACTTTACCTTCTGTGCCTTTTCACTTCCTTTTGTTCCTTCACCTGTGGGAATAAAATACAGGTCTGGGTTTTCCTTCATGTGCACACGTGGTTTGGTTTTGGTCAACATTTCATAAACATTAGGATTTTTTTTACTGAGTAAAATAACAGGCCATACCCCAGATCAGTATCTGTTTTTAATGAAAGGCTCCCATGTCGGGTGTTCCTTGTTCAATTAGGTTGTCAGGGAGCATATTTTGGTTGTATCTCAGACATACTACATTGGTGGCTTTCACGAAAACTCACTGCTAAGGAAGATGCATGGAGCAGGGGGAAACAGCATGAGTGATAGTTCGCTCTGAGACTAGCAGAGAGAAGGTGATTTTCAGATTTATTAATTTGTTAGCATCACACTGGTGAAATCCCCAGAAAAGAACTACTGAAAGTGGAGTGGCTGCGTAAAAGTACTTTTGGGAGGCTGGCTGGCTGGAAAAAGAAATGTCAGGCATGTTTTTGGAATATGCTGTTGAAAATGCCATATTGTAGAAATTCTTCTGAGTTGCATGTAAACTGCAAATCTTTTTACTAATAACCTAATGACCAGCAAAAGACAATGTCATTGAACATCCCTTGGAGATGTTACAATGTTACCTGTTTGTGCCTATTAGTGACCTTTGGTTAATTAAGAGGCCACATACTCTGTCTTGTTCAACATGCTGCCTGACTGAGGCAGTGCTGTGCAGCAGGAGAAGCACTTCGGACACCCCAAGGTTTTCTGTCAGAGAAACAGGGAATGGTGCAAAGTCTTAGGAAAAGGGTGTGGGAGCACAGCTCAGGACATGTGGAACAGGGCAGCTTCTACATGACAGAGAGTTGGGGAGCAGTTAAAGCTGTCTAGTCTTCCTGCTCCAGGGTAAGATGGAGAAAGTTTGTTAATCAGAGGAGAATCTGATGTGCTATTTCATGTGAAGAAAACCCTGATCATTGTCCCACCTGTTTGGTTGGTTTTATTTTTGATTTATTTTTTTTTTTACTAAAGAGACAAAACAAGCATTGGCTGAGATTCAGAACAGAAGGACATGATGCTTCTTGTTAGTGGTGCTACCAAAGTAAAACCTATGTAGAAACTGTTTCTACAATTTTAACATTTGTGTTGGTTAATATCAACCATTGCTCTGTTTAATAAAAACTACATTTATTAACTGATGTTAACCGAGAGCAGCATAAACTAGAATTCAATAACTGTCTCTTAGTCAAATATTGGGTGAGAGCACTCCGAATTGTGGGGAATGCAACAGGTGTAATCTCTGTACAACCTGCACAGTGCCAAGGGTTCAAAACATTGAATTCTGCATCCATGACCTTTATGTAATGAAGAAGGTCATTTTAATGCTAGGACATCTGCACCAAGCCATATGGTGAGCTAGAAATGGTGTGATCACCACTCAAAATATGCTGCAGAGATATTATTCTGGTGCCACATGCCCTCTGGTATCTTCAGGCAGAGTCTTATTTATCACACAGTAAAAGCATAATCATTTGAAGAAAAATGACCTGGCTTACTTGAAAAAAAAAAAAAAAAAAAAAGAAAGAAAAAAAAAGTTAAATACTTAAACAGAAATATTCCCTGCTGGATCTGAAGATCATCTCATGGACATTGCTCTATTACATGCCCTCACCTTTGGCTTGGGAAACACACTGTACTTGCTGCAATCCATCACAGGACCGGTGAAGCTAGGAACTCTCACTAGCAATGAATTAATGAGGCTAATTAGAGAATAATGGTGATTTTTGCTACTGTTTCCATGACATTACTATGTAAACTCGCAATATTGCTTAGGTGTCAGTCAACTGGTTGAGAAGACCCCAGACAGCAGACAACCCAGAACAGGAAAGCTCTTTCAAATAGTTGGTGTCCAGAGCACTGAACATTGTATGAACATGGAAGGAACCAGCCACAGGATTTGATTGTATGTGTTGCTACCTCCATACAGCAGGAATTGTTCAGCCTAGCGATGCATTATAAGCACCTCATGCACAGATGGAGTTGGCTTTTGGATGAAATGAGAGCTGGAACAGGGATTCAAATTCCAAATAAACAGTGCTTGTGTAAGAACACAGTCCAAAATAACCAGGAGAGCCAGTGTGCTTGTTCTCAAAAGCTGCCCTACTATTGTTAAGAGTATTAACAGGATTAGAATCAGGATGTGCTGAACACATGTGAAACACCTGTGATAAATGCTCCTAAAATAACTCAGCAGTGCAGAGTGCTTACTAGGGCACAAATTACTTGATTAAAGCAGGAAAAGCCAAGGCTGTTTCTGTGTTTTCTTTTTTTTTTCTTTATCAAAGACCTGACCATTTTTATTTTCAGCAAACAATGCTTTAATGTTGACTTTTAATGGGATTCTTATCATTCAGATGCAGACTGTAACATTTTAGTGATTGTCCTGCTTTTTTCTAACATTATTCTTCTGCTGTTACATTTGGAAAGCTTGATGAACGGATAAAATGAAAGCAAATGTGAAGTATTTCACAGAAGAACAGAAAGCCTATTTCCGAGAATATTCTTTGATTTCATGAAAAGTTGCCATTCCTACTTTATATATATATACATATATAAACAAAACTAAACACAACATATTTTGATTGATCTCTAAAGCTTCTTCAGTGTAAGAGATTGACAGCTTTGTTGCAGTAAGGTAATTTGAACTTGGCTCTGAAAAGGGGAAGAAAAATTCCTGTACTTTTTTTTGAATGAATCAGAGTTAATGAAGAAGATTATGAACAAGGACACATAGTTATGGTGGGTGGTTTTTCATTTCCGAAAAGCTCAGTTCCTGGGAGATAAGTAATAATTAAGAGAAATTTGGACTAGATGCACACAAATACAGCTTTCAGCATCCTACTGAAAGATCACAAATTGAGTATTTTTAGATGAATAGTTTAGAAACATGAATAATCAACTAGCAAAACTTCTAATCTACTAATTGGATTCCCAGTGAGCTTTCCAAAGCTCTTCCTCTTAACTGAGGACAGGGTTTCACCCTGTGAGCTTGCAAGACTGAGGGCAATGAAAGTTATCAGCAGTCCTTCTGCTTGTGAAGCCTGCCTTTACACTGGTTGCACATGGGAGCCAGACCGAGCACTACTGAGACAGGCAGGGCCAAGTTCTGCCTGAGCCTACAAAAACAAACTCCCCATGGCTATTTTTCCAATGGAAAATCCATCTAGAATAGTCTGCAGCCACGGCATGAGCCTGGCAGCTGCAGAAGGAAATCGGGGAGGCTGCTACTTTCACCAGTTCCTTTCCTCACAGAGTGCTTTTTCACAATAAACACTAATAATTTTCTGGCAATGCATGTGGACTTTAAGACAATAAGAGCGTACTGTGGAGAATCTGCACTTTCAGGGGATATTTCCCCTGAATTGTCAGCAAAGTCTCCCAGCTCACTGGTTTAACTCTGGGACTGTATTTTTAGCATCTGTGCAGTTGATCTCCAGTGAAACGCTGCATTTGAGAGACCCACTAATTTATTTCTGCTCTTGTCAACTGACTTACCCTGCGTATTAATACTAACAATCATGTTGGAACTAATGGGCCCATTAATTCAAACTTCATTTCCTTTTCAATTGGTAATATATGTAAAGAACAATAACCAATGCAGCATAATTTTACCCATGGCTGTTATAAGTGGGTACACAATATCACATTTATTTCCTTCTAAAAGAATTGCTTCTAAATGAGCAAAGGATATTTCAAGTGTTTGCTTTTCTCCTTCCCTCAATGCACCATGAAGATGTGGGAGAGTTGTTGGAGGAAAAGCCATTTAAACACAAGACTGAAGTTGTATGTTACTTAGTTGTCAATCCAAAGTCAGATGGACAATGCCTCCAAGGGAACATTTATTTTTACTTTTTTAGGGTTTGCTGTAGTGCCATAATAAACATTAGCAAAATTAGACCAAATCACAATGGACAAATGATAAATGTATTAGAAAACATGAAAAATATCATGAACTTCAACAACAGAAAAACCCTAATTCTTGATCTAACAATCTTGTGTCAAGAAAAATGAGCAAACATTGTTTAATAAATTAAATTAGGATTATTTTTCAGATTAGGAGCACAGAAGTGTGCCTACTGATAGTTGCAATCACACTTCAGTATTCAATTGTCCAGCAGGGAAGGCAATCAAGAAAGTTGAAACTGCCTTTGGGAAACTCAGGCTGTAACACTTAAGGAAACAGAATGGAATTGCACTAGCTCTCGAGATTTTAATAGGCAAGAGCCTGGATAATGATGAAAAACACAATTAGATTCTTCAGAACAGACAAAATAAAGAGCATTGGTTGATATTGTTTCCATGAGAAATACAGGCAGTTAATGAGGAGTTTCTGCTGGCATGGCTAGAATCTCAAAGTTTATCTTTGAAGTTTAATATATATTTTCATATAGATTCCAATATAGAAAATGCCGCCCCCCCCCCCCCGAAAAC
>VXAB01000904.1:146435-232811 GCA_013399175.1 Odontophorus gujanensis | reverse complement strand
AAATTTTAAACTATTTTTCAAAAAACTCCCACAAATAAAAAAGGCCCCCCCCCCCCCCCAGAATACCTCAGTCTAACTTCAATACCATTAGCTTGCATGGTTAATACCTGTAAGACAAACTCAGAGCTTCCATCTCATTGAAACTGCTCTCACAAATCTGAACTATGAACTGTTTTTCAACTGGATTTGCCAAACATTCTCTGTGTTTTTAAAACATTACCATGAGAATAAAAAGCACACGTTTTTAAAAAGTCTTCCAATTTTCTATGGAAAGCATTTTTAATACTTTTTACCTAGGCTACCTTAAAATCTTCTTACCAGAATGGTATAAAACTTCACAGAGCATGTGATAAAGAAGTTTTCCAGAGGAGTATCTTCAAACAACTTCAAACACAGTGTGTGCAAATAAACCAGTACCCCAAAGAGATAGCCAGACTCCAGAAGGAAGCATCTCAAAGATAACAGGAATGAGCTGACTGATTACTTTCCTGCGCAATCTGTGTATTTTATTTTTCCACATTATCTAGTAGTGACTTACTAGATCGCTCCTGAGGAATAGATGTCATGTAGCTCATAAATCAATACAGGGGTTGTTAGCTGTTACCAAAATTTGATCATCTTTCATGTTATCTTGGGTTTCATTCTGTTCAGGCTTGACCAGTCTGTGAAACGATGGTTGAACTTTAACTCCTAATGAAGTAGGTACATTGGAAAGAGAACAGAGATTGTTATTCCTATTTATTTTCATTAAGAACTTAAAAAAGACGTAGATAAATATGCATTGCTGTTGTGTGCTATGAAGTCCTGGTATATAAGTTCTCCTTGAGGGCACATTTAGTGTTCTGCATGGAACTCTGTGGCAAGCTTTTCTGTGTGCGATTGCATTAGGTGCCATTAGGTGGTTCTTTCCTTCAACAGTTATCTCTCTCACTGTCACAGGCAAACACAAAAAAGTTAAATTCATTCAGAGACATATATGGGACTTTACATCATACAAATCTCTAAAATATACTTCAGAGTACCCTCTGTGTACCTCTAAGGCTCGAAGGCTTTACTATTTAATAGTAAACACAGTAGCTGCAATGTGTCACAAAACACAGCAGAAGACCTCAAGGGTCTCTGCAATAGAAAGAAATTTGCAAAGTGAAATTCTCAGATCATCGCTGGTAATGTTCCATTCGACAGGGTAAGAAAAATAGAAACAAACCAGATCTCAAATATCTGCCCTGTGGAAATACTCTTTCCCTCCCACAAATGAGTCTGTCTGTTTAAACATGTGTGAGCTATACTAATCAAGCCCCCGAGAAATTTTAGAAGCAGTAGGAGTACTCCTGCAGTGCTCCCAACAGCCTGTCTTCAGTCTCCTATGCTTCAAGTGAAAATACAGTATCTTCTCTTTTCCCCATTTTCTGTTTCCTTCCAACCAAATTATGCATCCAGGGAAAAACTCTCCAGGAAGATTTTTTCTTCCTCATTCTCCCTTCTTCACCTTCCTGATCAGTATTCCTTCATAATAATTCTTTTTGGTAATATTCTTTGCATTTTGATGTAACTTCCAGAATCAAAAAAATCCCACTCTGAGTGAAAACTCTCTTTAGCACAGAGTTTGCAGACTTTTTCCTTTGCTGGTAATAGGCATTTGAGTATGTTGCCAGCATTTGCTTTGATAATAGTTACACTGTCTTACTGACAATTAACGTAGGCTTCCCTGTTAGACTCGTAATGAGGCCTTCGAAACACCAGAATCTGGTCCAGATTGAATATTTGGGTAGAAAATTAGAATAAATAAATCAAAAATTACAGCGAAAGGGAAATGACACTATCTGTCTGAAAAGCAAACTGGGTGCAGTACAACTGTGCTCTACAGCAGGGACCCAGCACGGGGCCACTGTGGCAGGACCAGGCTGCCTCCCCAGCACTGCAGAGGAAGGCCTGCTGCAAGCTCACCTGCAGAAACCAGGGCACTTGCTCACTAGCTGAATCAGATATTTTTCCCCAGTAAAGAAAACAAAATCCGTCACTGTGCAAGACAGAGAAAGATCTCTCCGACACTGCAGTCGTTCATGTTTATCAGTAGCCGTGATGAACACTGCAATTGAAATGGCCATAAAAAAAACCTCGTCCTCCAGCTGCATGGCAGTTGACGGCAGAAAGACAAAAACAGGAATGGGAGGGCTCTCAATTATGTCTAACTATGGAACAGGAGCTATGGAAAATTCCTACCATCTCAAACCAAAAAAATATGGGATGAGGGACATCTACTCTTTTGCCTTTGTCTTAATACTATGCATATTTGCAACACACGCCACTGAATCTAAAGACACGTTGTTCCTTGTAAGCTTGCCTTCCCTGAAACGATGTGGGGAGGGAAGAAACTGATGGCTGCTGACCTGCCCGCCTCATGCATCTCTGAGTCACCTCTGCTTTTAAGAAAACTGATTTGTCAGGAGACAGATGTATAAGCAAGTTCTGCCAGCTAAGCTGTAAAACACTGCTGCTCCTTTTGACCCAAGAAGTTAGACAGAGGATTTTGGTTCAAAGGAAAATCTTTGAACCAAAAATCCAAAGATTAGGCAGACATTTTTCCTATTGAACCTGTGCATTTCCGATTAAGGCTCCCTGGCCAAAACAAGAACAATACTTGGGCGTGAGGATCTCTGCAGAAAGTTTAGAGTTTCAGTATAGTGCCCTCTCCTAAAATACTTCATCTTTAGCTTTCTTCTAACTACTTTGGTTCAGAATCTCTAAGCAAAATCTCTTTACACAGAGAGACAGAAATAAATGCATATTTCCCCGCAATAGAAAGATAAATAACAACCATCTCCCTTTATCCACATGCATCTTGCCAGTACCACTGGGGTGGCTACTGTACCATCTCTGTTTTGAGTAGAAGATACCAAAGGTTGTTCTCTCCCCCTCCTTTTTTTATTTTTTTTTAAGTTACCTAGTAATAATGAAAGATGAATAATATTAATGCCAGGGTGATGTAATACAACCACAGCAACACGTTTTGCTGCCATCTTCCTATTTTAAAAATGGGAAATAAGAGGGAGAATCTATTTCTAAGTTGTGTCAAACCTAATTTTTCAGTCCACATATAAAGGAAATAAAAATGCAGTTACAAGCTTTCTCTCATATTAAGAGGGGAAAAGATTGTTCTGGGTTTTTAAATTTCAGATAAAATATCTCTGTTTTCAGTAAACTTTACATATTTCACTTTTGAGTATAAAATATGTTTTAGCCATGGAAAAATCATCAGTTTGGCAGAAAACCTTTTCTAAAAGATGGAAGGAATATTCTCAAGCAGCAGAAATATTGCTTCTATTTTGTGTGGGCTTCCTTTTTTACTGAGCAATCTGGTTATTTAAAAAATAAACCAAGATGACGTTTCTGTCTGCCATATTCTGCAGGCAAAAAATAACAGAATTGCACAGCACTGTAATCACTGGAATTGGGAAACTGGACTTGATAAGCTTCGTTTCCCATATAATCAATTCAGGTGAGTTGGCAGCAGTTGAAATCAAATTCTGGGGATGAGCAGATGGGTCTTTAAATGGCTGAGCTTCTCCATCTTTGTAGATTTAAGAGGAAAAAAAAAAAAAAAAGGAAGTTTGAAGGACTTACTAATATGACTTCTAAACCAAACTATCTTTACCATCCCTGCTAACATGGTTAGGAGGAAAAGGCTTATGATTGAGAAGGCAGTGTAAAATCCAGATCCCAGCTTCTCTCTGTTTTCAAATACTATCCATGTTGCTTTTTACTAAGAAATACCTTTATTTTTTTGACTTTATGTTTTTTGAGTGATAAGGAAGTCTGGAGCTTCTATTAGGTTGGAGGACTGAGTGCACTCAACAGAAGACATAATATTTTTGCTTATAAGTTTGATTTTAATTTTTTGTTCCAATTTGTTTTGATTTTTACACAAGCTTCTCTGCAGCTAGCAAATAACAGAAGAGAAATTCCTGCTGTGGCAGAGCAGAGATTGCATGATTTATAGTTGATAGATCTTTGTTTTAGATGAGTTAGTAATTCTCAATGTCAGTGGAAGAGATGGTCATGAGGGTGCAGGGCTGGAAAGCATGACTTGATTGGTGACAAAAATTTGAGATGAAGAAAGGGAAATTAGAGAAACCTGAAAAGAGAAGAGAAACATTTCCCTCCAGAAAAAGGGATTTTTATTATTAATAATTATTATTATTTATTAATAATAATTTTATATTTTTATTTTTTCCCCAGGTAGAAGTACTAAGAGAATAAAGGAGGATAAAGGAGAGCTTGAGGATGGGAGCTGTGACCCAGGCACCACTAGCAACGCAATAGCTGAACTAAATCTGCATTTCTTTTATCCTATTACCAGGGAAGGCCAGGTTATATTTACTGTTTGCTCCAGTTAAAGAGCAGAACAGAGCAGTGACAGCTCCAGATGAGACTGCAGATGAAGCCTTTGCCTTCACTGCACTCTGCTGGGGGTTCCTGCCCTGCTCCCCTCCTTCATCCCCTGCCACCTTCTGCTGGTAAGCCCCCTCCAGTTCAGGTCTTTGCATCCTGGACTTCACAGGGAGCAGGTGATGGGTGCCTGGGCTCTGCTTGCATCTAACTTTTCATCACAGACTTTGTTACTGGAGCAGAAAAGGCGGCAAATAGCCTCCCCTCACTGAACTGCAAACCACAAAATGAATAGTTAGTAGGAGGGGATTATCTTTAGGAACATTTGTTTGCCACTTGTGATCTAGGACCTTCAAAAAGTAGCAGAATTTTCCAGAGAGGACTTGATACACAGACATCTCCAGTGAAGGAAAGGAACAAGATGCAAATACCACCGCAAAGTCACTGTTCTGCTTCTTCCCTGACAACCACAAAACAAGCTGTAGTGAGTATTAAGATCCTGGAGAAACTCACACCTTCCCAGTCTGGTTGGACCTTTCTTGTTATTTCCAAAATACAAGAGAACATGCCAGACCATTCGCTTGATTTTCAATTGTTAAAAAACTGCACTTTCCATATCAACCAGGTTTAATCCCCTAGGACCTCTCAAGGGGTTGAGTGCTCCTCGTTCCCTCTTCAGTGTATCACTGAAGCTGGCACACATTTCCACAGAACAATTTTTTCTTATTCCATCACACTCATTATTTTAAACCTGGGGTTAATTAACTCGTATTGGAGATTGCATGCTATAGGTGCAAACAGACCCAGAGTGGGGTGACTGAGCTCAGTTCTCACTCACATATCTGTAGTGACTGCATAAAAGCACAGAGGATTCAAGGAAGCAGGACACTTATCACCTAACCTGATCTGCAATGCTGCAGTGTCCTCCCTGATGAGGACCACAAGGGTTGTGCTGGTAAGGTAAATGGAGGCAGGATTAGGTTCAACACCAAAGACTTAAGGACCAAGATCAGCATGTACATTTTTCTTTTGCAGATCCTTTAAGAACCAAATTGACTATCTTACCAATTTCCTCTCTAGCGCACCCAGAAGAACTGCACATTTAAGGTAAAGTTTGACAGAAATTCCACCCCTCATTCACAGATATCTTTTATTACAAATGTGCTGTGATCTGGAGGGTGCCTCAAGCAGAAGATGGCTGCTGTGTCAGACTCGGATGGGCAAACTCATCTTGATTACCTCAGTCTTGTTACGTGAGAATTTGTAGCATATTTTCTCTGAAACAAAGAAACATGGCCCATAAGCCAGTCAGAGACCAGCACACACTTTTCTACCAGAGCTAGGCAGTATTATTATCTCAGAAGGCAGCACTGCCATCTGGGGGATGGAAAAGCAACGTTTCAGTCACAGCTTGGCTATCGTGGGGGGGGTGGAAACACGGAAAAATAAATAGAAGCCTGCAGTAGTTCACAATGATTTTCTTACAGTATACATGAATCAACAATATTATTGCTTTCAAACTGAGTAACATTATTTTTCACTTTAATACAAAGGTTCTACCCTTCCAGAAGCATAAGTGAGGTCTTGCCTTTTTAATGTTTATATCATTTAGCAACTGGCTATGTGGTGTAAACACTCTGTAATGAATTTGCTGTAATTCCTTGAATTACAGTATTATTCCCTTTTTGCTCAATTATACCAGTAAACAAGGGCAGAGGTGATTTGCTGAGCCCAGCTAATAAACAGTTCCAGAATCCAGTCTGTGGTCTTTCAAATTCATAACAAATAATAATGCAGACATTACCATACCCATATCTTTTGATATCCTACTAAGCCTATGGTTGTATTCTTTAGGCACAGCATTTATTACATGTACCTTATTCCTGGGAAAACTGCAGTCCCTTCATCCCTCTCATCTAGGTCTGTCAGGATTTCCTTCTGCTTCACTAGTGGAGAAACTGCTGTGCATACTTATATAGCTAATTATTCCTCTGATTTACCTAAAGTCCTTGTAGAATATAGAGCCAGCAGTCTTAAAATAAATAAATAACCCAGCAGAAATAACAGCAACAACAACAACAACAAAAATCAAAAACCCAGCAACATTTTATCAACAAATATGATATTCTGGCATGCAGTCAGATGCTTCTGATGTCCTAAAATGACTGCATATTCTCTGCATAGGTGCGTTCATAACGACTCAGCGTGTGATGGCACAGGGAGCAGAAGCTGACTTGAGACCACACTGAGGACAGAAGGGTGATTCCAGCTCCTGTTTTGACCTTCAATTTGTGCTTCCATCCTTCCATCCTCTTGGCACAGACAAGATTGCAAACTGTCTCTCTCTGTTATTTTCCTTTTGTTCCCCCAAATGAAGGTTAGTCTGCAACCAGATCTGCCCTCTGCTAATACTGGTACAATGGAAAGCTGAGATCCTGCAGTCAGACTGCTATTTTGAGAGGTGGTACAAGCTCTGTATCTGTTTACACTGAGCATGAAACTATGTCCTCCCCTATGCAGTTTACAAACCTAACAATTGAATCATATTTGAGGTAGCATATATTAGTCCAGCAGAAAATTATTGCATGAAGATTCTGATAGTCTCTGAGATTTTTTGTTTGTTTGTTTTTAAGGTATAAACACATTATTTTATGTCTGTAAAGCACACAGAAGGGGCTTTTCTTATAAATCTAAAACAGCCTAAAACAACTGAACAAGACTATCCTGACTGAATGAGCAGAGATTTTTATGTAGATTCTTACGTAATAGTATTGTATAAGCACACACAAATGGATTACCCCAAACGGTATTATTTGAACTGACTTGCTACTTATTTTTTATTTGCCATTAAGTGCAAACAACTTTCCTCTGCATTAGATCACTTTCTTTTTATATCCTCTAATAATTTAGTGAGCCTATCTATTGCATTGCTGCTGAAAAGATTCTCCTGCAGAAGACAGAGAACATTTTTAATTCTGTCTCACAAAGCATCTTTTTATTTTTATTTTTTTAATGAAGCAATACTTCAAAACTCTGAAGACCTTCTTACTAAATATATTGGCCATCAGAATGGCTTTTCTTACCCTCAGAAGTGACATTGTTGCAGTATCTCTGTTCTTGAGCAATTTGGCAATTTGCTTAAGGAAAAAGATGTGACCAGAGGGTGGCTCTTGAGCTGTGTGCAATTTCAGTGTGTCTCCAGCATGGTTGGATCCAGATGTCCCAGCTGTGGGAGCTTCCTTAAGTCCTCAGCTGCAAGAAGAACTGACCCAGGAGGGACAGCCAATGTCTGCAGCTGAAGCCAAGTCTTCAAGACAACTAGGAAGAGCTCCTGGTGTTTGTGACCATGTGAAGATGTTGGAACCTGGTCTTAATGTTGGCCATCCTTGGCCCATAACAACAAAAAGCAAATTACTCCATATTTGTCATACCACAAACATCTGCTGCTACTGACAGCTAACACAATTTTACGTACTTCTATGAGTAGCAAATTTTGCTCTAATGTAAGACGTTAAAATTTGTTGATATTGAACAGCAAAACGTACCATTCTGGCCTTGCAGCTAACAATATTTTGAATAAAAGTTAAATGTAATTTTTTAGGTCCTCATCAGGTTTGCATACTGTTAACTTAGCCAACAGCATTCCATTTCAGATGCCATAAAGCAAGCTTTGTCCATTTCGCGCTTCACAACATGTCTAACATCAAGACTGAATAGCATTCTCTTATCTCAGGTCAGCTAATGTTTTTTTCTTTTGAAAGTTTCAAAGTACTTATGAACCCTGAAGACATAGGTGATGTATTCAAAGTTGCCCAGGAGTTTTGGACACCCAAATGTCATTAATTATAATGGAAAAATGGGTTTTCAGCCCCTAGAGGCAATTCTGAAAACCTCAGCCAGATGGTATTGTTATTAAAGCACATCAGCTGATGTGAAGAGCCTCACGAAGAAAACAGTGCTGTGCATAAGAACAATTAGTAATACTAGATTTACCAAAAAAAATACAGCTGCGTGGGTACAAATCTAAATGTCATCTATTCTACATTTAGCAAAAAACTAAGAACATCAGCACATAGATCATAGAATTCTTTTAGTCTTGTGTCCTGTTGCAGCACTAAAAGCCAATTTCTCCCTATCTGCTGATGTTATAGTGCAATAGCACATGTGGAATTGGCTGACACGTCTCATTTTTTACATTCACACTTTAAAACAAGTCTAACCATCCAAACAGAAAGAGATTATATATTTTTTGAATTATAGTTTCAACCTAGTGTTTGTAATTTACTATAAGAAAACTCTACACTAGAATCACTTTTGAATGAACCACAAACCTTTGTATATGAAGGCTTTTAACAGCTGAGGAAAGGGATAATAAAACAAACAAACAGACTACACACAGAAGGAAAAAAAACCTCAAACAACAACAACAACAAAAATAAAAAACAGAAAAAAAAACCTTTGTTCATTTTAAAGGAAAGTCTCAACAGTCTGTTCAGTATAATAAAACAGCTTCGTGTTCTCATCTGTGTAGGAATCAGGAAATCAAAAGGAATAGAAATAGTGTGTATCTGGGCAAGTAAGAAATCAGAGCTTGCTTTCAAATCTAGGCTTTCCTTTAAATTGCACAGCCCTTAAACAAAATATGGTGAGGTGACCAGCCAGAGACAGATGGAGCCATGTTCTAATCAGCACTGGAAGAACTGCTTGCTGTAAACACTGATATTAAATTTGCTTGTGACAGCATTCATTTTGATTTGACAACATTCTGACCCTTTAACCAGAATAAAAGCTTGCAGACAGTTACAGCACCACTTTTGAGACATTGCAGTTTTACAGGGAAGGGCATTTCCTGCTGGAGACCAGAAGCAAACACTGGGAGCATCAGGAGTTGTATTATTCATAGTCCATACAACTGTTACTCCCTTATAACCACTACAGCATAACCTGAGTTATGTCTCAAGGATTTATTAGATGTCTGCTTCCTTATCATTTTATAGCAGAAAACCTGTTCTCTATTTTCCTCCATAATACATGATATTATTTGGCTCTCAAAAAATCAAAGCCAGAGGAAGCTATATATTTCAAAAAACAGTTACATTACATTTCAGAAAGATACTGTATTGGCTAGGGGTCAAAGCATTCATAATCAACCCATTCTGTTCATTCTCCACCCCCTCTGATCCTTTGCTTTTGCTTTTGAGTCTGGTCGTGGCAGACAGCATCCTGCAGGACACAGTGTATTCCAAGTACTATGAAGCAGCATTTTCTTGCTGGGAGATGCCTTTGCTCTGAAAATGAGGGGCCAGTGAAGATGGCATTCTTTCATCTATGTTACATGCAACATTAAACCCTTGGTGGTAAAGAGACAAAAGGAAGCAGGGAGATCTTATAATGTAAAATCGAGTGGCCAGTGCACAGCATAACCTTCCTGGGAAAGCTGAATGGTGGTGTTATGGGATCAAGCCCTTGGCTGAAGTTGTGCAACTAAGTCACACCTATTAACTGCTGCCCAGGCGCTAGGTTACAAGCTCTGACGAATTTACAAAATGACAGAAGAGGAGTTGAGAAAGACTTTAGGAAACAGAGGTAGATATTACCATGCAGTACCAAAAGATCCCACCAGAGAGGCAGCCACATGGGGGAGAAGTGAGAGAGGAAGGAAGCTGGACTTCGACTTTGTCCTGAAAGGAGTGAGGGAATGGATAGAGACTGGAGAGCAGCAAAGAGTATATGGGAGTGTTACCAGTGGTCCTTCAGCATATGGAGTTGGACAGACCAACAGTGTGACTCTACACAGCTGCCATTTTTCCATTTTGTGCCAGGATTTGTATATTTTTATTAGTAAGGGAGAATTGAAGAGGATGAACCTATTTACTTCCACCTTGGAGTGTCTTTGAAGAATACAGAGAGGCCAGTGCCCTGAGCGGTATGAGGCTTGATCTAAACACAAAATGTAGGGACAGATCCTGAGAAACCAATTTACCTGCAAGGCTGCTCTAAGAGAAGACTTGTAGATGGCTACCCTCTGGTTTATCTCATGAATAACATGATTCTGTGGATAAAGCAAGACCCAAGAACTGGTGATGTCCGAATGAATACCAAATGAATGAATACCAAATGAATACAGTCAGCAATTTTGTCAGCAGGAGACCTGCAACTGATATTAGTGGGACAACAGGAAAGATTAGAGCTTCTCTGTTGTTGTTTTGTTGTTGTTTGTTTTGATTTGTTTGTTTTTGTACCAAAAGTTTTCTTCATATTTATAAACGATGTCATTTTCACTTAAGATTACATACGAAATAGATGGGATATTTCACACAAATGGGTTTATAATGGATACATTGATGCTGCCTGAACTGTAATGAGGGATAGTTGTAAAGAGGGAACAAAAAATAATAAAATAAAATAAAATAAAATATTAAAAAATCACCCTACAGAGGAAAAAATTCCTCCACCTTTGACATATCTTGAAAGGCAGCAAGACAAACTTTTTTTTGCCCTTTTCATAAAGAGCCTGGCCTGAGGCCATTCTTCTAGTCACACTGGAGGGAAAGAGCCTTAAGGAGCCATCACCTGTCCTAGCCTGCCCTTTCTAATATGTATTCTTTTTTGTTAAGGAGGCAGCTTTAATTGAAAATATGTCTGCTTGAGAAGGAACAAGGGTCATGAACTTGCTCCACTGTGGGAGCCTGCAGGAAAAATCTGGCCCAGCTGTGTTAAAATGTCTTTCTCGAGCAGCCAGATACAGCCTCTGTAGAATTTAGTCCTACTCACACTCGTGCTCAGCCCCTCCCCCCCCAATCTCCTCCTCCCAGCTTCTCAGTTTTTTGTTTGTTTGTATTTGTTCTTTTTTGTGGCTGGTACAGCAGAAATGAACCCAAACAGCCTACCTCCTAAAGACAGATGAAGGAGAGACGAGATACAAGGCAGGACACAGACTTGCATGCAGAGGTGCCATGGTGCACAGCCAGGTCACTTATTCCCAACCACAGAGAACAGCAAGGCATCTTGCAGAAATCCATGCCACAGTAACTATTTGTAAAACTGTAAAGCATATGCTGTCTCCATAGTTTTCAGTTGCACTAGAGCATTTTGCCCTACCACCCTAAAAAATATCCATCTCACACTGCTGCAAATCACAAGCTACGGATTAAGTCTTCCTTACACTGTGAAGTTTGCAAGAGCTGTTGAAGAAAAGAGAACCAAAATTTCGTTTTAATTACCAAATCTGGTAACCAAATCTACTTGCTACAGAAGAGCTGAAACCACAAGCAAATACAGCCTTTGAAAAAGTATTATTCCTCTTCTAAGTTGGCTTCTTCCCTTCATTTTGTTGAGTAAATTGACCTGTCCCATTTAAAACCTCAACCAAACATGACATCTAGTGAGTATTATCCTGAAGCTGAAAGGATGATTTCTTTCCAGTACTCAACTTTTCCAGACCCTTGTTATGTAAGTACAACTCCAGGGCCTCACAGCTGCCATGGACAGACTCACCTATGAAAGACCTGCCTGCAAGGAGGCCCAGTGGAAGTGGACTAGTGACACGCCATTTCTCCCATCCACTAAAATCAGCTGGAGCTTGGAAAGATCAGTTTAGTTCTTTTGAAGCCAGAGTTATGCAGTGCAAACTGATTCTTTCTCCCTAAAAATTTCTCCAATGGTAGGAGCTGACCAGATTTCCTCCAGGTCCCTGGGAACTTCATGAGTTGTCCATCGCTCCATCACTCTGCTCCCAGCACCTCTCAGTGATGGCATAGACAGCTCCATTTATCTTTTTTTTTTTTCCTGACAGTAAAAGCATGACAAATATAAGTCAATCGCTCTCTTTTAGAGGATAGCAGCAGGAAGATAGCACCATCACTCCTCAGTTACAGCTGTTCTAAAGAATAGTCCCCCTGTGCCCGTGCTGGAGAGACAGCTTGTTAAATGATGTAAAACATCACAGTCATATGCCTACTAGAATTTCTGAAGAAAGGGTTTCATGGCCACTGTGCATAGATGTCTGGTATCCATTACATAAATATTTCCATGTATCTCTCTTATACCTCATCAGCAGTAGAGAGCAAAGTATACATTTGATGATGAAGAGCTTCATATAAACAGAATGACTGGCAACACAGCATCTGCTTTGCTCAATCAAAAGTGAACGCGATGTATCCAGCATAAGCTAAAGATACTGTGAAAAGCGAACACATTTGTAATTCATCTGTTAGAACAGCAACAAAAGCAAATTAACTGGCTGCTACCATCTGAGAAATAGTATAGGAGCATTTTAGTTGGAAGTAAAGTTCACACAAGGTTTACCTCATATTCTGATTATTCAGTTTTATTGTCTGAATTGGAGAGTTCCTAGTTCAACAGGGAACTCAAGTGCATTCTTAAACTTTGCTAAGGCAAACAGAACCATATAAAGCCTTTGGGATGTTCATCTGCAACCCAGTAAGGTGGCCTTTCCACTAAAATTCAATGGTTACATCTACCCTGTCCTTTAAGAGCTGTCTCTGCTGGACTCTCAAGGTGATGTCTGTCTTGACTGTGAATTTTCCCCTTTTGAAATGTCTGACACCCAAGGTGGCTGAAAGCCTTTTAGGCTTATATGGCTTGGGATGCCATGAACTGTCTTATCGTGTTGCCAGAGAATCCCGAAGAGGCTGTGCCATTGTGGCTGCTGAGACAACTGCATGCATAGAGATGTGGGGGAGGCAAAGAGAAGTCAAATCTCCCCTTACACTATGCAGGCAAACACAAACAGCTTCAAAACAGACCCCTGCTGAAAAGGGCTGGGCTTAGTAATTTAAACCTAAATTAGGAAAATGGTTATCAAATTAAATAAAGACGTTATTCAAACTAACCAGGATTGTGGTTGGTTAAAAAGTCAAGTCAGGCATTTTCCTCCTGTAGTTTTGCAATCTAATTTGAAAGACATTTATTCTCTTCCTGCTCCACTTCACCCAGCCGTGATGATCATCAAACAGGAGTTGTTCAGCCTCATTGCATGAGATGAGCTGTCTGGCTCACAAGTGGGCAAACCCTCTCTACACCAAATTCTTTTAAACTGAGCTATTGATCACACTTTTTGTTGTAACAGTTTAAAACTGCAGAACAGTAAAACAGTAGTGTGGGGCTGTAACAGCTTGCTGGTAACTCAGTCACAGGGGCAAGTTTTGAAATGCAGATTAATAACAATTGTTATTCTAACAGAAAATTTCCATCTGTGCTTGTACCTAGATCTCATTTTATGTCACTGTTGTTATCACTCCCTTCAGCTAGGAAAGGAGGAGCCCTGGGTTTTGACTCAGGCTTCTAATGAGAGAAGAACAGAAACCTGCTGAAAAGAGCAGAAGGTATCCATATGGGTGAAAGCAGAAGCCAGATAGACAGTAGTGTAAATTAAATTGCTACATCTAATCCTTCAAGGAAACTGAGTTGGGGAGGGCTCCTAGGATATTACTGCAAGGAGTAACTCTAAGCACAGATTTAGAGTATAAATCTGGTATTACAGATATAAATGAAACCTGATGAGAAAGATAAGGACACACTTTATTCAGGAAATAAAGACATCAAGGTGAAGGTGCTCATATAACCTGCAGTAAGGATGTAATGAGACACAAAGAATGAGTAACAGATTTTTGTTTGAGTCGTGACCACTTCAGAGAATATAAGAAAATTCCTCTGATGCAGGCTTTCTTCCCAGGAGAAAGCCTTGCAGGTGAATAGAGTGAGATCTGAAGGTCATGGAAGTGAAATCATCAGCAAAGTTTCTGAATTAGTCATTCTGTGATGAAGACCTGCTAACAAGGCAAAAAAAGGTAAACATGAACCACAGTCTCACGTTAACAAAACAATGTGTTGGTCCACAGGGAGCGCTTCATCGTCTCTTGAACTAAGAAACAAGAGTTCTGTCCTTGATATCACTTACTGCTTGTTCTGTATGTAGAAAGAACCAGTGTTAATAAAATTATGATGAAATGATTAGCTGATAGTTGGCAGAGAAAAATAGCCTATTACAATAAAATTGTCACTGCAAGATAAGAAAATATAATCTACAATTTACAAAGCCACATAAACCCATAGTAGAAGATAATCAGAACAGATATATGAAATAGATTTTTAATTTATACTTAACATACTTTTTCCTAGCAGGATCCTCATCTGCAAGGCAGATAACTGACTTGCAAAGGAAATGATGCAGATTGCATAGCTGTAGTATACTTCTAGACTGGCAGAGGTACTGAAAATGTGAGCTACTGGAAGAGACTTGTTCAGCTAAATTAAAAGAATGAGGGTGGATGAGACTCCTATCTATTAATACATAAGGCGAGAGAAGAAAGAATAAATGCAGGGACACAGAACTTTTAAAACTCAAAGGCAGTAATGGCACAAGAATAAATGAGTACAAAGCAGTCATGAATACATTTAGGCTGAAAATAAGAAGAGGTTTCTAATGATCACAGGAGTGAAGCAATTTTATAATAGAAAAAATAGGTCAGAAATTTAACTAATGCTTAATGCTTAAGATGGAGAATAAGAGTTATTGTTTAATGAACAAAACTGAATGTGGCAGTGAGTGATAAGCAGAGAATAAACTCAATATGAAAGACTTCTTCTATTTCACTTTTTAATACAAAAATCATTTTTTTCTCTTTTTTTTCCTTTTTTTTTTTTTCTAGAGCCCTAGATAGGGATTGAATAAACATATTGCCCTTAATTATCATCTGTAATTTATTTTCTAAATTAACAAGAACACTAAGGGACACTAATTAAAATGAAAATATCATGCTAATATTCACCTTTTTCTCTTATCTTTGCGTTTGCTGTAGCTCACAGTTGGTATGTGTGACACCAAGGACAGCAGTCTATTGAGCATCTATGTTAGATCCAAAAGCTTTTTTCTTACTATTTGTTGGGTAGCAACTTCTTCCAAGGGAAGACAGATTATATTATTTGATGAAGAAGGGATATAACTGACTTCCAAGATTTCTAGGATAATTGCCTTAATGTAGGGATCACTGTTGCTGGAAATTTGATTAATAAGAACTTATGTGTCCCTTCCCACCCCCCCCCCCCTGTTTTTCTTTCTTTCTTTCTTTCCCTTTATGAATCACAGCATGTGGTGTCACAGGGAATGCTATGGTAACAAAAAGCCTCTTATTTGCTTTTATTGCTCTGATGGATACATGTACAATATCACTAGAATAAAACCAGGCAGGCATTTGCCTTAAGTGCTTTACTTAATTCTACTAACACAGTTTAATTTCTATTAGCTTACACACCCACCAAAAAAGTGACATTAACTCAGTACTGTGGGCCCTCTCTTGTCCCCCACCTTCTAATTGTATTTCACTGCTTCCTGTTATAGGAAAACACTTGCAGGAAGAATCTTCTCTTGACAGAGTGGTTTCATTCAGCCTCTTTATGTAACAGACATATTGGGGCAATACAGACTTTCCTTAGAGATGCAGCATACACATCTAGGCATAACACATAAGCATCAGAGAGCCCATGATATGATCTACGCCTTCTAAAATAAATGTTTCTAATTTTCTTCTTTTAATCTAAAGTTAACTAAGAACTAATGGAACATTGTTGATTTCAAACAAAAAATGTGTTAAATATCACTGAAATCCAGTCAATGTCTGTAATTATTTTTAGAAAGCCAATTGTTTTATAATGCTTTATATGTTCGTGTAATTGTTTGTTATACAGCACATTACCCAATTATGTGGGTATAACTGCAACACTTAAACTATTTTAACTATACTGAGAATCAATTTATGCTGTTTGTAAAAACTGGAAACAATGTGAGATGAGGTTTTCAACAAGCTCCATCAAATCTTAGGAGACATATTAGAGAGTTAAGAGGAGAGCCTAACAAAGTATCATAACAAGAAAACCAATAACTTTACTCATAATATCTATATTACTCTCATAGTGTTTTGTTTAAGTGCTTCAACAGCTTTTTTTATTACCTTCTCAGTGTATTATAATCTCAGTGTTCACTAGACCAATTTTGTCAATGTTATCAGTGGAACTACTCATGCAACAGTTGTATCTGCCATTAATAAACACAACTGAGTCTCAAGAAAAATGAAAATCCTGGAGTTAAGAAAGTCAGGAAGTGTTAATGGAGCCCCCAATCTTATCCTGAAAGAAGTACAACAGAATAGCCACAATCTTCAGAGAACTAAAGAATCCAACACAAAAGAACACTTACAAATAGGCAAATTGAAAAGCTAGTGCTACCTACCAAGAGTGAAAGGCTAACAGAAAAAAGATTTTAAAAACAGAAGTATTGGAAGACTAAGAGCAGAGTGACAGATAAAAGATGGCTAGATTTTAAACAAAACATTAACCAACCTTCTCATTTTCATCCCTTTCTTCACGCAGCTAAAAGGTGTCTGTTAAAAAAGCCTGAAAGCCTTGAAAGAATTACCAAAAAATCCATGAACACACTCTAGAGGAAAAGGTCAGTGGGTCCACTATAGTAGGCAATAGTAGACACAACTGATGAATGAAGAAGAGTGGATTTAAGCAACTGTTGACTCCAAGCTTACAGCAAACAGGAAAATTTGCCCCAGAAATTAGTAGTGGGGAAGGAAGTGAGGAACTCCAGGGAAACAGTTTTAACAAAGAGTGGACACTGTTGTAACAGCCCTGAGAAGCTCACTGGGTCATAGCCACACTGAAGATGGTTGCTGTAGCTGAGATGAGGACCAAAATAGAATGCTACACTGAGACTGAGAGATCAACAAGACATTATCTAGCCACATAAAGCCCTTTCTTCTGGTCAGGAAACAAATTCAATGCTGTATCTGTATGTGCATAAGAACTTCACAGTGCTGTGACAGAGCACTGGCACGGGCTGCCAAGAGAGGTTGTGGGATCTCCTTCTCTGAAGATGGTCAAGACCCTCCTGGATGCCTACCTGTGCAACCTGGGCTAGGAAGCTGCTTTGGCAGGGGGTTGGACTCCATGGTCTCTAGAGGTCCCTTCTAACATCTACAATTCTGTGATTCTGTGATCTTTAACAAGAAGTTAACCTTTATTCTTACTGCCACAGTCTTCATGACTACTACTGTATAATAGGTGGACAATGAAATAAACTTGACTAATACAATTTGTTGGGAGAAACGAATTGGTTTTGTGTTTATGTGTTACATATTTGCACCCTGTTTTTTCCTTTTTAGTTAATGTTTTCTCAATTGAATCTTCACTTCATTCCTCTTCTTTATTCAGACACTTTTTGTTGGGCTTTATCTCCCCTTGCTGCTCTAACTTTCTTAAAATTAAGCAATATTTTTCATCCATTCAGAAAGAGAAGCGATCTGAATAAACCGACCATTAGCTGTCTCATTCTGTTATCACAGGACCACGCACGCTGATTTGTGTACAACTGATTTTTGAAGATTTTGCGACATGCACTTCTGTGCTAGAACAGGAAAGAGTCAAACAATTGCTTTGAAGTAGGTGCTACCATGACTTTTTTCCTGGAGGTTACTGGACTACAGAAGTCAGAACAGTTATTTAGATGACTAATGACTTGGTATACAGCCAAAATAGCTTTCCAGGACATCCGCATCAGCGCTTTTGTATGACAAGCATACAAAATGCTTTCTTTCTCTACCCAAACTACTTTTATTACTAGAAGATCATTAATAGAGGTCCCTTTGGTACTCAAGGAGTAGTGTAATTCAAGATAAATTTGATAGAAATCTATTACTACTCTGAAGTAACACTTTACATAAATCTGAATTCTGTATGCAGCAAAGGGACAAAGAAACAAAATTAGATAGCAATTCAGTGTTTCTTGTTAAGGCATTTTACAGGGTAAAAGAAAAACAATTTACCCAAATGAAACCATTTGGGGCCAAAAAATTCCTGATGAGACAAAATATAAATCAGGAGATGCATCAGAATTTCCTGAAAGAAACAGAGATATTTTCATTTGGCCTTTCTTCTAAATGAAATCTATTCATAATATCACAGCGATGTTTTCAACATAAGCCATGACTTGAGGGAAGAACTACAATCTACACACTACTTCACAACAGTTCAAATGTTTAAAACACACCAGATTCCTAATGAGAAGCTTTTCAGAAATTTATCCCACATTCATTCTGTGATAACTCTAAGGATTTCTTTGGTCTACCACACTTGTGTTCTATACCTTCTCTACTTCTGTTCCTGTTCTTCAGCTCTGTGAAGGATTGCTCTCAAAACCCCCAGGCCTGTCAATACGTTTGTCATCATACAAGAGTACTAGCCTGGAAGCTAGAAGGTGTTTTGCAAAGTATGAAGTGTTTCTTAACAAGGAGTAGATCTGATAGACAATAAATTAAACATGAAATAACACTAGTAACCTGAAAGCAGCCCCAATGTAAATAAACCTCCCTGAAAGATGAATAGACATTGTATCAAATACATTTTGCAATAAGATAGTTATTTTTAGATGCCTTATTTAATTTATATGTTCTTATTGGGTAACTTGGTATCTCTTTACAGTCTCTTCTGTATTCTTTTTCTCCGGACACAATAAGTTCTTGCTGCATATTTCAGAAGCATCCACTTCCTTTACAGGAAAGCTGATTCTCACTTTAACTAATAATGATCAACCAGAATATATATATATACAGAATATACAGTATACAGTCAAATATAATGCAACAATCCTTCCAGAAAAACATCAGCTTCTGGAAATTTCATTCTTCTTTTTGATAAGTAGCATAGCTTATGTAGGATTCTGGGCATATCACAATTAGCCTATTTTGGTTTATTCAGCTACAGGAAATCCAAATATAATTGTTATCTCTAGGGATCATCGACTCCAACCCCCCTGCCAATGCAGCTCCCTAGACCATCCGTGCACATTTGTGCAGAACTTCCTATGGATCAGTTTGTGTCCATTTCCCCTTGTCCTATCACCACACACTGCAGAGAAGAGTCCAGCTTCATTCCTTTGCCTCCCACTCCTTAGATATTTATAGACGTCGATCAGATCCCCTCTGAGTTTTCTTTTTTCATGGCTCTCCTCATAAGGGAGGTGTTCCACGCCCTTTATCATCTTTGTGGCCCTATATTGGACCTTTTCAAGGAGATTAGCCAATGAGAAGGGAAGGAGGAGGAAGGGAATAAAACACTCAACAACTGGAAAGACCATCTTAAACAATATTTAAAAAAAGTCTTTCCCACACGTGGATCAGTGTCATTTCATCTAATGGAAAATAGCACAGAATTGAGAAGAATTTCTTCAGACTGCCTCTGCACAGATGAGAAATCAAATCAGAAGAAAGCCTTGCGAACAGAGACAAGCAGGAGGGAAATCTCTGGAAAAAGTTTACCCCTCCCAGATCCCAACATTTCTTTCTGATATTTAAAATACACTGCCCCCGAAAAATGTCAGCTGGATATTTAGTTGGCTGAGAGCAATATTTATGTTGCCATTGTGATATTTATGGGGAAGTCAGGGTGCAGCACTACTATTTGAAGTGCTCTCTGGCCTTAGCACACTGACAGGACTTCTCTGTGCTTGGGTGTTGCTTTTCCACACCCGATAGGATAAAATTATAGATATGCGGGAAGACAGTGCTTGTTGTCACCCAGCAAAGGCTTCATACTGAGCTTTCCACTGACAATAAGGCAACATAATGACAAGTGAGAGGATCCAAACCCAGCACCTCCTCATGGTAATTTCAGTTTAATCTTTCCTTGTGAGAGTGGTGTGATTTCTGTCTTACAGTTTGCCATCTTTGCCTTCCTTCCATTTGAACCTGTTTCTTGCTTTTATTAAATGATTATATGCAGCCTAAAAGATTAAATTATAATCAACAGTTCAGTGGCTGCACTGTTCCTTCTCTCACTTATGTTTCTCTACATGTTTGCAAGTGCCTAGAGCTTTGTCTTCAAAAGTGCTGTGCAGCACAGAGCTCTGTGAACATTTCCTGATTTATGTTACAAATAAGATATTAATTACAATATTTATTTTAATTAAACAATTTGTATTCACATAGAGTACTTTCAAAACCACTTTGTGCACAAAATTGCTGCTACGATTTATTACTACATGAATATTAATTGTTTTAATTAAATTGCAATAATACGAACTCAATAAACCACAAGAAAACGGCACAATGCATTCATCAATAAATTGGAGGATAGGGGGATGGGTACAGGGGATATATAACTGTGCTGTAGCCTGTGGAAAGACAGTCAGTGATTCAAGGTGTTAAGGCCTACATGAATCCATCAGATATGTAAATATATCATGCCTTCATCAGATGATGCAAGTTTATGTACCATTTGACAAATATACATCCAGAATTTTATACTGTTGTAGTAATGTTTTCACGATTTAAAAGAAATAAATCAGAATTTCAACAAACAGTGTTAGGGGGTATGCAAATCCAAGCCAAGTGGAAAAAAATGTCCCTAATCTATACAGGCCATAGCTCACTGAAGACAAAATACCTGAAGTGAGACAAGCAGATAGCTCCTGGCTGGGCTCAAAGCTCCATGAAAATCCTGGGGAGCAGTATTTTAAGCCTTGACATTTTAAACAGACGAGCATTTCCCTCAGCCTGCCCTCTCCTCCTTTTCCCCAGTGCTCACATATTTTCTTTTTAAATACTCATTACTTGGATGCTGTGGTCACAAGGCACTGATTTCAAAGCTCTGCTTCCATGCACAGAACTGAGCAGCCACAGGAGCAGGGCTTTGAAAACACAAACCACTGAGTTCACACAGCCTTGAAACACTGAGCAGCAAGAAAGGACATGCAAAAGGGAAACTGAAGCCTAACATCAGCACCAGCATTACACACACACATTATACAGCACCCTGCTTTCCTTCAGGAAGTAAGATACACAGCTATGCTCATGGTCCAGCTGCACTTAGAGCTTGCACAAGGCTTTCAGAGAGAGAAGAAATGCCACATGGAACGTCTGGCCAGGGACAAGCTGATAAAGTTTTGCAATAGCGCCAATGAACTATTTTCCTAAACAGGATTCGGAAACAAGTTACCAATGGACTAATCTCTCTCTCTTTTTTTTTTTTTTAATACTAATTTGTCAACATTGTTCACTGTTTTCATTAAGGGCTCCAAAGTGAAATCGCTCACATCTTTTTCATCACAGAATAATTTTGATATTCTGGAGGGTGTTTTTTCAGCACACATCAGTACTTTTATGTACTAGTTAATATGAAATTCATCATCAGTCAAGGCTACTTGGTTACTAAGTAGTTCTTACAGCAACACCTTATTCAAAAGTAAGCAATTTTAACCAATTTTTTCATGTGATCATCAGGGTTACTAAAGTGGCTGCAGACTTGAGCGCTTGCCTTGTGATGAGAGGCTGAAGGAAGTAGGATTGTTCAGCCTGGAAACAAGATGGCTTCAAAAGGACCTAATAGCAATCTTACACTTACGAGGTGTTCACAAGGAAGATGGAGTCAAACTCTTTCTGGAGGTGTATGATGAGAAAATGGTGGATAACTGTTCTGGCTTGAAATACAGAGAGAGAGAGAAAAAAAAGAGAAATAAGAAAGAAAAAAGAAAAAAAACTAATAAGGAGAATTACACATTGGGAAAAATTGCCTGTGGACATTGTAAACAAAGCCTTGGGCAATCTGGTCTGAATTCATTGCTGACCCCAATTCATTCGGTAAATTTGGCCAGGAGACCTCCCAGTGTCCTTTGCTGGCCCAATGTGATTATATGTAGCACTTTTAACTGTAGTTGTGTCACAGCAGCAAAGACTCAGGATGTAGTCCTTACACAAATCTCAGTCTCTTCTGGAAAAGCCCTGAAGAGCTCATTTATAACTTTTCACAGCACTGTGAAATAATATGTGCATGACATATTCAGGCTTTGTCTATCCAGTAATCTGTATGTGTTGCTCAGGGAAGAACTTACAGATAAGGCCCTATCTAGCCTCTAGTAATTATTGATCTTATGGCAGCATTTGTTATTTCAGAGTTTTGCTGGGAGTTCTAGCTAAGATTTTAAGTTTTGCATACTGAGCTACAAAAGTCAGTATTTTATTATATACACAATTCTTTGAGCTGAAATGATTTTGTAGAGACAGAGAAGCTCTTCAGATCCCATTAGAGTAAAACTACAAATGAGTTTTATTCATATTTTGACAGATTTAAAATAAATAAACATTTAGAGGTTTATTTTCGGTCAAATTTGTCAGAATAGTCATCCAATGCATTGTATTGCATAAAGAGGATCAAACTTCATTTCTTGCCTAAGGTCCATAGTACGCCACACTGGGATGTGAAAGGGACCTAACATTCCATACTGCTGGCACCTCATACAGTGCACTGTGTATACTATATAACAATCTATTCATTAATACCTGTAGACTAACATGGGGCCACAACTTCTGTTCACATGCATCACGAGTCCTTTTCTAGCTAATACTGTCTTCCTCTAATTTCTACATACAGTGACAGTATAACATAAGAGACAAAATTCTAAGTGGTGGTGAATATATAACCATATAACAAATGAATTCCACTTTGTGATGTATACAACTAAAGCAAATTTGGGATCACAGTGAATCTGGAGCTATGGATCTCATACAAACTTTGCCAAGGCACCAAACAGCTTCGATCTGTCCTCCCCTTGTTCAAGAACAGCTGAATCCATGTGGATTCAGGTGCAGAAAAGCGCCACTAGGTCAATCAAGAAAACTTAGGCTTATGAGAATAAAAGCTCAGCTTTCAGTGTGGAGGTTGAGAATACACGATTGTTCTCTCTAAATATATTAGTGGATCAAGGCAGGAAGAGAAAAGATTTATTAAAGCTGAAAAGCAACATCAACACAAAAACAAGTAGATATATGAGATGACTCAGTTTAGGAGGGAAGCTAGAGGAGTATTTACAGGAATGGCCTTTCAGTATGAGTAATGAAGAGGCAAACAACTTGCATAGCTTTGAGATAAAGCTTTATTAACTTTATGACACAGCTTCTTGTGATGGCATATATCCAGGAGTTCCCTTCAGTCATACGAAATGTGTTAACAAGACACAGCTATTCAGACAATGTTCATCCACCATGATTGCCATCTAAGGATAAATTTAGGATAGGGAGACATTCTCTTTCATGTGACTAGAAGAGCAATCTTAGATCAAGAGAGAACATTACATAATTTGCTCATGCCTCCTTTGCTCAGAACAGAACATCCTTTTACTTTAAATTGTTGGCTTCACTGAAGTTTATGGGAATTTTGCCACTGATTACAGTGAAAGATGACTGTATTTTTATATATTACAACCCACACATCATATAGCTAGTGTTATGGCTTCTCAGTATTAAGTAAAAGCAAACACTGGAATCACAGAGTTAACTGTTTTTAGGGAGAAAACATGAAAACTCTCTTTACTCTTAATTTACTTAATTATCTTTTTAATCTCCTTATCAAACATAAGGTATGTGGAGGAGAACAAAAAGCAAGCATAGCAATCATTACTGTTCAGGATAAAGAACATTTTACTCAGGGGAACAGTGACTAGATATCAGTATTTCTAAAATAATATACAGTGATAGCAAAACAAAATACAATCTTGACACAATGCACCTATTTCTTAAAAAGAAAAAAAAAAGAAGGACATTTGCTATTAAAAAAAATAAATAGATGGACAAACCCTAGATATCTCATAAAAGCATATTATAAATTAGCATGAAATCAGATTAATAAAAACTTCATGCTGAATTGAAAGACAAATAAATCCTTAAAGAAAAGAACATCACACACTTGAATGAGGTTTAAAAGCCGTGAAAAGCAGGACAAGCTAAAAAAAGATGTATATTGCAAAGTAGCCAGCAGTTGTATACTGTGTATGCTATGGTTGCAGCTGCATTATAAAAACCCTTTGCGCTCTCAAGATAATCTTTTTAAATTATGGATTTGCAACCCTAAGGTTTCTTGTTACCATGACAGCATGAAACAGTTGTTGCCCAACATTAGGGATCGTGTGTTTTAGAAATTTGATTGTATTGCTGTAGTATTCATATTACTGGGAAAATATTCTTCTCTTTTCCAATGTATTTAATTTTTTGGGAGATGAGGCTTATTAAATCTTTCAAAAGACATGCTTATGAAGGGTGAAATATCAGAAATATGATAGGTTCTGCTCTCAACAAAACTCATCTTTTTATGAGTACAAACACTCCCTTGGGTAGTTAATTAACATAGCGCTATGGAATTCAGTAAATATTTCTGCACCAGAGGTCAGGCTCTGTTAATGTGGAATGATGTGACCAACGGAACTATGATACATAAACACACACAGCAGCTTCTATTTCTGAATGCTATAGCACTATTTACTAAGTGTTCCACATTTGGTATGTAACACTTATTAAAGGTAGCAATCATGTTCTGAAATAAATCAGTGGTGACTACACCAGAGGCAAGCAGATGGACAGGTAAAATATTTACTCACAATTTTAGGGCAATATTTCTTCATACTTTTTGAGACCTTAAAATACATTTATATATAATAAAAGCATAGATGCCCTATTCTTGAAAAACACAAGCAAATTGATCCTCATATTTGTAGAGGTTTTACGACTGGCAGAGCTCTCAGCCAGTGTGTAGCACAAGAGGTGTCCTTGAAAAGCCTTAAAGAAGACAACTATATCTGGCATAAGGAGGTCTTATCTCCTGTTGTCTCCCATATCAAAATAAGTTTTCTTTTGTTTTACCCCTGCCCCATACAACACATACAATCATACCACCATTTTGAGGTTCACCACAACAATGCAGTCTATACCTTATAAAATACATACTGCTGTGATTAGCTGTTTACCAAGTAGGAAAATGAATGCAGGACTCTCCATTGTGTACCACCAATGGGATAACGAACTAGGGCAAATGTACCATGATCTGATGCCACAGTGCCAGCTAACAGGATTAAAAGGCTGATTTAGTCTTATTTCAAACTCCTACAGGTGATTATTGTAAATAGCTTAGCGTCTTTTAAGCAGAGTAAAACAGGTATCATTGTTTACACATGCACCTCAATCTCTCTGTCAGATGAGGGACAGACAAGCCCTTCTGTTTCAGGCAACACAGATTTTTCTGTACTGCAGAGGAGTAGTGGAGAAGAAAACATAAGCAACATTTGGTTCTTAATTTTTTCTATCATTAAATATGGCACATAGCTGAAAAGGTAATAAACATGATAATGAGTTCAGTAAATTCAAGGAATTATCTCTACATTTGAGGTGAATTGCTGAGTTAACATGAAGAAGTGAGCAGTATATTCATATACTATATTGCATCCAACTGTCTCTGCTAATGATTATGAAATATATTTACGATGTGTGAAACACAAATTTGATCTCCATACAACACAGCTGAAGCTACACTATTGAATGCATATATTCAGAAATATGCAGGAATTAGATTGCCTACATCAGATAACTGCTATGATGTGTCCTTGCACTATTTTAGCCTGTAACTATCAGCTCTACCCCCAGCATCTCCTAAGCATGGCTAGGATGCTATATGCTCCAGGGAACATGCCCATAGGCAGCAAGCAGGATCACAAGTCATGCTGTACCACTGGCCACGTTTAATTGACCCGAATGTGGAGTTCACATTATCTGAGACAGACAGGGGAACACAGAGATAAATAAAGGCGCTGGCATGAGAGCAAGGAAGAGACTTGTCTTGAAGCCAGTTTCTGGCATGTATTATTACTGCTAATTATTTCACAGAATTTAGATGATTTAGAAGTGACTATATTCCTAAGTATCTCTGCATACAGTTCTGCAGCTTATTATCTGCATGCTTTCAGCAGTCTATTGTATCTGCTCTGTGTAAAGGGTCCTTCTTTTTTTCTTTTTTAATCAGCATCTGCTGTATGATTCTACCATGTGTATGTACCCAATTACACAGTCACAGACCAATGGTATAGAAAAGACTGTAGTAAAAGCCACCTCTGTGGATTTAAGTAGTATTAAGAACTCCAAGCTGTTTCACCACCTCAATTTCACCTTGTAACAGCCACCAGGAGCTGTATCCACACTGCTAGGTAGGTAGAACAGAGGGCTGCTTGGTTCAGCAATCACAACTCAACTATCAGAGGTCACACTGGCAATCAGTAGAAGCTGTATCCAGAAGCTAGACTGAGTGCTAACCCCACCTCTGTGCATCTTCTGACCTTCCAATACCACTTCTTGAGAATCAGTATGTACATACAAAGTTACAAGCACATAAATATGCTTACAGTTCAGAAGAGGTTGGTTGTTTTTTGGGGGAGGAAGGTGAGGAGAGTGGACAGAGATGAGAAGATAAATACAGTTTTCTAAGCCTGAGTATTTTATTTGAGCATATTCCTTATCTTCTCTTGCCAGAAAGCCATTTTGTGAATAATCTTGGAAAGAATGCATGAAACGGAACTGCAGTAAGTTGTAGAAAATACAGACTGGCTCTGCAGCTATGTGAAGAATAAAAGAATCAGTCACAAATGACTCAGAAAAACTACACAAGTTGCTATTGGCAGAATCAGTTAGCTGGGTTATCTGGAGGTGGGGCAACTGAGTCAAGGATACTGATGATGCTTTGTCAGCTTCCCCATGGATTGTCTTCAGCAGTTAACCTCTTTGAGGAACTTCGCTTGGCTCCTGGTGGTCAGCTGTAAAGAACCTCAGAAAATTCCTTGCTGTATACATATGCTTTATGTCTAGGAAATCCCTATTTTGCCTAGTCTGAGTCTGAAGTGAATATCTAGGGCTGGTTGGCAAGACATTAACACAGACAAGCACATAACTGTCAGAAAGCATCTCTCTTCTTAACAGGACAACTTTGAACGCTATGTGCCCCTCCAACCTCTCATTAAGCTTGCCAGTTAATAGGAGTTCTAAAAGCTGCCTTTTCCTCCATCAACTATTTTATTTCAAGATATTAACCCAACTGTAATATTGCGGTCCAGTTATACATACTGTAGAAGCAGGGGAATTTGCTTTAACAAGTCCCCCTACATTACACTTCAAGCAAATACATTTCTTAGCTTTTCCAGATCCCTTAATAGAGCATCCAGTAAACATGATGGGACTTGCTGACAGAGAAAGCCATCCAGAGGGCACGCTCAGAGCAAATGCATGCAGCAAAGCATCTAACACATCCAAATGGAATTATAGCACAGAGGGTACCTCAGCATGTTTATCCTTTCATGGTGTGCTAGTAATTTGTTTTTTCTTACTTCAGTAGTCTAACAGTTCTTTTGAAGTATACAAGGACAAGCCAAATTTCTGTTATGTGACATATATAATCCATGCTAAATGTAACAAAATATAAGACAAAGCCTTTCCTAAAATCATTCATTTAGATCATTTATGAGTGACCATGAGTGGAAAAAAGAATTAAACTTACTGAAATATAAGATGGTATGTATACTTATGGAATGAAATATACGGCAATAACGCTAATTCTATCATAAATGTATTCTTAATTCCAAGCTACTCAAGGAAGTTTTGCATACGTTATTAACAATTGCCTCAGACATATGGCATTACTACGCATCAGAACAATAGAACTCCAAGAAAACAGTGAAATTCAGTCACACTTGAAATGACAGCATAAACACAGCTGTCCCATGTGAAGGGACTGGGATAAAAAGATGTCTATAATCTGATTTGGGGTTATGGAGACTGATGTCTATAAGCAGAAGTGCTTCCCCTTTTCTGTAATCCCCCTCACTGCAGAAGAAACAAACCTTAGGTACCACCTCAGGGTGTTTGCATGCCTTTTCAATCAGAGCATCCTAAAGAAGCCACAAAGAGAAATCAAGGTTCAGCCTACAGCTTGTTAGAATTAACTTCATAGTTCTAAGATGCCTCCTAGTTTAACAGCCTTCCTAAGACAAGATCAAACGGGAAATTTTTCGTATTTTCCAGTGAGGTTCAAACTACTGAATTTGTCTCTTCACATTCTGCAATCTCTGAATTAAATGTAGGAATTAAGTTCTTCATTCTGCTTTCTTTCCTGTCTAAAGAGTCCTAGACAAGGATTCAAAAACGTCCATGGTGAAACATGATGTTTTTTTTAACACAATTTTAAAGGTATTTTTAAAGGAATGTTTTCCCATCCCATCCAAGAACTGATGCCTGTTGTACACTTAAAGAAATAGGTCAGCCAGAGCTGCATTGCCTGGGGTCCTTATTATCCTTCCACTGCAGTGAAAGCAGAACTATCTTCAAAAGAAATAAAAGAAGACAGAAAATTCTGTTCAAATCTAAATTTAAAAGCTTACATTATAGGTCTTGGTACAGCACAGACAACCAGCTGACTCACATCTGACCTGTCTTGGTCCCAGTCTCTCCCTTATTCCGGAGCTTTCATTATCTGTGTCAGTACAGGCCAATATAGGTAAACACAGGTAGAGGCAGGGACATCTGAAGCTGTCGAGAAGTTCAAACAACTGCCCTGTTTCCTAGGGAATAGCAACCATTTCTGTGCATACAGATACTCTGCATTACTGCATTCCAGGCCTTTCTATCCATCTGTATGTTTTCACTCCAATGGGATTTTTTTATTTTCTTTTTGGTAGGAATCTCTCTGGTGTAAAGCCAAGTTGTCAAGCAGAGGCTACTGATTTCACAGATAAATGACAGTAAAAGCATTGGCATGCTGTGGCATGGTTTTGATGCTGAAGAACTGCAGGGCACGGAGGAGGCATGGCCCACGGACACCCACTGCAGGAGCAGCCCAGCCCAGACCTGCAGCCCAAAAGAAGGGGCCCACAGTTGGCAAGGAGGACTGGGGGACGCTAGCGGAGCAGTGCTTGATAGGTGGGCCCTGTGCTATGGACCTGTGTTGGAGCAGAGCTTGGAGAGCTGCAGTCTGGGAGAAGCCCATGAGAAGCAGGGCAGGGAGTGGCCATGAAGGAGCAGCAGAGACAAAGCATTTTGTACTGACAGCAGCCCCCCCTTCCCTGCTCCCGGGGAGGTGTTTTTATTTAGTTCTGACTGCTGCAGTCTGTTATCAGTGGGCAATAAACTACAATAATCCGCCCATGCTGAGTCGTGACACTGGCTCACCCCAAGCGCTCATAAAGTTGGTGAAGTTCAAGTTCTTGAATCACACACCTACACACACAGTACCTGTTCACATTTCACACTGCTTCATACACTGCAGAAGTATATAGTTAAGGTCAAGAAAGGAAGCGTAAGACCAACATGGTCTGAGTCTCAAGGTCCACAATAAATGTTGCATAGTTTATACACTAACACTTCAGGCATTAAAGTAATGAATTCCTGCCACTGGACATCGTGTTGAACTAGATGACAGAGTGCTTCTGTTATTTAGTCAGGTCCAGACTGAGTTTATGAACTCAGACATCTGTATGCTTGGCTATTAAATTTACAGACTCGTAGTCCCAGTGATACCCCAGAAAACATGACAGAATGATCTGTTAGTAAAAAAGTTACAGCCATTCTCATAAAGACTGGGGAGAGAAGAGCAAAACACACAAATCTGAATAGGTGAGGAGACTTTTCCTTAGAGAAAAGCTTCAGCTACCTGTGTAGGAAAACACTGAGATATGGTTCTTCTGTCTCAGATTTCAGCTAAATGAAAAAAAGGAGCTTATTTCTCAGTAAGACTCTGAAATGGACTGCAAAAACTAACAATACAGAGCTACAAACAAAAAATCATTTTATGTCCCCTCAACTTTCCTGGGTATTTCTCCATTAGATTAAGTCCCTGGTACCTTGCATGTGCATTCCTCTGTTTATTTTGATTGTGCTGGAGTCTGAGAGCAGAATATTAAGGTTGTAAGCAATATACCCCAAACCCTTTTCTAAATGGGGTACAGTAATAGTGATTTCTTAGAAATACAGCATTTCTGTCACTTGCATTTGTCACATTTAGTAGAACAATGCTTTCAATTGATTTGTAGCAACAAAGCCACTTGCTTTTTTTGGAGCATGACATTTGCTATTATCTCTTTGAAAAGCATGACAATCTCAGGGCAATGGAAAGAAGACTTGGATATCGATTAAAACAAACTCAACTCATTAAAAATACTGCTGACATTTTCACTGATCTGTGGTATTCTTTTCCTTCAAATTAAACAATGTAGTCATTTAAAGCTTTAAGGTCACTGTTCTGTAAATGCACTATGTTTAAGGTACATGCCATTTACCCAATGTTTGGACTAAAGAAGAAAAAAATTAAAAAAAAAGAAAAAAATAAAAGAAAGAAAGAAGCACACAGGAGATGGGGTGCAACAACTTGCTTTGCTTCTCCAGCTCCAGAGCTGAGCTTCCCTCTCAGGAGAAGATTTACCAGTTAGACACATGCAGGTACTTCACATGCAGACTGCCTCATTAAGTAAAGTAATGACTTGACTTCCTGCAGTTAGGATGGCTTGTTTATTCCTCCCTGATGTCACTTTAAAATTTGCATTGCAGAAGCAGGTCCATCGAAGCGCAACCGGACCCTGCACACTGCAGAACAAAAACTGTGTGCAGGATTTGGCTGCACACAGCCCACCTCAAGCACTCATCAGCAGCCCCATCCACTGCATTCCTCACTGGAGGTAAGAGTTAAGAATCTTGTCATCTAACACTACAGTTCTTACAGTTTTGGTGCATGGTATGGAACTGTTTAATTCACTGTTTCGATTGCAATTAAAGGAGAACAATTCTAGTGAGCTTCCTGTATCCCATAGGATTACTGCCTGAGGAAATATTAGTAATGGCCCAGATGTGACAACCTTTGCCACGAGTATTACTCATACTCTAAAATGTCAAGTCTGTACCAATTGTTTGACTTCACTTCGAACAGAACGATGGTATTCTCTCCCAGGAGGAAGACAAATACCTCCATTAGGCAGAAGTCCTGGAGAGGCAGAAGAGGCGGGATGCTATCCTGGGGCTTTGCAAGCCTTTTTTCATGAAGAGCTGAAATGCAGTAGTATATTAGTAACTACCCAAAAGAAATATATTCTCCTGAAAACATTTGGTTCTGGAAAAATCAGTAGTTAGGGATTCAGTTGTCAGCAGAAGAACTTTATCATTTCATCAATCTAAAACTTTTCCTTAACCATTTTTTTTTTTCAGTCATCATCTCCCCTCCCCCTCCTCCCAAATATAGGCTTTATTTTAGCGTTCGTATCGCTAAGAAAACAAAAGGTTAGTCTCATCACGTACTTCTGTAGTTGTGTTGGAATTTGTCCCTGAAGTCTTCATCCAGCTTCTCAGGTAAAAGTGAGTATTCTGAAGTATTGCAGAAGAACCCATCTGTTTTTGAAGGTCAAGGAGAAATTGCTGAAATCCCCTGGTGTTTCGTTTCATTGTATATTGACTAATGTAAGTCTCCTGAATACTGTGACAAAATTTTCTCAAGGAGTCCCTAAGTAGAAGAGAATTAAATAAGTCCTGTCTTGATTATTTTACAAACAGGAAGACAAATTGTAATCTCTTCTTAAGCCTTTGCTAAATAATAAAGACTGAAAGAGTAGAACAATTTTTACTTCACAATGGCTGATAGAAGGCTAGAATGAGGAAGAAGAGAGAAAATCCAATGAAGATGAGTTTTGTTCTGACTACCACAGGTTATCACAGAATTGTAGGGGTTGGGAGAGACCTCTAAGAGATCATTGAGTCCAACCCCTCTACCAAAGCAGCTCCCTAGACCAGGTTGCACAGGTAGGTTTCCAGTCAGGTCTTGAATGCCTCCAGAGGAAGAGACTCCCCAGCCTCTCTGGTTATCTTTTGCCTTTGATAATAATGCCAAAGCAACGTTCATTTGCTTGTACCCAAGTGTATACTTGGAAGGAGAACCAGTACAGCTCATTTAAACAGGAAACCCAGGATATTTCATGGCCTATTTCATGAACATATGGTGAACTGGCATGATGTAAACTCTTGTCAGCAATTTCAGAATATGTAGTATCTAAATTGAAAGGGAATTGCTGCACAAAAAGTTCAGCAGACAAACTAGTCTACCTTTTTACACAGAAAGGAATGGCATGACTTGAAAAACTCATCCATGTGTTTATGTCAGAAACTTACTGACACTGAAGAAGATGGCACAGAACTTTTCATGGGCCAATCTATTATTATTATCATTATTACTCCTCCACATTCTCCTCCTCCTAGCTTTAGCATTAAAAACACCCATTTACCATTCCATTACTGGTTCTTCATATAATAATCTTCCATAATATCATCTACAAGTGATTTCTTTTATAATGTCATTGTTACACATAAATAATGCAGCGTACAAAGATCATGGTTATCATGAAAACATGAAGTCAAAGCATTTACGTCTACACAGATTTGACAGTATAAACACTGCATATTTGAATGCTATTACAAAAAATATTTTGATAAATTACTTCTGAAACAACGATTTGATACTCCTAGGAATATTATAGACCACCTGCAGAAGTATATGAAATACAAAAGATTTTTTCAACTGCTTCATAGTTGAAACTGAGCATGAAACTGTAATGACTTTGGAAATCTCAGAATACATAATAATTCTGAATTCAGGGGCTCTGTAAGACTTTCTTTAGCATTCTTCACCATGTTTGTTATCAAACAGACTACATTCATTTTCCATTTTTCCACATGAATTAGGATGTACTCCTAAAAGGTACTTGGGCTAGATAAAATATAAGGTAAAGGTGGGCCACAGTTATGAAAAGTAAGATGGAAAAAACTTTTCCTTCCTCAAGAAAAGAAATGTATCCACTCTAAGGAAGCTCAAGATCTGGCCGTTCAATTTTAGGGTTATATAGGGTTTTATTTTATATTTAACTCTGTCCTACAGTATGATATTGGAAAAAATATATATTATTTAAGAATTTGTTGATTTTTGTGGAGATATCATTAAAGATATATTTAAGAAATCGCAGAGAAAAGAAGACTAATTGAATGGAATTGCAAAAAGAATACTGATCCAAGAAAGAAGAAATTCTCACAGTTTTAAATGCTTGAATGTAACTGTGGAGTAATACTAAACTTGTAGAAATATGCAGTTCCTGTATTCACATGTCTTGAAACAAAACAACTAATTATTGTAAAGAAGTATATATGGTCTTACATTCCCCCCAAAAAATTTAAGAAGGAAATAAATCTTCTGCGGAGCTCAGGTAAGGAATTGTTTTAGTTTCTGTAGTTTCTTCAAGCTGAGAACATATGAATTCTGAATTATTTTTCAGATAAAATAAATATTGATTTATAGGAAAAAAAAAAAAAGGCATTAACAATTTTTCTCCCAGAAACATGCAGAGTAGAAATCTGTGAGGTTAATGGTGAGGAAAATGAGTAGTGGGAAGGATCACATCATGAAATATGTTAGATATTGAAATAAATAATAGAAATAGCAGGTGGCATCACTGAAAATGAGAAGAGATTGTGGACAAATCTTCCTGAGTGTTAAACTGAGGTTGATTATTCTCAGTCCGATTCTGCCCTGGTCCCTCAGCATGCTTTAAGAAATTTAAAAGTATAGCTACTGTGGTGTCCTAGCCATCTTCTCATTATTATTATGCTGCTCTCAAAGATGTAGTATTCACATTCACTAAAACCATGGAGAACCATGCATCTCATGGCAAAATGACAACAATCTTCTAGCAGCACGACAGCCGTAGGAAATACTATTTGGATTACCGTATCTTTAGACTGGCTGTTGACCTAGCCATTGGCTCCTTCCAGAAAAGAGAAGGATCAGCACACACTGTAACAGGGGGAAGACCTTGCTCTGCACGTCATTATTTGATCAATTGGTCTTGGCTTCCTTGATGCCATGAAAGAAGCTGATATTTTATGTCCATTTTATGTAGGACAAGAAATCCTTTTCAGCTAAAAGCTTTGATTAATACAAAGCCTGTACTAAAGCATTCAAAATCCAGGAATAAAGGACAAGTGGGTAATACAAACACAATTAGTATGCAGTGCTCTGGAATTTAAATTCTGTACAGCCTAGTCTTACTGGAAAAGCAAATAACAGAGGTACTGTCATTGCAACTGATCAGCTTAATACACGCAGGAATTAACACACCTATCTAGACCTTTCTATGTCCTCCCTGTTCTTTTGTTTCCCTCAGTTGCTCTTTCTTATCTGTACAGTTTTAGAATGTCTGCTTTAGGGTCTCTTTTTTTTTTAACAATGTTCCCCTGCAGTACAGTGGGGCCCTGACCCAGTTAGGATTGTACGAGCTAGTGCTCTGCAAATAAACAATAGGAGATTTCTTCATTTGTAGCAAATAATAAAACTATCTTATGCATAAGACACTTCACTCTGTTTCGTATTCCAGTGCAACTTTTAGTAATAAGCAAAATTAAGGCCATTGAACAAAGACAATAAAAAAATAAACTAGCAGACTGGGGAATAACAGAAAGCAAAAGTTAAAAAAAAAAAGAAAGAAAGTAGCTCCCACTACAACAAATGACATATGGCTCCTTAATATCACTCATATACATTGGGATCCAATTGCAGTCATCTCTGAAGAGTAAGTGATACCTGATGGATGTTAATCTCAGGTTCTGTAAGTTTGTGAAGCTGTGGTAGTCAATTGAGTTAGAACAGTTTACACAGCACAAGGCACAACAGAAGAATCTGGCTCTCTCGTCATTCTTTTTATTATTTCTTAGGAGGCAGCATCAATTAAAACTTAATACAACTAACATCCATTTAATCTCTCCAAGGACTCATACAGAACATTTCTACAAATGTGCTACAGGGGGCATTGTTTTAGTTTCTGCTGGGCTGGAATTGTTTTCTTCAAAGTGTCTGGCATGATGCTATATTTTGGTTCTAGGAGAAAATAATGTTGGTAACAGAAAGGTGTTTATATTTGCTGCTAAGCAGTGTTGTACACAGCCAAAGCCATTCACAGCGAAGGCTCCAAGGAGCTGGGAGGAAAAAGAATTCAACATCTGGCTTCTATTGTCCAAAGGGATATTCCATACCACATTACATTATTTGGAAGTTTTGAAAGGAATAGGAGTTCGTCTCACTTTCTTCTGCTTGCTTAAGATGCTAGTTGGGCATTGGCTGGGGGAGTGGCGAGCAATTTCTCATACATCACTTGTTATATCCATTTTTATATCTGATGACACCAAGCTGTGTGGTACAGTTGACATGCCAGCAGGAAGGGATGCTAACCCAGAAGGACCTGGACAAGCTTGAAAGGTGGGCCTGTACCAACCTCACAAAGATCACCAAGACCAAATGCAAGGTCCTCGACTTGGTCTGGGGCAATCCCAAGTACAAATACAGACTGGGCAGAAAATGTTTCCCTTAAGGGGGACCTTAAGGGTCCCTTGCAATCCAAACCATTCTGTAATTATGCCATTATTGTCCTTTTCTCAGTAAACAGTTTTATCTCAACCCACGAGTTCTACTACTTTTTTTTTTTATTCTCTCCCCCATCCCACTGAGAAAGAGGAGGAGTGAACGAACAACTGTGTAGTGCTTTGTCACCTACCAGATTAAACCACAGCAGACTTAACAGGACATTTTTTCCCTCATATACTTTTTTTCTGTTATCATAAAGGGAAATAGCTGTATTTGTATGGTTCTAAATATGGGACCCTAGTAAAGGCGATACATTGGTAAGTTAAAGAATATCAGTTAGTACATCATTAATCACTCAGGAAAGGAAATACTTTTAAAATAACAGATGACCCTGAGAAAAGTGTTTCCAGCAGAACCCACAATCTATACAACCTATAGCAAATGGGTACTCTAGCAGCAACTTGCAAGTGAAAATCTAAAAAAAACAACCCCCTTCCAAAAAAAAAAGAAAAAAACAAAAAAAAACCCTGGTGAGTAGACTCAGCTTCTCCCTGGTTCAGAGATCTTTTCTGGTTTCCCAGGCAGCTTCCTTAAGATACAGAAAGAAGAAGCTGGTATAGTTCCTTCTGACAGAAAAAGAAAAGCCACCAAAACAAATCAGACAAGAAATGAAAGAAGTCAGCCTCTCAAATAGTACTGTCAGTATGCCAAGGACACCCTACAGCACCCAAACTCTGAGATCCTCTGTGCAACTACATATCCTTGAAACTCTTCCACATGGGCTGAACTGTGATTTCATGCAAGTCTGTGTTAGACACCTATAGGCATCCTGCTTCTTGTCTGGGACAGAGGTCAAGAAAAAGAAAGGGCTGGGAAAAACTTCATAAAGAAAGAGCTAGAGAGAGGGAAGTAAGTGTTAGATAGGAAATAAAGAGATTATCTGGAAACAGAGGGAGAAGAAATATAGGCAGCCAGAGAGAGAGGACTTCAGCACTGAGGAGTTGCTATAATTCCAAACAATAATATAAAATAAATTCTAATTATATACACACTGAGCATTTGTGAGGTCTGTCTCCTGGTGTGGCTTATCACACTTCCTGCCACAAAGCTATCTCTGGCTTGCCATTTCAAGTGATATTCATCTCTCCTTAGCTCAGATGTTTCACTTTCAGACACCTGAGTTACTCATCCCAGGTTCCCTTTATAGTCAAGGAAGAAAAACAGATGCCTCCAAAGAGCAATTCATTTGACCTACCTTAGATTTCTTTCCTCAGATGAAATGAATTGTGCTCCAGAAAAGCTGTTTCTATAAAAAGAGCCAATGCCAGCTAGCTTAGTGGTGGATATCAAAACTTTAATAACTTATCATTGGAAGAAAGTTACTTTGACTAGTATTCTATGTTAGGATGAAGCAAACGTCTTCAACTTTAAATATATTAGAAGTTTAGATCCTTTGCCCTGCTAAATTCTTAACTCTTTAATCTACATGCCATGTTAAGAAATCACTGACCATGACCTTCCACACCTAGTTTTATTAAAAGAGTTTTCAAGTGACCTTGCATAGCCAGACCAGGCATGATGACACTAGTATGCATTATGCAAGGACTCAGGGTTTGGCCTTCAGTAAACAGCACAAAAATCTGTAGCATGCCCTGAGCAGTTGAATCCAGACTGTCACCCCAGTGCCTTGCTGCAGTAAAGGAAATTCTGTCTCCACACATTTTCAGGAACAAACAAGGAGCCTAACGTGATCTGGCATCCTCAGCATCTTGTTAGAGAATGGAGCTACAGTACCAAACTTTGCCGTAACTATAGAAGGTGACAAATTTGCCTTACTTTGTGGTGTTCTACATTGCTCTGGCAAGCAAACTTGGCACTGTGTACATGTAAACAAGACTGCTGGCAAAGGGATAGAAATTTACTTTGGCATTTGGACCAGGTGATTAAAACACCCTCTCAAGTAATATTGGAAGGATGCTCTCCACTCTATTGTGGAGCTGCAATTTATTTTTCTTTACTTTCCTGTAATGACTTGGCAAACGTACTGTAAGGCTTGTCTTCAGCAAAGCAACACTACATGCTTTCTACAACACAGTATGCCTGGGGAAAGAAAGTAGACTGTACTCCTTCACTGCAATTATAAGTAGCATTAGACCTGTAAGAAGAAGAAATGCTTTACTTCCTCACTTGCTTGTATAGTCTCCTAGTGTAGGAGAAAACTACTTAACTCCTTCTTCCTTGCCTTGCATTTTTGATAGAGAAATCCCATCTTAATAAGCATAACAAAGGCAAATTAATGAACCCTCCTCTTCCAGAAGAAAATAAATACATCTCAAGCACAAACACGTGCTAGATACTAGAAAACAGACAAATCATCAGCAAAATTGATTTTAAAGCCCTAATTGTACACATAGCAGTAAAGGCAGAACATTAGAATATTTGGTCTGCATCCCTTATAAAATGGGCACATTCCCTGCCCTAATAAGCACCAGACATTCTCCAGAAGCTGTGTAGTGGTATCATTAGGCTGGAATACAGCAATTATCTAACAAAGTGGCTGCCAACATAGGAGAAAAGAAAACTCTCTTGAAAACCTGCTATTTGCCATTGGAATCAGGAACTTCTATCTTAATGTACATCCTCTTTCTTCCTGTGTTTTTTTTTTCCTTTTTCTTTTTTTACTCTATGCACATTTAGATTCCATTACTAACTTCTGCACATATATTTATATCTACTGGAGATAGATTGTAGCTGCAGTTCTACAGAGCTGACAATAGCAATTACTGTGTTAGCCACAGAGTGCAGGATTTCATTTAGCCCATAATGCACCCCAGAGCCTGGGACTGAAACTCCATGCCTCTGGGTCTGTAATGACTGCCAAGTTCCAATATCTACAGATTACACAAGCCATGTGGGATGTTGATGAGAGGGGCCTGGGAAGAGCAGCAGTGGCACAAAACATACCCTTATCAGCAGAGAGCCTAACTCCTGACCATAGAACCATAGAATATCCTGAGTTGGAAGGGACCCATAAGGATCGAGTCCACGTCCTGTTTCCACACATGATCACCCGCAAATCAGACAATATGACTGAGAGCAGTAGTCCATGGCAATATACACACAACCTTGCTAATACATCCTGGCTTCAGTATCCAAACACTAATCAGGCACACAGGAGCAGGTTTGGATTCCCAAAATTACAACTGTTTTCTTCTCCATTTTAGTACTTGGAGTACATTTTGGCCAATTATTATTATTACTATTTTTTTTTTTTTTTTGTAGGCTGGAATATTTGAGATTAGAAAATAATAATAGCATTCATGGTGTTAAGGGCCAGGTTGTAAGGGGCCTTGGGTAACCTGACATAGTGGATGGCAACCCTGCCCGAAGCAGGGGGCTGGAACTAGCTAATCTTTAACCATTCCATGGTTCTATTATTATTATTGACTTTTTAGACAGAGTTTAAGCGTAGTCTGCCTTATTCTTATCAATTTGTTTCCCTGATAATAAGTTTATTTTACAAAAATATAAGTCCTTGTATAATCTAACTGTGGAGCACTACAGAGCGGAACTTGTAATTTATAAAAGGCAAAGAAACATCTGGCACACTGTAGGAGACTAAACAGGAAAAGAAAGAGGATTTTATATAATCAATGCCTTTATATGGAGTCCATTACTTTTATAAATAATTGTCATTGGATCAGTCTTTTAAGATTAATATTAGCACTGTCTTTCTCAAAGGCAATACTTAACCTTCTTCTACTCCAAATTTTATAGTAGAAAACTTCCTGTCAGCTAAGAAATTGTCTAAATCTTCTTATACTCATCAGTTTCTAATATATATATATATTTCTAATTGTAACTAAGCCTATTGAAAAAAGGCTGTCTGTTGCGGTACATTGTTTGTTGATCACTGTCTTTCTATAAGGCAGAAAGATGCTCTGTGTGTGGAAAAGATCATCAACACAGGGAAAGCAATTTTATTTGAAACTTACATTTAGAAATATCCCAAATCCCTGTGGCTTAGTTTTTATTGGAATCTGAATCTATATTCAGTAATTCAGACTAAAATTAATTTCCATGTTGCATATGGCTCCTTTTGCACAGATAAGAGCTTAAGCCACCAACTTCAAACAGGAATGTTTGTGGAGATTCTTTCATAAACCTTGATTTCAGTGAAGCTACTTGGCATTAGTCACAGCATGAGAAACAGCCAAGGTACTTAGCTGTCTTGCCTTTATAAATTCTGAAAAAGATAAAGCTCAGTACCAGCCCTTTTTGGCCAACAGTAAGTATCAATTTATTTATTTTTTTCTTTTAAATTAAAATAAACAGTTATGACTAGTAACCTGTTCCACCACTCAATGATTTCATAAATACGTCGTATGAGATAAATGTTGCTTAAACTTGTTAACTTTTACAATAAAGAAAATACAGCTCTAAACTGTGTAACTTCTAGTTGTTGTTTCCATCTGGGTCTGTTTTTATACATGCACTTCTTCATGCTTCATCCTCATTCATCATGCATAAGCCAAGGTGGCCCCAACAGCATTGTCCCTTCCTGCCATGGTGAGAATCTTCCATCTACCTGTTTTGTCTTTTTTTTCCTTCTCTTTCTTTCTCCACAGTTGATGACTAAACGAATTTAATTTCCAGAGGAACAAACATTAGGGGCCATAAAGCATACTGAGCCACTACTCCATGTATCATCAGACCTAGCTCCTGCTAGAGTTATCCCTTTTGGATTTGTCTCCAGATATTATTCCCTAGCTACCTGTAAAAACACCTGTAAGGCTTCATGTTAGGAGTTTGGATTATTTAAATGCGATCCTTATGACTACATATATAAAAGCAAGTAAATTCCCTCCCCACTCCTTGCTCCCCAAGTCAGGAGATCAGACTGCTATCCTCAAGATAGCACTGAGCCTGTGTGGTCAGGATCTCTAGACCTCTGTCTGTGGCTAAAGCCTAACACGTGCTTCCCATGCCGCACAAAATGCTCAAAAAAAAAACCAAAAAACAACAACAGTATCCTTAAACAAAAAACTTAATTTCCTGATTTTATCACACTTAATTGGAATGATTGGGGCACTCATTCCACAGAGATCTCACAGCACCTACTCCTCTTTTGAGGTATGTTTCCCCCCATTTAAAAATCAGGAAAGTTTTCAGTTTTTGTAACAGGGATTGAACAGATGGGTGGGCAGACGGTGAGTATAAAATTGTGCTGCAGGAAACAGCCAGGGAAGCAGCTTGCTCCCATCCATCCCTGCTTGTTTATTAGAGGGAAGATGCTATTTGAGGTGTAGACTATAACGGGGCAGTGCCTCAAAAGCATACGGCCTAATCTCATCATGGTACCATTGCTCAGTAGCACCCACTGACTTCAGTGGGAATGGGTCTGCACTCAACAAACGATGTGATTTTAAATGCTGCCTGATATAAAAAGGGCATTCTGTGCAACAGTTCTGCATTCCATGCCACCTGGCACACTGTAGGAGACTGAACAGGAAAAGAAAGAGGATTTTATGTAATTAATGCCTTTATATGGAGACCATTATATATAGTTCCAGAATGCTAAAAGCTGCAGGAAAGGAAGAAAAGGCTGGACCCTCTCAGAGATACAATGAACTGATATCAAACATAAGACTTTACATCTTGGCTGACCTTTTATAGCAATGAAACAGATTTGCTGTCTGCCAAACAAATTCTCATTTGATCATGAGCCTTCAGCAAATGCTGTCCTTTAAGACCCCGGCTTCATTTTTCCTTTCAGTTCCAGTTTCTTCACTGGCAGACGTGTTCTTGGTGGGACCAGATTCTCTCCCAGTATTTGAGTGTGCCTGCCTGCACCTTTGGTGAAGATCTGTGCTTTATCAGCTGCTTCGCCCTTTCCTATTTCCTTACCAATTTCTGTTCTCAGGAGCACAATTATTCATACCTATGAATAATTTAAATAAATGCTTGTTTAGATTACTAAAACAGGAATTTGACTTTAAGTGCAAGACCTCTGAACTTTATATAGGGACCTGGCAGAAATCAAGCTTCGTGAAGACAAGCGTCATGAACCAGCACCTTATAAACGCCCCTGCTCCAATTAATACATACTGAAAACCAACAGTTTTAGTGTCTCCTGATTAGTTCTGGAGTATGTGTAATTTTTTCAAGCTCATATTAGTTCAGATGCTAAAACTGCATAAGAGCCTTTATTCCACGAGATTGTTTGTAATTTTGCAGCAAGGCTCTTTATCTCTGAAAAGCTTTGTGTTATAGAGGTTATTAAAATTTTATGAGTAGTGTATCCTCAGAACTAGTAAGTCTGGGCAGCCCTGTTCCACATCAGTGCTGCCATGCTTTTGCATTACAAAGAGGTACAACAGGGAGTTTAAATCCTGCCTGCTATTTACTTAACTCACCTTATTTTTCCTGTAGTTACGTTATATTCTTAGCTGATAATACAACAGAATGTACCATGCTTAAAAATGCAAATTATTTCATTAGTATCTTTTAATACTGTGGTTTTTCTCTTCAAAGATTCATTCTTATTCCATCAAACACATACTTAAATTTTCCATTTCACCTGATCATTAATTCTGAATTATAATAGAACAATAAACTTATGTAAATGGGAAATCATGTAAAAGCATTATGACAACATAAAATTAGCTGGTGACTTCTATTGAGCTGTGTATATCATTAAAATATTTTTCATGTTTGCCATTACTTCTTACTGCTGTAGATATTTCTTCAGTTCCCTATCTATTATAATACATGCCTTCTATTAAAATCATTTGAAAGTAGCTTAAAAATATTTGGGGGTATAATGACTTGTCAAGGTTAAGGAATTTCAGGCAGAGACTAGAAGTTCCCTTACAATACAATTCATTGATATTGTCTAACTCAAATCAAAATATTTTCCTCTAAAAATGGACTGTGGCTAGTTCTAGATATTGTATCTGATGTATTATAAAAACAGAACTACCAAAGGAGATTCCTCATAAAGCCAGGTATGCCCTTGGTTTATTTGGAAAAACATGCAGATCTATGATATCATCTTTAAAATATGTTTTTCGGATGAGGTTTTTTTTTATTATTATCGTTTTGTTTTCTTTTGTGGTTGTTTTTCTCCCTGCCATAAGCCCTAAGAAACCTCCTGTATATAAAATATACATGATAGCTGTCCTAAAAGAGGAATAAGTTAAAGCAAGAAGTAGAGATGACATATGGTTTAAGATAAGATGAAGTTTCAAAGGAGAAAGAGCTGATGACCATGAAGCAGCAGAGAGAGGTCTCTTAACTCATAACCAATAAAAATAAGATCAGGAGACCAACACAGGGAGGTAGAGAAGAACAGCTGTACTCTTGTCAACGAAGATAAAAAAAAAATTGCTGCTGTTGTAGAGCGCCAGCTGTCCAAACAAGAAGGAAAGCTACGGTTAAAAAAAAAAGTAGAAAAGACATTTGTGCAAATCTGACCTATAAGAAAACTAACCACACCATAAAAGAGTTCCAACTATCCAGAAAAGTTAGACAGTCTTGTCCAAAACTGTCCAACCTATTTTGAATTTGACTGCGATTCAGAGATCTTTTTATTTTAAAGCTCCAGATCAAGTTTAATTAGCTTGGTCCATTTCTGGTTCAAGGGTGTAATGTTTAAATCAAGTTTGCAGATCAGAATGTAGTTTGGTATGATGCCTTCTCCCTTAAACAGAATCGAGAGAACATCCTGTGAAGGACAAGGAGACAACAGATGGTGTGCTGTATCCCTGAGGCACAGGCATGAGGTGCCACTCTCTAAGTACACCTACTGGCAGGTCTGTCTGCAAATGAGATACTGCAGTATCATCACCAGTTTTCAGAAGATATACTACCAAAAAAAATAAGTCAGGCTTTCTTGAGTCCTTGCAGCGGGAAAGCAAGCAGAACTGGCTTCAGAACAGGCTAATTGTCTCCTTCTACAACAGATTATACTTGTACTGTACTTTAAGATTCAATCAGTAATGAGGATACAATGAAGACAGTGGCCTAATGAAGCTTCACTGTAGAATCTTTGTAATATATAGACTGTTTCAGAGAAATTCAGAAGTGAGCTGAAGGGAGAGCACGGAGAGGTGAATCTTCCTGGATTTAATTTCTTTCACCTGCTCTTGAAGAGGGAGACAGTGTTTTGTCTGCTTGTTAGGTAATTGTCATAATGGCGGTCCCTTCAGCTAGAGCATATGACTAACGTTCCACAAGGTAAAGGAGTTACATGACCTGACTGGGAACTATGTCCATGAAATGAAAACTTGCTCTCTGGGGACAGTCTGGTTAAGCAAATCGAAAGGTTTTTTAATAGAAAATGGAAAAGATGAAAAGAGGAACTGAATTCCAAAGTGAGTCCGGGGAACAAAATTAATCAAGATATCAAAACTCATGAGGAATAAGAAAAATTCTCTATTAGCCTACAGAGCAATATCAGGGACTTGATTAATAAACAAAAGGAATGAGAATTGTTTATTAAGGAGCATACATTTCACCCAGCAGATATCACTGAGATATGATGGGAACATGCATAACCAACATTCTAGAAATACTGGGTAGGTCCAATTTCAGATTAATTAAGTGCAGTGAAGGGCAGAAGTGTAACAGCATTAAAAAATATTAATTTCATATCCAAGAAACATACAGTCTTGGATTCTTAGGTATTAACCATGTCAAGACTTAAAGCAGTGCTTGTTGCTTCCTTCTTATAATAAAAGCAAACTAGAGAACAGGATGAACCTATTATTACACGTCTACTAATAACTTTGAATCATGAAGCAATAATGGATTACCATGAGGGCTTTTGTTCTGCATAACACTGCCAGTACTCACCTATCTATTAGGCCTCATCTTTGCAGATAATTAAGGTTTGGAACACAGAGACAAGAGCTAGCAATAACATGTGTTGGCATCACAGAAAGGGCCTAGATGTGACCTAAATGATCGCATGGATGTGATCACACAGCACAGATGCTATCATGACTTTTACACTGGCTTTCTGCAAACAGAATGAGAAATAAAACTATTATTGGCAATGAACTGTATTAATTAAACTGAAAATCAAATAAGAGAAGAATCTTTTGGGAAAAGTCGCTTGAGAGAACTTTGTGAGTTCTGCAACTGAAAGTTAAAATCAACACCAAAAGTGTAAACCTTCCACTGAAGTGAAAACAATGTTCAGCAAGAAAAGAAGATGAAGAGGAAAATTATACAAATAAGATATATGAAGTATTTTTCATGCATCTTCAAATTAGAAATGTATATTAAAGATACAAACAATATAAGACATCTTTGATATTTTGCCTGACATGAGTCAGAAGAAAGGAATGAAATAATACTGAGAAGAGAGGTAAAAGGAGAAGCAGCCTATTGCAGGAGAACCTGACCTGTGAATTCATAAAGCAGACCTCGAACATGAAAATTATAAGAATTAAATGAGAGTTAGCAGTAACAACACACAAGGAGGAACAGAGAATTACATTTGTCTGCCACGGGAAAATAGGAAAATATTTGGGGATAACATACTTTCAGAATATTACAGACTTTTTTTTTTTTTAATAGCACAGACCCTATCGAAGCAATTTACAAATCACAAAAATCTTGTATGTAGGATTTTTTTGAAAGAGTTGTGCGAAGAGAGATCTCAGAATTTCTTAGCAAACTTAAAACACTTGAGAAGTTCTGTTAGCATTAACAAGAACAAATAGAGCAAACTGAAGTACTCCAGGCTTTTCTGTGGGACCTCAGATAAACAGCAATATGAATGATACTAGATGTATCGGAAAACATAAGAACAGAGTTTGCCCACACAAAGGACTGTCAACCAATGTCAATTATATGTATTTAGAAGTGACATTGATGCCATCATGCCTAGAATAGATTGTCTGGTTCTAAAATTTAAGGAAGGAGGCTCATAAATTAGAAGTGGGTCAGAGAATCGCAGAATGTCAGGGATTGGAAGGGATCCTCAAAAGATCATCTAGTCTAATCCCCCCCGCTGAAGCAGAAACACCTAGATTAGGTCACACAGGAATATACCCAGGTGAGTTTCGAATGTCTCCAGAGAAGGACACCCCACAACCTCTCTGGGCATCCTGTTCCAGTGTTCTGTCAACCTCACCATGATGTCTTTTCCTCATGCTTACATGGAACTTCCTGTGTACCAGCTTGTACTCATTTCCCTTAATCCTATCATAGGATGTCACCAAGAAGAGCCTGGCTCCATCCTCCTGACACACACCTTTTACATACTTATAAACATTAATGAGGTCACCTCTCAGTCTCCTCTGAGCTGAAGAGATCCAGCTCCCTCAGCCTCTCCTCGTAAGGGAGATGCTCCACTCCCTTAATCAACTTAATGTCTCTGTGTTGGCCTCTCTAAAGCAGTCCTCCATCCTACTTGAACTGAGGGGCTCAGAACTGGACACAGCATTCCAGATGTGATCTCACCAGGGCATAGTAGAAGTCATTAGATAGTTTAAGAGAAGTGAGAAAAATAGTTCTTGAAAAAAATTATGGGAATTTCATCAATGAACAAGATGAGAGATGGCATAGTCATAGTTTGTGAGCGTATGCTTGAAAAAGAGACTTCTGAGAAGGCATAGCTCCTCTGCAATGGGCAGGATGCCTTAGTAGGTCCAGTAACTGATAATAGGTCCTTAAAGTCATGAGACTGTGTCAGGCACAAGTTAATGTCCACTCTAACTTTGACAGTCTCACTTATTTGTGAAACTTATAACAAGCCACAGTCAGCACGCAGTCAGTTCCGCATGCATGCACATCTTCACACCAACAATGGACAAATTAACAGATCAATCTTGAATAGCCAGTACAAACAGGAAAATTTTGTCTGATCTTACTATCCAGGAAAACAAAAGGGAACCGAAAGTTAGTTTCTGTGTCTTATTACAGCAAACTCCTTTAATATTACAAGCACAAAGTCACAGTGAATCTGATTTTCTGTGATAACAGCTAAATGACATCAGAGACTGAATAAAATCACCTTCTACATGAAAGAGTTTGCTTTTCTTCTTTCAAAGTCTACCTTGCTGATCACCACACAGGAAACACCAGAGAAAGACAGGTAGTGAGAAACCTTGTTGCCTTTGTGTTCATCAATGACAGACTATTTTTTCCTCAGATTTAAATCATTTATGCCACAAAGGCAAAAGCATAAGGGGAGATTCGATCATCTTCAGCTGTCTGTCTTCTGATGAGCTGTACTGGGGGCACAAAGTTTGGAGGGGACATCTTCCCTGAGCCATCTATGGCACACATGGTCCAGGAACAGCAGACAGAAAGATACAAGTGGGGCTTCTCCTCCTTAATGTACTTGGCAACATCTCAGGGCCTGCATAAGAGCTGTGCTTTGGTGTTCCTTCTGGCCATGCACTTCCTTTTTGTTTTCTAAAGCAGTTCATCTGGTAAAACAAAACCAGCAAAAGAACATGAAGACCAGTACTCTGCTAGATGCCTAATGCTGGTGTTCATGTTTTGAAGATTGTCATGTTCTAGCAGATTGCTACATAATTTTACATGGGCTGAATGTAATTGGGAACCTTTTTTTTTTTGTCTCAGACATGCTATTTTTTTTAACCCAACCCTTCGATATATGGGGCTGAGCTCCTGTGCATGNCAAACAAAACCAGCAAAAGAACATGAAGACCAGTACTCTGCTAGATGCCTAATGCTGGTGTTCATGTTTTGAAGATTGTCATGTTCTAGCAGATTGCTACATAATTTTACATGGGCTGAATGTAATTGGGAACCTTTTTTTTTTTGTCTCAGACATGCTATTTTTTTTAACCCAACCCTTCGATATATGGGGCTGAGCTCCTGTGCATGACCTTGTTTTCAAAATACATTCTGCCTGCCAAGAGGCATCACACTGAGGACTCATGATTTGATTCACTGGTTGTCCTCCTCCTTCATCACTTGTAATAAACAATAGGGAATGAAGTGTCTTAATTTTTTGTTATCAATTGTGTTCATGGCTTACAATAGGCCTATGTAGTTTTACTGATCTTTTTCTTCCAAGAATTCCCTGACTAACTCACCTCCACTCACATGTTGTATGTAAATCATTTTCTTCTCCTACTCTTTTAGAACTGGGATCTTCATTATGTCAGCTGAACGCAAAGTGTTTATTCATATAGAACCCCAAGTGTTATTTTCAATTCCATTCTTCAGATCTCCCAGCAATCCATATGCCTTTTGAATCACCCCTGTGAAGTCAGCAGAGGTTTTCACAGATGGCCAACTGTTTACAATTAATTGAGAATTTACAAAATGTATGAATAATTCCACATGTTTAATAAAAGCTGAATTACTTACATTTGCTAATACATTTTTAATTTGCCATTATGTGCCCTTGCGCTTTGTTGCTTTTTTTTTTTTTTAAACCCTCCAAAGGTCTTAACTCCTCCATAGTCTGGAGAGAACCACCTCCAGACATTAAAATCAAAAAAATGCTATTACCCACAATAGTTGACACCTCAAAGTTCAGTGTACTCCAGGTCATTAACAGTCACAATACAGATAGTGATAGCCTTAGATGCCACTCCTCCTAGATGCAGAGTGTTATGTGAATCTATTAAGCTGCCATGCTCTCATCTCCTTCAGTCAGTAAATTTACAGGTAAACTCTTGACACTGAACATTGCCCTCAGATTTTCACTCATCTTATATTTTCACTTTTAAACAATCAAGGAGCATCAATAGCTCTGATCTTAGGGAGCAATCAGTATGTGTCTTGCATTATAACCAAAAATTTGCAAAAGAAAAAGAAAACTTCTGACCTGCAGATGGTGAATATAAATAGTAAATTCTTTTTGTTCAGAAGATGGGAGGATTATCTGGAAGCTTTTCTTATTGGAGTGTAATAACGAGGTATTGAAGAGCAGCATAAATGGGAACTGCTACTGTTTCTACTTGTTCTCTTTACAGATAAATCCTAGGTAGATGCAGCTACCTGCAGTGTTTCAGTTTGATATATGACAGACACTTCTCTATGGGGGCCACCCTTGGTTTCTTTTCTGATCCTTCATTCCCAGAAATGCAGAAAAATGAAGACTGGAAGTAACTTCTGAAGGTTACTTTGTCCAACCCCCTGCTCAAAGCATTTCTAACTTCAGTGTTGAAGCAGGTTCTTCATGGTCATATCTTTTAAAGTTTTAACTCCTCTAAGGATGGAAATCTCACAGCATCCCAGCATTCTCTTCCAGCATCACACTACCCTCATTCTGATCCCCACTCAGTCTTCATCCTACAGTTTACCATTTTAGGTGGGAAGAGAAAAATCATTCCACTCCTTGCTCAGTTTTTACTTCTGAAGATAGAAAAGAATGTAAAACACCCTGACAGTTGAGAACAGCTCTGTAACAGCAACCTCAGATTTCTCAGCTAATCATTCTAAACCCCTCTTCCATTACTAGTAACCTCTGTTTCTCAGCTGCAGTGAGAGAATTAGATCCTGTCACACTCCAATATAAAGGAGTGAAACGAGGTTCTTTGATTATGTGTGTACCCGATGGCGAGACTAAGACACAACGGGTCAAATGTTAGCCCAACCAGTTTATTACAAATACTAGTTGCTTAGGGATATGGGGAAGGGAAGGCGAGTGATAGAAAAGAGATAAAAAGCAAGGAGTCTTGATAGAAAGCAAGAGAGATATAATCACCGCTGTGGATCCAGCGAGGTTCGTAGTNTTTTTTTTTTTTAAACCCTCCAAAGGTCTTAACTCCTCCATAGTCTGGAGAGAACCACCTCCAGACATTAAAATCAAAAAAATGCTATTACCCACAATAGTTGACACCTCAAAGTTCAGTGTACTCCAGGTCATTAACAGTCACAATACAGATAGTGATAGCCTTAGATGCCACTCCTCCTAGATGCAGAGTGTTATGTGAATCTATTAAGCTGTCATGCTCTCATCTCCTTCAGTCAGTAAATTTACAGGTAAACTCTTGACACTGAACATTGCCCTCAGATTTTCACTCATCTTATATTTTCACTTTTAAACAATCAAGGAGCATCAATAGCTCTGATCTTAGGGAGCAATCAGTATGTGTCTTGCATTATAACCAAAAATTTGCAAAAGAAAAAGAAAACTTCTGACCTGCAGATGGTGAATATAAATAGTAAATTCTTTTTGTTCAGAAGATGGGAGGATTATCTGGAAGCTTTTCTTATTGGAGTGTAATAACGAGGTATTGAAGAGCAGCATAAATGGGAACTGCTACTGTTTCTACTTGTTCTCTTTACAGATAAATCCTAGGTAGATGCAGCTACCTGCAGTGTTTCAGTTTGATATATGACAGACACTTCNCAAATAGTAAATTCTTTTTGTTCAGAAGATGGGAGGATTATCTGGAAGCTTTTCTTATTGGAGTGTAATAACGAGGTATTGAAGAGCAGCATAAATGGGAACTGCTACTGTTTCTACTTGTTCTCTTTACAGATAAATCCTAGGTAGATGCAGCTACCTGCAGTGTTTCAGTTTGATATATGACAGACACTTCTCTATGGGGGCCACCCTTGGTTTCTTTTCTGATCCTTCATTCCCAGAAATGCAGAAAAATGAAGACTGGAAGTAACTTCTGAAGGTTACTTTGTCCAACCCCCTGCTCAAAGCATTTCTAACTTCAGTGTTGAAGCAGGTTCTTCATGGTCATATCTTTTAAAGTTTTAACTCCTCTAAGGATGGAAATCTCACAGCATCCCAGCATTCTCTTCCAGCATCACACTACCCTCATTCTGAACCCCACTCAGTCTTCATCCTACAGTTTACCATTTTAGGTGGGAAGAGAAAAATCATTCCACTCCTTGCTCAGTTTTTACTTCTGAAGATAGAAAAGAATGTAAAACACCCTGACAGTTGAGAACAGCTCTGTAACAGCAACCTCAGATTTCTCAGCTAATCATTCTAAACCCCTCTTCCATTACTAGTAACCTCTGTTTCTCAGCTGCAGTGAGAGAATTAGATCCTGTCACACTCCAATATAAAGGAGTGAAACGAGGTTCTTTGATTATGTGTGTACCCGATGGCGAGACTAAGACACAACGGGTCAAATGTTAGCCCAACCAGTTTATTACAAATACTAGTTGCTTAGGGATATGGGGAAGGGAAGGCGAGTGATAGAAAAGAGATAAAAAGCAAGGAGTCTTGATAGAAAGCAAGAGAGATATAATCACCGCTGTGGATCCAGCGAGGTTCGTAGTAGGTCCGTTGATCTCAGGAACTCTCTGGTCACCGCAGGGAATGGGAGATGGCAGCAAGCAGGCCTCAGGGTCCGTCCTAAGAGTTTCTCTTCGGGAGTTCTCCTCAAAGATTTTCTTTCTTTGGGAGTTCCTCTCCAAAATCCTTGGTTCAGTGAAGGCCTTTTATCCCCCATTTCTCAGGTGTTTTTTCCTTTTCTCTTTGTATGAGATGTCTGGCCCAACAGATAAACCAGCAGCGGATGTTGACTTCATTGCCATGCAGGAGCATTGCTGTCTTTTTTGTGGTGGCCAGCTTCTCCAAGCCGTACCCTCCCCGGAAAAGACTATTTGCACCTATTTCTGCTTATCTTTACAACCATAAGCAGAGACAATGGCACCATAACACCCATCTAGATAACCGGCAGTTATCAGTCAGAGTCTTGTCAACAGAAAAGGACTTACGAAGCAAGCTTTGAGACAAAAGAAAGGAAAATAGTTTGTCTTTCACAGATCCAGACAAGTTCCAGCTGTGCCACCTGGAAACTACAAAGCAGGGACCACTCACCTCTCCACATCATTAACCATCTGAAATCAGAAGGGTATGAAGGAAAAGGCAGTACAGAAACACTCCCTTAGTGTTTAGACAAGGACTGCCTCTCTTGCACGCTACTCCTTCAGCCTTCTCTAGACAGCAGGAATGGAAGTAAGGACTGGCAACAGATCAGAGAAATGTTATTTCTTTGCAGGAAAGCTTGTTTCCCTGGGTGAAATTCTTGCCCAGGGGAGATGGACTATTTTCTGTTTAGATTTTTTTTCTTTAAGTGACACTATTGATCAGAGACTTTTTTTTTCCTAGACAAGAAGACTTAGCTGATGGTCTGGATTCCTGTGATCAACACACTTGGCTCATCTTTTACCACAAGTAATTATATCATTGCCACCTATACAACCCTGTACTTGGATGTGATCAATGGCAATGGAAAGTGGCAGGCTCAAGTGGAACACAAATTACAATCAGCAGTGACAGGAGATGTTGAGAGAAGGGTGATTTTTATTCTTCATTTGCCACCAGTTAGCAGGTGAGAGTCCCTGTGTTATATCTGAGCATGAAGTTCACAGACCTAGAAAATGCCAGGTTATGTGGGACACTACAGCTGGTTGAGCAGCAGCCCTCAGCTGATCTGCATGTGGAGTACATCCAAGGTCTGTGAGAGGGATGCATCCTGCCAATGCTGACCCTCACCTTCTGCTGCCCACAGTTCCTCTCTCACCTTGTCAGCCCTGTAGAGAAACGAACATTAAAAGACAGACACATGAGAGCATCTTCAAAAAACACTTCTCCCTCTGTCCCTTCTGAGGAAGAAAGGATTGCAAGCGTAAATAAGACATGACAGATGCTCATTATTGCATGCAAGTCTTCAGGTGCTCTTGATATCACATCAGAAAATAGATTAAAACAAAATAGGTCTCTTTACTCCCTGCCCACCTCTCCCATGTTACTGTCCCTCGCTTCTTTTATCCTTCACCTTCTCAGCATCTGCTATGGCCAACTGTAATCCTGCTTACTGTCTGACACTGCTTGCCTACTCATGCCTTTCCTCTTTAGTCCTCCACTCCATCACCAAGGGGATGTTTGTAGGCAAGTTGGTGACAGTGACAGGCAGTAGAGCTACGTTGTCACAGCATTACTTACAACACCTTTGTTCAACTGTCTCAAAAAGAAACACCTGCTTTGGGTTTCCTGTAACACGTCCGGATCAGGTTAGCTAACTCAGACGTATTTCTATATATCATTTTGAACATTGCTTGTATTGCATTAGACTTATAGGTACATGTTTCTGTGCATAAAACTCCACATGGCAGCAGAAAAGACTTTTTCAGGGTAAAAGGAGGAATTGTTGCCCACTCAACTATTGCTTTGCACCTCACACCCCCAAGAGTAAATGGAAGTGGTTGCAGCCATCACAGAAATGATGCTGCTGCCATCTCCTGAGAAAAGCTAGACTGAGCACATTTAACAGCTGGTTACAGGCACTGCTGTAAGAGGTCGTGCCTGTATCCTAATGAAGTGGAGTATTTTGGATCATGGCTCAACCAGAATAGCCTGTAAATGAGTGATATCTAAGATAGTTATCAAGCTAAAAACACAGAATCCAAAAATACAGGTCTAGCAATTGCCTGGAAATCACATTTGCAGACCTAAGTTTAGGTTACCGTATATGAGGCAATTAATAAATGCTTTTGAGAATTGAACTGAAATGCTCATCCTTGTAATGTTTGACCGTAAGCACAAGGATTTCGAGGAAAACATCACAAACTACCATAGATGTACTGTCCATTGATAGCTCCTGAAAAGTCAGCTGAGGTAGTCATAAGTCACTACTGGAAGTACAGCTCAGAATCCTTACTTAAATAACATCAACCACACTTGGATAACTACTTCTCTGAAATCCAAAAATCTAGCGATTGGTTTTTTTCCTCCTCCCTTCCTCTATACACATGCATACATTTACATGCATTCCCACAGACAAGAAAATGTTTCGTATTTTCTATAATCAGTCATGTAGGTCTACAACACTTTTGTAACAACATTCATCTGCCAAAAGCAGTATCTTTCATGGTATTCTGTGTACATGTACTGTCTATGACCCTCAACCAAATAAAGGATAGACAATACAGATGTTAATTATGTCTTGGGTTTTCTTCATTAGCAGCATCTGAAGGCACAGGTCTGTGCATGAACCTATGCTGTATTAACAGGAGCAGGGTACAGACGGCAATGAGATTTCTTTCCCTTTCATTCCTTAACAATAATGCTCCTCCTGACCTTTGTGAAATACTTTGGGATGATGTTTTATCAGCACTAAGCAAGTACTAAATAATATTATCTGATTATTGTAACTCTAGTGACAACTACAGAAAAATGTTTTCTGCATTCCCCAGAGCTCATGACTACTGAAGTATCACTATAGTAACATGACTATTCCCAATTTTCTTCAAAAATGGGGAAGAGACTTTGGCTTGCTTTCAGTATAAAATGCATGTTTGTTGTCCCTAAAACAGATACAAAATCCCTCTTTTTTTTTTAACAATGAAAACTCACCTTTCATGATCTCTGAATCATCACAGAAGCATCAGTGCAGATATCATCGCTTACTAGAGTAAAGGAATAAAGTGGGAGAAGTAAATTTCTTCAGATAGACTCATACATGCTCTGAAAGCTTTGGAGCCCCTGTCCTAGCTCAGCACATCTCCTGTCTTAAATACTACAGGGACTTCCTCAAAGCTAAGAAAACCACAAACTATTTTTGGCACAGTACTAAAAAATGGAACAATTCTGTTCTTTTGCTTAGCATTTCCCAGTCAGCAGAGAGGGTGGGATAAAGAAACAAATAGGAGTGCTGGGAAGCCACAACCCCAGAAGCCATACAGCTTTTTCCATGCAAACACACCACTGTGGGTGAGGTATAGGGCTTCTTCCCAGAGCCTGCAAACCTCTCCTGCTGCTACATCCACAGAAATGCCAGCAGTCAAGCAGCAAGCAGGAGGGGACAGTGTGGTTTTGGATGGCTGTCACTTGCACTCTGCTCAGCTGTGACAGCATATGCTCAGTGTTCAGAGCCAGAGAGGGACAGGATGCTGTCCTGGCACACTTTGAGCAGAAAGTGGCCTTCTGGGGAACAAGGAGGTGGTCAAGTGATTCATGCCAGGGAGGGATGGGGAGCAAAGCTGGACACTAGCAGGAACAGCAGTGAGAAGAGGAACACTCAAGATAGGCAAAAAGTGGCAATGTTCTGAATGCAAGAAGTACAGAGAAGAGAGGGTAAAACACAGAAGAGACCTGTGACAATACCAAGAGCTACCTTCCTATCCAAGAAAAAAAAAAAAAAGGCTAAAACTGAAGTGCTTAGGGTGCTTTTGAGCATATGCCTTCTCCCTGTTGGAATGGCACCTCCCAGAGTCAGCAGGATGGCTGCTTCAGCAAGGTGAATCACACCCCACTTAACAGGTAACACTGGAACAGCAGCCTAAACCAACTGCTATGATAGCACAAAATGATGGCTTCATAGGGAAATTGCCTTTAGAAGAATTCCCTTTCTAGGTAGGATACCTCATGTTTTCATACCAGGAAGTACGCAAGTGTTTTGCGTATACTGTCAGCAACACATTGAAACAAACCATAGACTCTATCCCCTGCTCCTTCCTCATATCTTAGTAACTTTTAGACCATCTCCAGCACCAGGAGGTGTCCTCCATGTGAGCTGGAGGTGGCCAGTGTATTTCCCCACCATACACCATAGTCTCAGAAGCTGCATTTGGAGCTGAAGCATTGCAACAATGTGGGCTCTGGCTCTGCAATGAGGAGCTTCACGCCCTGGGCTCTAACCAAAACTTCAGCAGATCTACAGGACTTCTGAAGCAGCAACTCATTGAACCAGCAGGAAACAAGGCCCATAGCAACCTCAACTTGTAGCGTTCTCAGTGTTTGTTTACTCTGACGTCCTTGGGTGCATCATTTTGGCTTGAAAGATCAGCTTGTGTGGTTGAAAACCTCCTGACCAGCTGTGGTCTGGTATTCAACAGTTCTGCTGACAAAGCAGAGAGGAGAGAATCAGCAGCACAGTGACTTTTTGTGAGCATGGATGGGCAAACGGAACAGAAACCCTCTTTTCTTCTCATCCTACTCCACCAAATGTCCATTAGAGAAAAAGCAATACTCAGTATTCTTATAAAAGCACAGAGGCTATAGGGGGCCTCTTACACTTACCTGGTTTCCACTTACAACAGCATTCCTCTGATCATTACACAAATGCTTTCAGTATAAAACAACCTCTGGAGCATACATATTTGTTTTAAGGTTCATATTTGACCTTAAATTTTACATCTTGATTGCTACACAGCTCAGAAAACACACAGATATCAGACAACTAGTAAGACAGTTCTGTAAGTACTTATAAAAGTTACCTGATTACATCTGTTAAGGAGTGGTAACAGTTGAACAGTACTGTTTCAACCATGCCCTGTGTAATGTAATACACAGCAACGACAGCAGAACAGCAAGGTCCCCGGTTGGAGCAAGCAAAGATTTGCTCAAATACAGCTACTAAAGGCACAGAAATAAAGGAAATAAGCTACTTACCTTCAGAAGGCCTTGGGCATGCAGAAACCTCCAGCAAGATACTCTTGCCTCCACTGCCAACTCTTAAATGAGGTCTGGGAAGGGATGGATCCTGTCTCCACTCCTTTCAGTCACTCAGGTGCACTGCATACACCTGATCCCCCTGGGTTGCTTCTGAATTCCCACCAGGTGCTCAGTCACTTGTTCAAGCAATGACTTAGCTGTTACGCTACACTCTGTAGTGCATACTACAGCTTTTCTATCATCCTTGAAGTGAAGTAACCTTTCTATTATCCTTTAACTACAAACAGGCACTTAGGTTTTATTGCTAGCAGCTGCTCGACTGCAAAAAAGGATCCCTCCCTCCATTCTGATTAGTGACATAGTCTGAAGGTTTTATTCAACTTCAGAGACCATTAGGACAGGCAATATGGTATCCTACTAAATGCCATGCCTAAGTGTGCAATTAAATTATAATTCTTGTGTGTAATATTCTGAACAGTCACTACAAATGACATTTAGCTGAATCTCACAGCATTTAGTTGACCATCTTATCCTCTAAAGAGAGTAGTTTATGGAAGAATGAATTGCAGGCACTGAAGTCTGAACTAGGAAAGCACTTTAACACATGTTTAACACTATTCAGGGCAGAAATTAAACAATGGTGGGTAATTTGTTCTTTAAAGTTATAGGCACTTAAGCTAGAGGTGAAATTTACATTGTGGATGTAGTGTATTGAATAGATTGTTGATATGAAACGAGTTTTACTAATCAGCTCTTGAACAAGCAGCGTTGTTTTAAACTCAGAAAGGTAATCTGTCCATGGCTGAAGTTTTTAAAAGGAAACAGTTTATAACGTATCTGAGACACACGGACATTTTTAGATTTCTTATTCCTATGGGGTGAGAAATACATCTTCTCTGTAATGGTGGCTCAGATACGATGTTGGATTTTGTGTCCACTGTGACAGCCCCCAGCTACAATCAAGCTTCTGTGCCACAAGTCCAGCACTTTTCCATTAGCTAGACCTGGATTAGCATGGATGGGTACATTAAAGATTATGCCAGGTATATGAAGTGTGCAGCAATGATGGAGTTAAATTATTCATTCTGCTACCCAATTATTTCTTCTAGCTAAGGGACTTTTGTACAGAAACAGTAGATCTTTATTGGACCTAGCTTGCCTGAGTAGAGGAGTTAACCTGCACTGAGTTGCACTGAGGAGTCCTTTTTCAGTCAGTGTATGTTTTGTCATTGCACTTGTGAAGCACAGAACATAGAACATATTATCAGTATCCAAACATATTTTAGATGCACTAAGTCAGTGCTAAAATAGAGTTCACTGGTCTAAAGGATTTTATTCACAAAGACCCTGGGGTTTGGTGATACAGCCAATAAGCATTTCATCTGCTTGTTTCTTCTTTCAGAGCCATCCATTTACAGTGTGATAAAATTATTAGTGCTGGTTATGTGTCACCATGCAAATGCTTTATTTTGTTGCACAGCAGTTACTGGGTGCCTTTTCTTTCAGCTTTGGCATTTAATTGTCAAGATGCATTTTAGTTTCCTAAATTATGCGGATTGATTTAATAAAACTGCTTACAAAACAAGAAAATACACTGACAAAGACAAAACATTATTTCATTTATGAAATTTATTACTAAAAATAGGACTTAACTCTGCGTGCTCAGTCATCACCGTTTATCAATGTTTGCTTAAAGTTACAATTGAATGAAGAACAGTAAATGCAATTTAGTGCAGAAAGGCAAGGTCACGTGGCCTGGGTCTTAGTTAATTTATCTTTCATGACAGATCCTATTTTCTGCTGATGGTATTATTACCCAGCAATACATTTCTTCCACGATAGTGCATCTGTAGCTTATGCACTGTCAAACTTAGTGGTAGCATTTAATTTATGTTCCATTATTCAGTTATCAAGAAAGAGTAGTGCATGCTGAGAAACACAGTGGCTATTTAATAGTGACTTAAAAAACAAGTTCTTATAAGCAAGAGCAGTGTCTCAAGTACTATGCTAAAAACAGTACTTTCTTTTCTTCTTCCTCTCAGACTGTGCTATACTGTCCCTGTTCCTGCCCAGGGCACCGGGGTGCTCACTGGCAAACCTCCAGATGAAGAATAATGGGTAGGTGTGCTGACGCAACAGATGCAGAGGGAGCTTGACAATTATGTTTCATACCTTCTCCCTTAAGTAATGGCAGATGGATAACATGCAGATATTGAGTCAATGAATGATAGTAAAATCACAGTGAATGAGGTATTGTGGTAGTTTAGTCTATTCCCTTTCTTGTACAAGACCAGCTCTACATATATAACTTTCAAGAGAAACAAAAGTAGTTCATTTTTAGAGACTGACAGTGGTGCAGAAACTGTAACTTGTCCTATACACATGGTTCTGTATGATGTACTCATATCCACTGGTACTCATATCCACCTTAGCTGGAATAAAAACATGCAGGTAACATATGGCCCAGCAATGTAACTGTAAGACAGAAATCATAATGGAGATTCATTGCAAGATTCAGTAGGAATTTGTTGTTGTTACTTCCTATCTTCATCTACAAACTAGTTGGTTAGCAGTTTTCGGAAAACAGGGAAGCTGGTGGAATGATAAGGTATACTGATGGCAGTTGTAGGTAATGACCTGAATCATTTGGTAGGTTGGGCTGATTTGAATATCCTCTTTTAAAACAGTTAAATTTGCAATCTTATCTCTAATGAACAAAAAGCATGGTTTATACAGGCAGGATTGGACAAAGTATTTCAAAATGATGCAACATGAAAAGAACTCAGGGTCTTGGTAGATAATTAACTGAACATGAGACTGCAGCAGAACGATGCAATTAGAGAGTGAATGTCACCACTGAAGCCTAAGCAGGGAAAATACAAAGTGGGAGTAGGTGACATCAGCCCTGCTTATAGCATAAGTAAAGTAATCACAGGAATACCACATGCAATTCTGATACCTATGTGTCAGACACAACAAAATGAAGAGTTCAGAAAGTCTTCCAAAAATGTGCTAGAGACTGTAAGGTGTCCCTTTCCATGAAAAGATGAGAATGAGCAAGCTACTTGCTTTACCAGAGAAAAGCAAGAAGGATTGTTACCTAACTGTAAAATATGCTTTCAATTGTGGTTTTCTTTTTTGTGTAAGAAGAGGCATAACAAAAGGCAGTTTGGGGCATTTTTCTCCTGAAAAGCAGGAAGTTTTGTAAGATCTAACTACAAATAAAGCACTTTAAAACAAACCAATTCAGTGAATAATTAGCTGTATTGACAGCAATACGCTCCACCTTCTACTTCACAGTGTTTATCTTTCCAAAGACAAGACAATTTCAGGGAAATTACCAACTGGTTGCTAAGGTGCTACCACTCACAGGATCGTAATGATCTCTTCCAGCCTCAAAATACCTTTGATAATCTAACTAACATATTTCTACTTGCTTGCTCTGAATTCGGTTAAATTACATTGATTTTTACCTGCTGAGGAAGTGTCCCTGAATCCTTCAGGTTTGAAAATGAGCCATAATACTGCACCAGTAGTTCTGTGCAGGTCTACCGCCACTGAAATCAATATCCTTGAATTTGAAGATAATCTTGAAAATGGGAAACCTGTAAAGCTGTTTCTGAACTCCACAGCCTGTTCTCACCATGGAAACAGTTGGCCTAAAATAATACTGCATCCTGGAACTAGAAGCAGTACTTCACTTTGTTTTTACCAAAGTGTGCTGAGTTCTGCTGAATTCAGAACACTGCATTCTTCATTCTGTCACGTCGTTTCTGTGTTTTTGTTTGACACAATATGTAACTATTAAGTGGTCCTGACTGCAAAAACACCAGACTGTGTTTTCAATAAATAATTCCACTTTAATGGCAAAGTAATAATTTAGACAGATACAGTGTGCACACCTGCAAAAAAATATACGCAAGCTGGTTTACAAGCTAGAGGAACAATAAACCAATAGAAAATACATCATCCAGTTAAGTCCGATGACACCAAATACTTATTAGGGCTTTACAAAGACTACAAAACTTTTCAGATGATTTATTTCACTGTTTCTGTCTATTTACACGATATGTTACATCAAAAATGTACAAAATATAAAATGTATACAGACAAATGTTTCACAAACAATTTCTGAGTTGTAAACTAGGTGAACTCACTGAGATGTATTGCAGGAAGTTTTGTGTATGTGATATCGTGTGTTTGTGTGTTAAATACGGCAGGAAGAGAACTACAGGTTTGCTCAGAGCACAGGTACAGGAAAAGAGCACCTTTCCTTTAATTCTTGGAGTCAGCCAGGATGTACGCACTGACATTTTACAGACAGAAACAGATCCTGCTTCTGGGGCCATGATGTTGGTCTGGCTGAATCCTACGTGCATAACATCAGTTGGAGTTTTATTAGGGCAATAGCACCGTGTAGGAACCTCTAGATTCAGTGATGCAGCTCAGTGCCATTTGAAAACTGCATTGATTTATCTTTGTTTTACAGCGAGCGACCACAAGGTGGCCGCAGTTAATAGCACCAAATACACATCCTGAAGGTAACATCGAGGGAGGTGTACAGGACACTTCTACACAATGCCAAAGCCCTTAGATACCTTCTGGTTTATATGCACCTATTTGAACTGAATGCCTCTTGTGGTAAAAGAGCACTTCCAATTCTTCTGAGCAGTTTTAATGCAATCTGGTTGTAGCCTGCCATGACATATGCACTTAAAACATTTCCAGATGTTTTGTCCCCCAAAATGTATTGGTTTCATAGATCTACTGAAACATGCTCACCGTAGCATCGATAGCTCCTGCATAGTCATAACAACTTAAGTACAGGACAAACACACCAGGAAAGATCAGCTTTGAAGGTTTGCATTCTGTATTTGTTTGTAACATACTGGAAATCTCAGCAAGTGAAACATCTCTTAACACCAACAAAATAAAATACAATTTTTTGTTTGTTTGCCTGTTTTTATTTGATTTGTGCAAGGCTTTTTTTTTCTTTTTTTCTTTTTTTCTTTTTTAATTTTTCTTTCTTTTTTTTTTATTTGTTTTTCATATATTTACATTACCCACCCAATAGACTGTGCAAAACCAACCCACTTTTACAGTATAAACTCTTCTTCTTCCACAGTGGACATCACTGCTTCAGTGTTCTTCTATGCTGAATTTTTCATGTACAACAATAGCAATCAAAACAACATGCTAAAACCAGAAAAAGGAAAAAAAACAAACCAAAACAAAACAAAACCAAAACCATATATTTGTGCTCATGCTGCATCAAGTGCATCCAGCTCTGCTGGATAAAAATTCAAAACATCTGTCCTCCAAAAACTCCATTCCATGGGACCAAATGGATTTGAGCCGATTTTCTCAGAGTTTAGGTGGCAGTGGAAGTGGGTTTGGGTTCCTTGTGTGTTTCTGAGGGTAGGCAGAGCAATCTATTCACAAGATAAAAATATTATATAGCAACTGTTCTTTCTCCTATCCATTTCTTTAAAAAATCATGATATACAGATATGAGGCTACTGTGTTAACTGACGCTTTCTCATTAGTAAATGAAGAAAAAAACAGTGTAAATTACCAATGGTTTAGGAATTAAACCAACTGTAAAACTGTTCTAGAAATCTGTTTTAAGGCAGTGAGACAGCACCATAAGAAATGTTCCTTCTTTCACTGAAAAGGCTCAAACAAATGAAGCCCTAAGAAGCCTTTAGTCAGTGTTGGTTAATAATTGGTATAAAACTGTTGTTAAGGAGTGGGCAGGTGGTTAAAAAAGACCTTTGTGGTAAAAACAACTTTATAAAATCTGTGACTCGTATACTAAAAACTTGATGGAGCGCATCACTGTGACCATGGCAGTTAGAATTAAATTGGCACTTATCCAGCATATCACAGTCATGTTTTCTGGTGATTGCACAATACTGTTTGTGCTTTCTGAGTTACGATCATCATCTTTGATTCATTTTGGAATGGGCAGTAGCGTACAACACCAACACCACTGCAGTCCTGTGACCAGCACCACGTGGCACAACAGAGATTAGAAGAGAATTAGAAGACTGCATTGTTCATGCAGCACCTCAGAGTAAAGGAAAGGAAAAAAGAAAAAAAAAAAACAACCAACAATAAAAGAAGTTGCACTGTAATCTTGTACAGATAAGCAGAGGCAGAGAGAGAGAGATGGAGAGAGAGAGAAAAAGAGAGAGAGGAAAAGGAAAAAAAAAATTCCAGTTTGGCTAACGTGTGCAATCTGCTTAGATGCCCTTGATCCAGGGCTCCTTCCAGTTGACAAATGGAGTCTTGCTTGGCTCCATAGGTATCAAAATGCCTTGAAATTAAACTAATTCAAGCTTTCCACTTCAATTTCTCTTCCGGACTTTGCAGTTAGGTCTCCTGCCTATCTACAACACACCGTTCTCATTCAGGGACCTTGGCGTGCTGCTTTAATACTGGCAGTGGTCTCGTGGAAGCAGATTTTACCATAATCCTCCACCAAGGGCTGTCCGTTTCAGAGAGTTGATTCAAGGGATGAATCCAAAATGTCATCGTGGTGGCTGGTACTATCACTGTCACAGCTTTGTGCGCTCGAAAAGTTGGCTGCCTCTTGAAGTCTCATTAGCATATTCATCTGAAAGAAGAAAGAAATGTTTACATAATCTTGTCTCATTTAATGCTGCAGTGGCCGTGTTAAAATTTAATTAAGCTGCCTTGCTGTACGAGGTGTGCTGATATCTAGCTGAGGGGGACCGTACAAAAGGATTTCTGAAAGGGCAGAGAGTCAGCAGCTCCTCCTGGCACCTTTTTTGCTGCCTTCTGGTCTTTAAATAGCAACGTGAGTTTAAAGGCCCAGAGAGCCAGAGGGATATAATGATGCTGCCTGATAGCTCTCTTTCATTCAAGGATGAGAACGGCTGCAGCTGCACCACCAGCAGGGGAAGGAAGCCATATCACAGCTGGACACCTGGGCCCATATTTGGAGACAGTTGAGCTTCCTGATCATTTTTGGATCGCAAAGACGTATCACACTGGAAAAGCAACTGCAAACAAAATCACACTAACATAGCCCCTCTGCAAGAGAATGGGAGGGAGTGGGTGTGGGGTGGTCTGAGGCCAGCTGCTTCCTAAAAGGGTCCCATCTGCTGCTGAGGGAACGGCCCAGCAGGGAAGCAGCAATAGAGCCTCCTTCCCAGGAGAGGACGAGTCTCAAATAACTCGTCTGGGCATTGTTAGGACTTGAGGCCACCTGAAAACAAAATATCAAAAAGCAGCAATAAGCCCCAGTGCTTAAGTGCTTATTATTATGGGTGCTTAATGCTTAACTGTCTAACTACGAGGATTTTATTTATAAAACATCCACTAGCATACTCAGGGCTTCAAGCGATGTTGACACTGTTTTAATGTTTTATAAGGAATAAATAAGTTGTCAATTGGAAAAAAAAAAAAAAAACCAGAAACAAAGTCACCTCCTTGTGTGGATGGATCTTAAGCTCTTTTTCCCTGTTTTCTGGGGAAACTTTACATTTCTGTGGTTTCAACCCACACAGTTTGCAAAGATTTCTCCTGGAATTGAAGAGCGTTTAATACTCTTTAATCCTATCAGGAAGCTCTTGCTGAAGGTTAAGAAGTATCCATGTGGAAGAATGCTAAGACTACCTGATAACATGCAGTGGGTGTGTAATGTAGCCTTCCTGTTATACGACCTGCTTGCACAAGCACAGTCTTTGGATATGACTGTGCTCCTCATGTGTCACTGTGTATCCACACAAGCTCCACCTCAAGACTAACATTCACAAGATTCAGCTCTGATAACTGGTCAGATAGAGGGAGCTGTAAACAATAGATGATCACAGTGTGCAGGGAGCATGGGTGATGGGATGCTGAAATATGCCTACCCAAGTATTGTCACCTTAGACGCATATTTGCTGAAAGCCTGGACAATTCGCTGACAGGCCAAACCACATGGCCAATGATCACTCCAAATCTTAAGATCTGGAAGATGAGATCAGATGAGCTGATTTCCTACACTTCCTTGGTACGGAAGGTCTGACTTGGGTACCAAATGCTTCCCAGACATTTCAAGGAGGCTGAGAAGTCATTGCTTTAGCACTGATCAGAGTTTAATAAATTTTCCTCTAGGAAATTCCCTTTTCCCAAAAGCTCCCTGTATTCCAGAGCTACAACTCTCTAAAATAGTATTACAGATTATCATGATCTAAAGAAAAAGTTCCATATGGGAACAGCAGTTCAATATATGCAATTTAATGTTCCATTATCACAAGCAGCAATGGTTATTCCCAAACATTTGGGATCACACTTAGATAAAACAATATATGGCATTTAGGGAAATCAACCTCTTATTTTTTAATGCCACTACATTTGCATTCTTTTTACATTAAGACTGTTATACAGTCGTAAGTTTTCTTGAAATGTTCAGAAGAAAGGAAGGGTAGCTGTCTAATTTGCATTTCCACTAAATTCTCTACAATAGTGAAGTTAGATAATGTGAGTTTCTCAGTTATCCTTCATATATATATAGGAGATCCTTCATATATAGGATATAGACAAACTGTCTGACCTGGAAAGGTGTATTCACAGCGAGCTGATTAATCAAGTTGCTTAAGAATGAAAAATCATTTTTCCCTGAGTTTAAATCTTACCAAGGGATCCCCCTCTGTATCAGTCTGTGGAACATGCTTCGAGGATGTTCCTTCTTTTGCTGATGCATAACCTTCATAACCAACATCTTCTGGTCTTAACTGGAGTAACGATGGCCACTCATGCTGTAGAGATGCAGAGCTCCATGGATATGTGTCAGCTACCCACTTGGAAGGATCTTCCCAGGGTGCCCTCTTACCATACATCTGTAGTGTGGATATAGCACAGATAAGTATCCTAGAGTTTTCAGTACTGGTTTTAATGGCAAGCAAAAGTCATCAACCTCATCTAAACCATTCTAGTACAAGGTTTGCTTTCAAACATGCTCAGCACTCAGATATGATAACACACTGAAGAGACTTCATCGCCGTTAGTGCTCCTTCAACACTCAGAGTAGATGCAAGTTGAAAAGCACTCTGTAACTAGAGATACTTGTAGGCAATGGTAGGAGCTACAAGATTTTGATACAAGAAATGAGACCTTTAGGTAACCTGCTTAAGGTATAAGATGAAATATACTGGCCTGTATTAGAAATAGTGTAGCCAGCAGGAGCAGGGAGGTGATCATCCCCCTGTACTCAGCTCTGGTGCGGCCGCACCTCGAGTACTGTGTTCAGTTTTGGGCCCCTCACTACAAGAAGGACATTGAGGCCCTGGAGCGTGTTCAGAGAAGGGCAACAAAACTGGTGAGGGGTCTGGAGCACAAGTCTTATGAGGAGCGGCTGAGGGAGCTGGGATTGTTTAGTCTGGAGAAAAGGAGGCTCAGAGGGGACCTTATTGCACTCTACCACTTCCTGAAGGGGGATTGTGGTGCGGAGGGGGTCAGCCTCTTCTCCCAGATTACTAGTGACAGGACGAGAGGGAATGGCCACAAGTTGCGCCAAGGAAGATTTAGATTAGATTTGAGGAGAAACTTTTTCTCTGAAAGAGTGGTCAGGCACTGGAATGGCCTGCCTAGGGAGGTGGTTGAGGCACCATCCCTAGCGCTGTTCAAGAAGCGTTTAGATGAGGTGCTAAGGGATTTGATTTAGTAGTTTAGTGGGTAGGGATGGTGATAGGAGGATGGTTGGACTAGATGATCTTGTAGGTCCTTTCCAACCTAATGCATCTATGAATCTATGAATCTATGAAATTATCTTTGATCTATCTAAAACATTCAAGTTAATTGGATTTTGTTTGAAGTGAATTAGGAAGTGCCAGCAATGATTGTTCTCTTCTCCTAGCAAAATGGGATGCAGAAGTAGACATCTGTCAAAACCTTGAGATCTTTCACAAAGTTAAGAGAAGAAAATCACAAAGGATAAGTTTTCTCTACTATAAAGCACAGAAAACCTTATGAATCTGGAAGGCCAGAAGGAAGGATGAATGAGAATACTGTATTGTTAGGAGGTCTGGTAACTTCCTCACTAAAAATGCACCCTCTCTACACTGCTGTTCACAAGAAACATGTCAACTGAGAGACCCTTGGCTGCAGCTTTACAGATTTCCTTTAGCTGTGCTGCCTTCAGTGACAATGACAACTGAGTCTTGGGAGCCTGCCACCAGGGTGCACCAGCTCTCTCAGCTCAAACAGCTTCACACAGTTCAAGAAATTCCATAACACTGGCAGAGGCATTTAGATGGGGTGTGCCCCTAACACGATAGAAACAGTGAAGGATTCTAGTGCTGAAGCCAGAGAGATGAGTTGTGCTCATCACTGTAACACCCAGTTCCAGGCACCTGCTCAATCCAGACTTTCAGGTTAGGCAGCCAAGCTGCTTGTACTGTATACTGAGATACTCAGACTCCTTCTGCCCTGCACAGAGCTTGGCTGCTTAGAAGAGATCTGTTCAAACAAGCCAAGAGGATATGTTTCTCAGGAAGGTAGCAAACTAACTCCTGTTTCCTGGCTGTAGGTAGCACTGCTTCTCATCTGAGATAAACAGTGGCCATACTCTCCATGGAAGCTGGGGCAAGGTTTGTAAACTGTGTGTCTGACAAGTGAGCTTACAAAGTACCAGGCTAGAAAGTCATTTTCTACCCTTCCCTTGTTCCAGGGACATCTAACTATATCATACAAAAGATTTCTGTTTTTTGTTAGTAATTCTGTTCTTTGGAAGGCATCCAAAACATATAAAAAGTGGAATGACTCAAGAAACAACATATTTTCTTCTGTCTGCTGCCATCTTCTGCTCCAAAATTGAAGTTTTTATTTAAGGAGGTACCCTGTATACTTGGAAAAATATGAACACAGTGAATATCACTATGTTTTTATGGCTGATCTAAACAAGCGCTGTTAATCTCACTGTGGCTGTTCTATTGGATGTTTGGCTTTTTGCACAGCAGAAACACCCTGTAATTTCCAGAGAGATAAGCAGTTTTAGGAGAGTGTGAGATATTCAACAGGCAAGATGTGAAACCTCCATTTTGTCAGCATGCCACTATGTCAGTACAAGGCAATAAAGAACCTGCAGCTGCTTACATGGATCTCTGACTGTTCCATAACAATCCCCTCTGCACCACAAAGTAATTTCTTTCACTGTCATGTGTGGCAAAAAAAAACCAACAAAAAAAAAAAACCCTTCCCACAGTGTGCCTTGTCAGAGGGCACAGAGTTGCAGTATGTAAAAAGAAAGGAAAAGGGAGAAGGCCAAATGCAAACAGAAAAAAAGAAAGGATTAACTTCAAGATTCAGATTGGCTCCAAAACTGTGCAATGGTCTCAGATCTTTACCTGTATGGGACAGCTTACAGTCCTTGATAAAGTGAAACTATTTGTAGCCCTCCTTCAGAAATTACTACTAAACATTACTGGTTCAATACCAATAGACAGAGAATGTTAAGAGACTTGACCTGGTGTTAAAACCTAGGTCTGGAGAAAACAGGATGGAGGGAACAATAAAGCACTCTGCACTGATAGTGCTGTTATCCACAGTGATAATTACCGTCAGTAGGAGACCTTAGCCCATATAGAGAAAGAGATAAGGAAAGAACAAAATTCAGGGAAATACAAGTGGTGGTGCAAGATACAAGGATGGAAAGGGACAGATCTTCATGACCAACATGGCCAAAAAGTAAATTATCTCAACCCTCTGAATGGTAAAAATATCCTTGTTCACAAGCTTTCCTCCATGTGCCTGCATGCGTACTACTCCACATATGTTGGAGAAGATCAAGCTGACAAAAGCACTTTTCTTACACCGGTATAGGATCTATTGACTCTCACACGCACAGGTAGACTGAGACCTGCTCAGGTTATGAGCAAGTCAAAAGGAGCCAAACACTAACATCTATGATCTCATCAGAGATTTTTTCTTATCAACAGTATTCACAGTTGCACGTGTTATTTAAAAGTAACTTAGAGGATGTCTATAAATTGATAGCAAGCAAATGACATACCTGAAGTCCTTCTCTCACTGCTTCCAGAAGATATGGCACCAGGGAGTAGTTCCAGAGGTCTGTGAACCACACTCTGGAGCCATCAACATCCATGGGACAAGGGAGGAAAAGGCGGGGACCTGAGAAGTCAAATTGTGTATTTGAAAAAGTAGATCTAGTGAGCCCACTGAAAACAATTTTTATAGAATTAAAAACGTTGCACTCAAGTGTAGAGGAAATGAATACAGGACTGCAGTATAGGATCTACCAGTAATCTGCTACTAAAAATGAGCTAGTGTCACTTCATCCAGTTCTAAGGCTGAATGAACACTTACCAGTTTTACTGCCAAACCTATGTAAAAGGATGACTTCTTGCTAACAAAGCTTTTCCATTAAAAGACCTCAGGTATATCTTTCACCAGCTAGTTTGCAGAACTGACAGTCCAAGTGTTTTTACTGATTATGCTGCAGTGCAATGGCCAGAAAAAAATTAAGCTTAACAAAGTTGCTATTGAGGTAATATTTTGTAGAGTTAATTTTTTAAAACAATGGCAATTTACTTGAAAGTCTTTAGCAACCAAAGCATAAACACCAGGAAATATATACTGCATTTCCCTTTTCATTTCAGCCTTGCTGGCAACACTAGCTAGGCAAATCCCCCACACCTACATTGTACTTACCACTGAGAGATGACAAGTTTTAAAATGAGAATTCAACTTTCACAAATCTCTAAAACAATTAGCCCGTGTCTTTATTTCAAACCCATGTGCTGAGACTCACCAATGGTTACATCGGAAGAGCTGTGTGTTTCTAGGAAGCTGTTAAGATGATGCCACGTTTTTGGGATCCAGTCAATTATTTTGATGAGCTCATTATTGCGTATGTTCTTTTCTATTTCAGTCTCAATCAGTTTCCTTCTCAGGTACCTTCCTAAGAAACCTTTAACAGGCTCAGTGTGATTAGCACACAGCACCCACCTGGGTAGAAGGATAAATGTCAAGTAGCAATGAATTGCAAGTAGATAACTTCCTCTTTAACATACAGATGACAATAATGACAAACGCTTCTAAGTCTTGTGAACCAGCAAGTGTAAAACTGCTCTAATAAATTGTAATATTGCTCACTGTTACAGTTCTCAGCAGGAATTTAAGACTTTGCTGAAGACAAATGGAATGCAACTATGCCACCATGCTCAGCATAGTGCTAGAAATGCTGAAAAGCATCTTATTTCTTTCTCAGCATTCCCAAACACCATACTGAGACCTCTCAGTACAGGGAGTACAGAAGCTCAAATACTTTGCTGTGATGAGACACAAGATCAGTGTCTGCTGAAGAGCTAGTCAGAGGAGCAGGGAGCTTGAGAGTTCTGTGCAATGGTTACTATGTACACCAGACATAGTAAAAACAAACTGAAGGTACCTGAAATTGTGATGCAGCTCCAGATTTGGTGAGGAGGAAACTCCCTGGTTCATAGTTCCAATAATATAGGGACTGGAGAGAGAAACAGCATGTTGTGTTGAGGCATAATCCTTTCAGATATTCAGAGAATATTATTAATCTTATTTGAACTGGGCTAATTTTGAAAAGCATGGATGTGTTCTAATCCTAGATTTAAGATATTTCTGTGACATCTCTTTTTGTAATGCTTGTTCTTGTATGATTTCCCTCTCTATACATTTGTAGTTTACTAGCACTCACCTGTAATAAAGAATAAATGAGGCAACTCTTTGTTCATGTACCTCATTATTTTGTAGGAAGCTTAGAATTTTAATTTCAGAAGCCAATGAATCTCATGAGTAAGACACAGCATTCAGTAGTTTTGTAAGTTTTTATAGGGGGAAGCCCCTATGATGACCAATAGAAATCCCAGAAAATGCTGTTGTTCTTGCTTGGCAATAAAGGTCAGTCAGCTAACTTCACACTTCTTCACTATTACAACTCACAGAAAATACTATCCACAGTTGCTTCTGCATGGCATGGTTCATGTGTTCACACATGTCCCCCCAAATTCTCCTATTAAAATGTGCATTTCTTATTACTCTCTCATAAGCCAACCTCAGGGTATTAATGATCTTACGTGATCTGTCAGGGCAAAAGAGATAAGACCCTAATTCAGTCAAGCATTTAAGTACATTCTTAAATTCAGTCTCACTGAGATGCAAGGGATCATGAAGTAAAGTTGGCAAATACACTTGGCTGAAGAGGGTCAAAATTATTCAAGTGCTTAAATTAAAGGTCCTGTACAGAGGCTTTGCTGATAGCCTAAGGGAGTCTAAGTATTTATTGGGACATTTTATATTGCAAAGTAATAAACAGCTTTTACTGTTATACTATAGTGTGTGAAAGGGGAGAAAAGTGCTTCTACTTACCATTTATTATATTTACAATTGAGGAAACCATTGAAGATGTCACTTAGTGAACTGATATGGTGGAGATTATCCAGAATTATGACCACAGGGAGGTCAGCACCATTGTTGTCAGCACTGCACTGTTCAGCGAGGTTAGCTAGGTACTGTCGCAGATCCTTCAGCAGAATTAACAAAAAGCACAAAAGATTAACTCAATTAGACCACAGATGTAGTTTCAGGGGGAAAGAAATTCAGAAAGATAAAGAGGCTGCTACAGAGTTTCACCACTGTGGACCATCCAGCTGGATGAGCACATGCTTCTTAGACGGGACAACACTGAAGCCACGTGCTAGGAAGAACAAAGGCTCTAAACTGAAGGCAAATGACTGAAACAGACACAATTCTATTTGGTGGATGTTGTTCTTAGAAACCTCCTGGCAAAATATGTCCAGTAGAAAACAGGTTGCCACAAAATATCCTTCTGAATACCACACACACATATATATTAGACAATGAAACGAACCAAAATCCAAAAAACAACGAAACAAAATCCAACCAAATTGTCACACAAACTAAGCATATTGAACTGCTTCCATAGATATCTCCTTTTACCATTCTCACTGAAAATCTGACATCTCATAGTAAAGGTCCTCGTGTGAATCATTTTTAGCCAGACATCTGTCTGACTGTCATTTAGAGCTGAAGTAAAAGCAAGCCTCTGCAATCAAAATATTTCACATTTTCCTTGACACTTTATTACTCTTGAGGGTCTGGGCTATACAATTTTGTGGCTGTTTCCCTAGAGGTAATTAACTGTGTCACTGTTGGGAATGTTCAATATTATGGGCAAAGTTCCTATTCTCATTTCACTTCCTGGACTGGGGATAGCATAATCTTCTTCTCTTTAATAGGAACATGTAATCTTTTTTTATTTCAAGAAAGATTTTTGTTTGGCTTTCTAAGCTCAGGTGTCTCTAGGGAACATCATGGGTTTCTTCCAAGAAAAAGCACCATCTGTGTTATTCAAGCACACTTGGCATTTGACAATGATGTTTTTTCTTTTTTACTACAAACTGAAAAGGTCTATGCAAATCTTAATAGAAAGAAAGGCAAAGGGGAGAGGGGGGGTGGGGGTGAGGAGAAGAAACCCACCACATACAACAAGCAATTTATCAGCAATCCAAAAGCTTGCTCATTTGTGGGACAATTTCCATTATAAATGTATGTGCGGTATAGCAATAAAACGAGCACATTCCCTGCCAAAGTAAAAGGCACCACAAATCTTCTGTATAAAGACAATGGAAAGCGATGTTTGTACTGGAATGGTTCTCTCACCCCTTTGAGATCTGTATGTTCTTCCTTCTTATATTATGTTAACATTCATTATGTTCTGTGCAAGTCAGAAAGCTCTGGACAAAACCTTTCCTTTTCTTTTCCAGGGGTACCAAGTTAGGAGTATACCCAATCTAGGATAGCAAGTGATTAGTATGATCTGGGGCTGCCACGGTAGTCACGTTAAGAGGCTTGATAATTTGAGCCACACAAATCACTCCGAATGTGACACGATGTCACATTCAGGCAATTTGACTGTGGTCAGCTTCCTGATCAATGTACACCAGAAACCACAGCAGCAGTCATTTGTATAGCTGACTGCTGCACCCAAGACAGTGGTTCAAAATCCCCATTCTCAAATCTTCACCAACAATAGGCTGCTGTTGTCACTATACAAAAGCAAGCTACACCAGCTGTTCCATAACGTTTCTGATGAAGGAATTACGGATACTTTAAGAACTGACATGTGACTGTGTATATAGCCTTAAGCAAGGTTTCCTCAAACAAGGAAGCTCTATATTCTCCCTATAAACCAGGTAATAAGTTATTATTTCATTTGTAACTTACCTTGCTTGACTTGTGATCTACATTAAAAGTTGCGATTGCATCTTCAGTTTTTTTCCTGCCAGATTTAGTTATAATATATTCAGCCAGCCTATTAGCTAAATAGGTTTTTCCTGTGCCACTGGGTCCCGAAAGAATAATTCTGCGATGCTCCATCAGTAAATTAAAGTACCGCTGGGTAATTGGCTTAGGAATTAATGTATCAAACACAAAACTGTCCAAACTGTTCTCTTCCACTCCTGGGAAAGAAAGAAAAGAAAGATGGTTTGTCTTCATCCGTGCTAAAGCAAGTACAGATTTGGCCCAGCATCTGATGACATCAGTGCCATGCTCTAACCAAGGTGAGATACTTCCTAAACTAAAAACCTATCAAAGGCTTCATTAATGTGGAAATGCCTTACATAGGCCCAAATCATAAAACAGTGTCAGTGTCAGTGTGACTGAATGGATGGGAGAAAGCCAATCAAAGTAAATGTGAAGAGAAGGCTCAGTGAAGCAAAAACGTGTTTCAGACACTACAGGCAACTATAATAAAAAAAAGGTCAATGTGACAGCCACAAGGGTTACTGGTTGTCACATCCATACATGAACAGTTCTGAAGGGCACTCTCCCTTCCAATACCAAATCCCTACAGCTTGTAAAATGTTTCAAATTTGTGCTGAAGAACTGGATAATACGTAAATATTTATCTTCACAGTCTTTTTTTTGTTTGTTTGTTTGTTCACTTGTTTTTCTCTGTCTGCTATTCAGAAATTTATACTTTGTTGCTGGAATTTGTCGATCAGACAGAGAAGGAAAGATGAATTATTTGGTTTTTCGCAAAATGTTCCCCTGTGTTAGGTATAGTACAATATCATGCAGAGAGTTTATGTGATAAATGAATCCTTGAAGTGGACACAGAATATAGAAAGGTCAGGTCTTAGGAAAGAAAAAAGAAGGTATGGAAGAATGTGTTGAAGGACTGTACAGTGTCTGCAAAAATATTCTGAGGGTTTTACCTTTCAGGTTCACAGTGATTATGTTATTATCTCCAACCAGATATCCACAAGGCAGCAGTTCAGGCACTTCTAGGCTATGGGCTCTAATTACATCCCCTATACAATAGCTAGCAATGCAGTCAGAGCTTAAACCCAGGCTAGCAGCTGGATCCACTCGGAAAATATATTCCTGAAATTAAATGAAAATATAAGATGTAAAAATAGATACAGTTATTGAATAAAAACAGTTTGGAAAGTAGTTTGGTATAGGTGAACTCATTTGGAAAGGAGATTGCTGCAGTCAAATTCAATAGAGAACTACCTATGATCGTCAAAAAGGACAGTGATATCAACAGTAAAGATTAATAGTGGTGTCAGCTATATGTTTAAAAAAAAATATGACTTGGTAAGACGAACCAAAACTCATAGACTTTTTCTTAATTGAGAAAGGATATTGAATAAATGCTTGAATTATGTTTTTAGTATCTTACCTTAAAGAGACGTCTGATTACACCATCTAAAACATCCCATTTTGTTTTGCCACTAACTCCAATTGATCCAATCAGATATGTATGTGATTTCTGATCCTGAAAAGACAGATATTTTGCAAACTGGACAAAAACAGTATCAATAAATTTGTTATAAAGACTCATAATTTTCCCAATAAAGAAAAGTAGTATTATTTGATACAGTATGTAACAAGTTTTTTAATAATCTCCATGACAGAAACAGATATAGGAGATATTACTTTGGTGCATATTTATATAGAAGGCAATACAGTATCTTATTCTTCTCTAAGCTTTCATCAGTAATTATAAAGAGCTGAATGTAAATAAAAGTTGCACTGTATTTATAATATTTCTGCAACACAGAACGTAAGAAAGCAATTCTATTCAAAATTGATTACCTAGCAGCATATTCATAGTTGCACTCTAAGGGGTATAAAGCATATATTTAATTTGTAACTACTTTTAAATGGAGCTAGCAAGTCCCAGAATGTCTTATTAAAACTTATTAAAACTACTAATTAAACTGAGAATTGGTAATGTTTGAGTCACAACAAAGGCAGGAGGAGAACATATGACATGAGTCTATGGAGAGCGCCAAACTGAGGGCTGCTGCCTTTTCGACATTTATTCAGTTCCTAGCTGAAAATACCAAAAAGAGCTTGTTACTGTAATGGAGGATGTGTCAGAGTAATAATTTTGTGACCACTGGGTGATGAACTTACCTTGGATCGACTATAACCCTTATTTATAGTGACTAAAATTTTCACACTGTGGCCCTCTTTGTGAAGTGCTCCATCTGTAACATCATCCAACAAAATATCTGCAATAAGAGGAAAGAAACTGATCTGACAAATCATATCAGTTATGTTCACCTCATCAGTTTAACACTTGCTTAAAGGGTTTTTTGATTAAAAACAAAGGTTGCCATCACAACAACTTCCAATCATTTTAATTCCTATTTATTCCCATTTTTCCTTTTCTGTTAGAGATGAAAAAGACAATTCCAATTTATCAATTTTTGAAGCAATATTAGGAGCATTAATCATGTAAAAATGAATTGGAAAATCAGAAAGAAAGAAATTTTTGCATTATAATTTTGCCTTTGCTTTCCTTCTTGGAAGTTGTTCAAAACCATTCATCTACAAAAAGATGTTGTTTAAAACTTAAATTGAGTTTATGTCTTCAGGCACTCACTGCACCCTTTAGAATGCTGGCAGGAGAAAAACAACAAATCCTTGCAATGATATGCTTGCTGCTCTAGTAAAACAGCATTTTAATTTCTCTTTCTAGATTATTTTTTCACCTTCTGTGCACACGGCATGGATTGAGTCCTTTTACCCCATAGTACAGGCTTACAAACAGAATCCATTGGAAGATAATTTTGCACTCCTCCAGAACATGTGACTACATTTAGCCATTCCTCTAAGAAAAAGTTTTAATTTTCTTGGAGGTAAGGAGCGATTCTGATCTGCATCATGCCTCTGTTTCTAGCTCCTCACTAAGTCCTTAAATGATAATCTGGAAGGATGTATTTCTTACTGAAGGTTGAGCCTGTAGTTTTATTGCTGCAAATAAAATGGCTGTCCTCCTCTAGAAGTTCTGTCGGAGATTTTAATGTTAGACATTTAAACTATCAAGTTAGGAGAGATTATGAATTTGCATTTTCTTCAAAGGTCAGCACAGTAATCCACTACCATAAATCCTACTTATTCCCACTATTGTGGTTGAACAAATGCACTGACTTTATCTCATAGTCTGCACAAAGTCCAATTTCCCTCAAATTAAAGAAGGTGCCAGTGAGATTCAGTCATCGAAGTACTTGCTTGAAGCAAAAGGAAGTAAGACTTACCAATATGAACTCAATGAATGTATTAAAAATAAGTAGGCCCTCATGTAAAATGTTTGACAGTTTACTCTAAGACCTAGAAAACTGAGATCTAGAAAGCAGATTCTGCCCATTGTATAACTTATTTATTTATAATGAATCAGATGAAGCGTATTTTGCTGTGAGCCTGAAAAAATCAAAACTGCATATTTTGTTCTAGGCAGCCAGTTCTTCCATTCCACCAACACTGAATGCTTCACTTCACTTGTCTGACATTTTTGGCATATGTGACAAAGCTTTCATAATGTCACAGTTCATCTGAGGGCAATTTACAATCTTTCTGATCATCTGAAATTTTTCAGCTTCTAGATGATCGTTAGGTAGCCTTTGAAATACAGTTTTCTGTAAGCCTTTATGATCAAGGCACCATTCTTTGGCTAGGAAAAATAAAACAACAAAAAAACCATTTGCTTTTGAGGAGTCTCTCACTGGCAGAACAAGCTGAGAAGATGCACCCAATGGGCCTAACTCCAGGAGCGTGCCTGTTGTTATCTCCTGCTAGCATACTAACTACACTATGGTGGCCCCTGAAACTTACTGTTTGAGGTTCACCACACTTTGCATCAGATAGTGCAGAGAAAGTCCTGTACTGGTCCTTGTTTTCTGTTCTTCACTCTCACCTATCTGGAGGATATAGCCATACACTTGGGAGGAGGCAGCAAATAGTTTTGGTGATTTCCAGTTGACACTGGTTTCCTAGAAAATGCCATGGCATTTGTAATGCAATGAGCAAAAGCCCTCATTACCTGTCTTAGCTTAGTTACCAACAGGATTAACCTCTTCGTATCTCAGGGACATGTGTTTCATATTGAACATTTTTTCAGTAGTGCCAGAACCCCACAGAACACAGAAGAAGTTGTCATACTTCTTAGCTCTCTGGCACAGCAATAAAATTGTACTCATGATGATCAAAAAGGCTGGATTCATAATCAAATGAAATCCTCCACTTCTCATTAGGCACTCTTATTTCTTTAATTTCTTGCAACCAGAAGTAATTACCTTGCATGCTACAAAAACATCTTGAACCAATAACAGAGAAAATTATGTAAAGCTTGTATTTTTTTTCCTATATCTGGAAAAGAGAGAGCCAAGAGACAAAATGCTAATAGCTGCTATTAGAAAAGAATTTCTACAATTCCCCTTCTGAAAAAAAAAAAAAATCTATTCTATTTATTTATTTATTTTTGTGTGCAAATGTGTGAGCAGAGACAATAGGAAAACTTCTGTTTTTCACAACACTTCAATGCAACTATCATGGTCAAATTTGAATTCATACATTCTAAAAGCTAGGACTGGAAAAAAATAGGTTGGAATGCAAATAAAGATATATAGATTTTCATATCAAATTGATGCTAACCAGAAGAAATATTTAAATATCCATGTAATTAATGACTGGCAAGATAATATGTCTGGCTGCCAACCCAAATTACAGTCAGGCAGTTTGGCCCATTCCCAGCTGTAGTCTTGCCTAGACTCCTTCTACAGTTATTAGCCACATTTTCATTGCTTCCAGAGACTACATTATTCTTTCTATGGAGTCTATGCTAATGAGTGCTGCTTTGCTTCTGCTGTGCTTCTGATTCTAATGTTAGAGACAGCACTTCTGTTTCTTGGCTACATTAGCAAAACAAGTGTAGAAGGCTTATTGTCATAAACTCTGTGGCATGAAAAATAATAAAATGTTAATGTTCAGGATGTACACCACAGTTCTGCTTGCTTTCTCTCATTCATGGGAGACAATGAGAATGCTTAATAAGGCCAGGCAGGATTTGGCTCCTGTGATGAACAATGCTTTGGTCCAACATGAGATAGCTAGCTATACCACATAAAAGAAAAGTAAGGGATAACTGAGACCACCTTCTGCTCAAGATGTAAATGTGATGTTAAGGAAAATGACTGAAGAGATCTGTAAATAAACAAAGAAAGTTGCATGTCCTATGCTGATATTTGTCCCATATGGACATGAGAATCTGTCTATACTATTCTTTTCTGAAATGTCTGTCAACTTTGTTCCTTATCTCCTTTACTGAATGTTCATCTGATGTTCATGTGAGTGATATGAGGCATCGTAATTTTCATGTATGAATCCTAAGAAAACTAATAAATTATTATAAATCGATGAGTTATGCATGTGCTCAAACTAAGATTACCTGATGTAACAGATTCAGTGATGTTTAAATTGTTCAGAGAAAGTCCTAGTGACTGCCGTGATGAAGAAGATGATGTGCTACTTGAAGACTCTGATGATGGACGGGCAGGTTTTCCAGTATTTCCAGTCTCTGCCTTTAGACGATCATTTTCAGCTTTCAATATCTCAATTTCATTCTGTATTCAAAAGAAATCAACATGAAAGTTCAGGAAGTTATTCTTTTGGAAAACCACTGACAGTGCTCATTTTGGTGCCTGCTGTTCACCTGGAGGAGATAAGTGGCTCAGCAGTTTTACTGCAGCATTTTGCACTGTACTGGAAGAATAAACCCAATGAATGAAAGGTGGATTGCCCTTACACCTGAAACAGCAGGAAATTTCCTACAATGTTGTTCTAGCTTTTGCCTCAAGATACTTCATAAACACCAAGACGATGCATTTCTTGTACAGTTGACCATAGTTCAAGTACAGTGGAAAATTCCTCAGCTACCTCCAGTTTTAGAAGCTATTTTTAATTTCCAAGTATCTTAGGTAAGTTAAGAAAGTTATTAGCAAAATCTTGGATATATCAATGTTTCTAAAGTCATGAAAATGATTACTGCCATTGAAGGTAAAATTTTCTTCTTCACAGAGGAGAAAGAAAATAAAAAATAAACAGAAATTGATATTTTAACAGTTTCATAATCTTTCTTGGTATCAGATAAGACTCTTTGATCATTCTAATGTGGGATTGGTCATGCAATGGACAGCAAACCCTCTTTGATGAAAATACACAATGACAGATGAATCAGCACAACTAAGAGATTTTTTTTAATTATGTTCTCTGTGATGCTAGGTGATTACTAAATGTGCAATAATAAAATGAAAGCACCCTGACAACAGCTTGGCACCAGCTAGAGCTAGTTTTCAGTCACGTCACAAAGCACAGCACAAAGCAATGGCTTATTCTCACAGACTGTTTTGCACATCAAATTTAATTCCAGATTCATTAACACTGCTAAAAGCCATATTCTTTTATGAAGGCTGTTCAGTCACATTATACAAGTAAATCATATAGGATATAATCACAAAAAAAAAGCAACTGCTAGAGAAATAAAAAGATCTTACAGGCAAAGGTGAAGAAAAAGTGAAATGGAAGGGCCAAAACAGGAAAATATTGACAGAAGGAAACAGATGAATGCACCATTTAGCCTTGGGTTCATATCAGGAACTATGGTGAAACAAGTCATGTAATTTCAATGTACTCCACCATACATAATCAGACAACTCTTAGCAGTCTTCCATTCAGCAGTGCTTCAGATTTTTGCAGTGCTTATAATATACATAGCATTCTTATATCTTCCTCACCAGTCCTACACTTTCCCTTTCCAAATCCCCATCCATTCTCCAAAATGTCTGCCTGTTATCTCCAAGGTGACTGTCTGTCTGTCTGGGAAAACTTGAGAAGAGTTGGTGATTACCAATGGCAGCATCTGAAGTAGTTACCTTGGCCCAGTTTTGGTGAAATTAAAGCTTTGGAGGCATGCAACTACATCAAATCCCTCTCCTGGGGAAGTTCAACTTGTTTAGGCCTTCATATCCCAGTGTAAGATTGTGTCCCATCTGTGTGAATGTTGTGGTCATTTCTGGGCACTCAGCATGACTCTAGACAATTTTATGTGGGCAACAGAGCTGAGCCCCACATAGCTCCACACCACATTGAAGAACACGGCCATTCTTTCTGCATCCTTTCACATGAAAGGAAAAGTCTTCTGAAATAGTAAGATGTGTTCAAGATATACTTGAAGCAGTATCACAAGTAATAATGTAGTAAAAATTGAACGATCTTGGATACAATTATCTAGTTCAATTTTACATAGTTTGCTTCTGCAAGCCATGACTAGGTTAGGAATTTGACATGAAGAGAGAATACTGCCCCATGGCTGAAGCATTTAAAGATCTATAGAAATTACTTCTTGATCTGCTTTTCTGTCATGCACCTTTCACCAGGTATAGGGTTTAGATAATAGATTTTTATCTTTTTCAACCTCTCTTAGACAGTTTAGGGCTACTCTAATTATAAGACGAACACTTATTACACTCATCCTTTGGAAGCCCTGACAATCTAGTAGTTTGCTGCATACCAACATGTACCTGAAACAAAGCAAAGGAAGTGCACCAAGCATACTTTTGGTGTTCACCTCTGTCACCACTTCAGCTAGTGCACTAACCTGCATGCGGTTCATGGCCTCCCGAATCTGATCCAGGTGATGTGCAGAGCTGAGGGCTTCAAGACGAATGTCCGTTAACTTTAGCTCTTTCTCCCTCAGCTCACTCTTAAGCTGAAGAATAATTTCAGCCTCTGCCTCTGTGCACTCACAGATCCTAAAAAGGAGCAGGTGACAGGCAGGAGATTAAAGGAAGATTCTCTCCCCAAAGCATACCATTACTAAACATCAAAGTACAGAAAATGCTTGCTGCCGGTGAAACCCTATGAGTGAAAAGAGATTCTTATCAAAGAAACATGAAAAGGCTTAAATTGCAAATTAGAAAATGAAAAAACCTCCAGATGAAATGATCAGCTTGCTTTATACCTTTCTATTTTAGTTAGAACACTATAGTAAAAAAAATAAAGTTGTTAAAAACTTTGAAGAAATCTCTTTTTGGCTGTGTATCACCCATGAGCTTTAACCTGATTTTATTTCTGCATCCTTTCTTCAGTGCAAAGGTTATGATTTTTCTAAGCAGTAATAGTAAGAACTGAAGTATGCCAATCAAACGGTGCTACTGATATTGATTATCTTTTAGGTACAAACAGGTTTTTTTCTGTTTTGAACAGACACTGCTTCATGATCTAGAAGATTTTGATCTGTATTGGTTTTAATTTATCCATTTCCCTATAGTTTTGGAAACCTACAGTGTCTGAATTAAAGGGTGATTTTTCTTAGATAGCTTTTTTTTCCCTTGAATATAGAATTAAAAGTAGTCACCACGTGATTACATTTTGTAAGTACTAATTTTAAGGAAAGAAAACATTATGTTAAGAGAAAAGATAAAAACATGACCAGCCGAGGCATTCAGCAACTCTTCAAATCTCACTGCAGATTGTTTTACATCTGTGTATCTATCAGACCCAGATCTGTTGCGTAACAGAACCAGTTCAAAATAAAACATTGAATTTTGGATCCATTGTTACACTATGCAATATTGTCATGGAGTTATCTCTAGATCTGTCAAATATTTTCAACAGTTCACTAAATGTTATTTGTTTCTTATTAACTGACACTGTAAATAGTTAATATTTGCAGAACAATTTAAATATGAAACACATTTTATAACAATAAGTAATATTATTATTGTAATTATTACTACTAATACTACAAACAAGAATCAGAAGTCAAATTTAATTGCCGAATGCATGCAAATGCATTTTGGAAGAGAAGATGCAGCGTTTTTCAGGTCAGCAGCTGGGTACACAACTCCATGCCCCACACTCAGTTTTACCGGGATCTATGCTTGTAGACCACGTGACCATTTTGCCTTTTCTTTGGTGCCCACACTAGAGAGGACCTGCACACACACGTGTTGGACAGATGCAATTGGAAGAAAGTAAAGTTAATGTTTTAGAACAAGAGACTTGTGTCAAGAAAAAAATGTTAAGAAACTATAAGCAAATGGAAGATGATGTTCATTGGAAATAAAAAATATGGCAAACTGAAGAAGAAAAAGAAAGAATATCATTCACAACATGCACAAATATTTTAAATGTGAGCAAAAGTGAAAAAAAGCATATTCTAGGATTTTGTTTTAATTATTATGACACAATTCTTGGTTTGAAGTGCCCAAACCTACACTAACACAATAAGAAATGAAATTTTATTTAAATGCATATTTTAGCTCATACAATAACTTTGACAGCTGTGAAGTCACATAAATATTTTTTCACTTTCTTTGGTCTTTTTTCAGTATGTTATGAGAAGTAGGAAAAAAACACTTTGACAAGACATCTTCAGAGTAGATAAAAGCTAAGCAGAAAGCCTGGCTGTGGCTCTAGAAAAATCAAGAAGAAGCTGTCTAGACTGTTTAGAAACACAGAATGGCCGGGGTTGAAAAGGAACTCAGAGATGATCTAATTTCAACCTCCTTGCCATAGGCAGGGTTGCCAACCACTAGACCATGCTGCCCATAGCCACATCCAGCCTTGCCTTGAATGCCTCCAGGGATGGGCATCCACAGCCTCTCTGGGTAACCTGTTCCAGTGCATCACCACTCTCCGAGTGAAAAACTTCCTCTTAACATCTAACCTAAATCTCTCCTGTCTTAGTTTAAAACCATTCACCCTTGTCCTATCACTATCAACCCATGTAAACAGTCATTCTCCATCCTGTTTATACATTCTCTTCAAGTATTGGAAAGCCACAATGTGGTCTTCCTGGAGCTTTCTCTTCTCCAAGCTAAACAAGTCCAGTTTCCTTAACCTTTCTTCATAGGAGAGAATCTCCACCCCTATGATCATTTTATTGGTCCTCCTCTGGACCTGTTCCAAGACCTCTGTGTCTTTCTTAAGCTGGGGGCCCAAGGCCTGGATGCGGTACTTCAGATGGGGCCTCACAAGAGAATGTTAGGAGAACAGAAGCAGAAAGCATGAAACAATTTGTTTGTTTGCTTGCAGTTCTTCAACACGTAGCTTCTGCGTCTATAAAATTCAGTAAGACGTTCAGGCTTCATCAAAAGGACTGACGAGCAGTCACAGAAAGAAAGTCAGAATTCTGATCTAAAGAAAAAGGTTACAAATGTTTAAATAATTTTAAGTTTTCTCTCTTTTGACAGCTGCAGGATTGTTAAATCATAAGGTAATTTCGGGTGAAGGGAACTACGTCGTGGCCTTTAAATAGCGACTGCTAATGGTTATGAAAGACAACAGAATTTCAAATGGTGCAACAGAAAACAGCCTTGCAAAAAAAGAAACATTATCAATGTAACAGAAAAATAAATTAATGTAAAGAAATACATTTTATGTGAAAAAAAAATGACTGTCTTATATCCTGTGCAGAAAGCTCACAATAATAAAGAAAATTATTCAAAAGACTGGTGTTCAGAAATTTTACAGAGGAAGAGCTTGAAGGCCCTAAACTAGACAGAGTTTAGGAACTCAAGGCTCAGAAACCAAGCAACCATATGAAGGGTCTGAGATAAAAAGTTAGATATGTAGTATTGCTCTTGATAAATCCAAGTGAGCAGGACATGTAGACAGCAAGTCAAAGAGACATAGTTGGAAAAAAAAAAAAGGTTATGAAAGCAGATCTGTGAATCATGAATAGATAATCGTGCTGAAGAATAGTGTTCTGCTTAACTTCAAGCACTTTCTATTACGGTTTTTACAAGCGATTTTAAAGTTGATAGCAAATCAGACTGAAGGGTACCAAACATGTAGAAATTATTTCCTGAATACACACATATACCTGAAACCATAAAAGTGTGAGCTTCATATAAAATGCCCAATAAAACTAGACATATAGATGAGTTAATCTTTAATAGGTTGCATGAAATGTGTGAAATGGAAAACACTTATTGTGAAGCAGTTTCTTTTATGCAAATATTTGTTGCCAAAGCCTAGTAATAAAAATCCTCAGAGTCTATCAAAAGTTGATTGTAAAAAGGTGCATACATAACACAGTGAAACTCTACTCAAAATTTCAGCAATTAGTCACAAGAAGAGACTTCCCTGCACGCTCCAAGGAAGGGTAGTTCTGAACTGATTGTTCTCAGAACAAGACAAGGAAGGTAGATGGCAGTTCTATATGCTTGAGAGAGTGTTCCAGGAGGCTGATTTACCCATGTTGGAAAAAATTAGGATCGAATTTAAAGGATTTAGATAAAAAACTCAAACATGTAGGAGAATATGAATGGGAACTGAGAATTCTGAAAGAACATACTGAAAATAAAAGCAACAACAAGAATGCATGATTTCATAATAAAGAAATGAGACTGCTTCATCTGATTGTTGACTTGTTTTCAGTCCTGGCAAAGATGTTGATCTGAACAGAATTAAAACAGAAAGTCCTATAAATAAATAAATAAACAAACAAATAAATAAATAAACAAATTGAAGCTGAAAAAGCAGGGGAAATTGATTAAAAAGCAGATATAAATTAGTAGATGAATAGTAGAGAAAGCAAGAACAGAAAGGATGAACATATTGTAAAAATTTAAAGATGTCAGGAAAATAAAATGACATTTTTTAGTATATAGTGAAGGAAGGCAACTGCAGTGTTAAATGGATATGATTGAGTTGTTCATTGTGGAGGAAAAGCACAACATAAGCTTTTGGGGGCATTCATTTGTGAACAGATTTGTACCGCTAGATGATTTTCGATAAAATCTGTGAAAGGAAAAGAGAATATTCTAAGAAAAAGTTGCTGGAAAATAAGTGTGTAAACAGAGTGAACCTGGTAACTGGATGGAAGTAATGGTTTAAAAGATCATGGCAGTTGGCAATGGTTTCTGATTTTCAGCTACCCACTTTGAAGAGGTCTACTTCACAGTTCATCCCATTTGGGAAGAAAGGATTGTTGAGGGAGAGACTTACGCAGAAGCTGATTGTGATGGTTTCATTGATGTTGCCCCACACTCTCCTGAGCTGTGGGGCAATTTGGGTGATGAAGGAAGAGAGGAGTCTGTCTGCTCTTCGATGTCAGAATGTGAGGAGGGGGGTTTGGTGGACTTCTTCTTTCCAAAGGCCTGTTTGAAAGAGCTTCTTAGCTGGAAAATAAACACAGAGCAAGATTACTTCACTCATCCCAGCAATCTGCATGCAGGTCATGTTTTGAAAAGTTAGTTTGCAGATGCCATCCTAGCCACTGCCTGAGGTCAGTATACAGAAGCAAGGTATTAACATATGCAACACAGTATCTCTAAAAACATGATACAGTGTGTTTTTCATTTATTAATCCAGCGCAGCGCAAACATAAATCTTTGGAAAAGATGCAGGACTGAGCAATGCAGCTCTGGGAGAGAGGGGTGCTCATTTAAAGCCAGTAGACCCCAGAGGAATCCCATTCCCATGGTATTCCGCTCCAGGGAAGGCTTTAAATAACCACTTCACATCTAGGTTCAGGCAGAACCTGGTGTTCCTAAATGCTGAAATCAAGAGACAAGTCCAATTTATTGCTAAGTGACTTAAATTTGAACAGTCAAACTGTTCCAGTGCTATCATTGAGATCACAAGCGAGAAGACTTAAGCTAGGACGTAAGACTTGCTTTGTTGAACTGCTAAGAATGTTAGCTGAAAGGTATCTACACTGTGCTGCCATTTCCTTTAGAATAGTAAGATCTCTGAATATACAAGCATTGCGTTTTTTCTCTAGAAGCTTTACTGGTATTGAAAAGGGACAGAATAGCCAAAGAGCCATTTATTTCAGGAGCCAAGATGAGAACAGTTTGGTTTGCATTGAATTTTAACTAGCCTTTGTCTAAATAGAGAAGTTGACCAACTTAGGAGAAATATGTTGCTTTCTTTCTTTATTTTCAGAAAGTTGTTCTGATTTAGAATTGTATAAAACTCAATGACAAACCTCTACCAAAAAAAATAAGGTACTCCAGCATTTTATTTTCATGATGTAATTGGGGAGTGTGACCACTGACCAGAGAAACATTGCTTAAGTATTTTTCTATTTTTCAGATCATGAAATCTAACAAGAAAGAAATGGATTTTGGCTACACTCCCCCTTTCTAGAATCTAAACTTTGAGATTAAAATGAATAAAGAGAAACTGAGAAGACAAACAAGATAATCTGTTTTTAGAAGGTATAAAAGCCTACTGCCAAAATAAATAGCAATCATGCCAAGATAGGGTTCTTTATAGATGCATGCCAAATTTTCCATGGTACATATTCACCTCACTTCCTCTAGAGTTCACCTTGCAGAAACATGAAAGAGTGTGGAATTACAAATCAAGGGAATGAAGGCTGATCAGTATTTTAAAACAAATGTTTACGCAGGTAATATTTTTAGAGCAACAAAAACATATTTTCTGACTACTGACTGAAAATATTTGATTAAATCCTTAGTACCACGTGGTATTCATGTGTTCCTGTGGGGAAGCATCTTTCTTTAAACACCATACTAATTTTACATGATAATTCTTAACACATTTCAACTCCCTTCACAGCTGCATAATGTATTTGAGCCCAGTTTTTTAATTATACCCTTACTGAATTAAAATTACGTGGGATTTCAACATGGTCCACAAATATTCTAGGTCACAATAAATTTCAAGGTCATTTACAGTTTTTATTATTTATATATATATATATATTTAATTATCCTGACTTATGCAAATAATTCCCCATTAATATTCAACAACTTTTAGTTTGCTAGTAGTATCACAGTGTGTATTACAAGAAGCTTTGCGTCTGGCCCAATTCGAATACTGTAGACAAAATGGGCCAAGTATGCTACACAGTCACTACGAAATGACATAGTAGATAAAATATATGTTTAGATCCAGTAAGCACTTACCCAGTTTTTCTTTTTCTTTTTTTTGGAGTCAGCATCATTACCACTTCCAATGCTTGAGTGGCTTGTCGCACTGTTGATGCTGGAAACACTTTC
>VXAB01000904.1:75874-144379 GCA_013399175.1 Odontophorus gujanensis | reverse complement strand
AATTGTTCCCACAAAAAAAAAAAAAAAAAAAAAAAAAAAAAAAAAGGAAATGCATTGAAAAAACCATCTGTCTAGGTGATATAGACTCTACTTCAAGACAATAATTTTTCTTGTATTTACACATTGCCACGCTTCTCACCTGAAGCCTAAATGCACATAAATGGCATTAATTCTTACCATGGTTTGTATCCAACCTACTGTAGCCTGTGAGAAACCAAGTGGGAGTCAATGGGGACATACTCGGAATATGTATGTGCTTCTCTGGATGGGAAGGCATGTTGGCAATGACCACGAACAGCAAACCACGCAGGTGTAACATCATAGCTAAGCAGTTTTTTCCAGAGATGGATTACCTGAGTTATCAATTGTGCTACAGGGTTTAATTTTTTTTGTCTGAGCAGTATAGGCACTATATGAGTTGTAGATGATCTAATCAGAATTCAGATTATACCTCCTAATATACCACGACAGAAATAAGCAGGCAGGTTCACTTAATAAAAATGAAGCAGAATAAGAACTGGAGATTACTAAAACGACTGGTGAGGCTTCTGAGTTTCAATTTCTTAAAAGTCTCTAATAAATATAATTTAATCACTGGAATATATTCTTGCAGAACATACTCACAAATACAAAGGATATTACTTATTAGGTTATATTTTACTTCCAAGAAGTTAATTTTTTTAATTCGCATTTCACAGAATGAAATTATCTCAGGGCAGTCATCTAAATGATGACCTCTATAAGGAAAGATCAGTGGCACTTTCAAAAATGAATTCTGCCATAATTTTTTTTTCTTCAAGTGATTACTTTGCTATTTCTCATCAACACATACCTCTGAAGTATGTATTTATCACATAACATCTGCCAAACATGACAAATCAATTCAGAATCCGCAATTTAAAATGCCTGCTTTCCTGCACTGATTTGGCAACTTGTGAAGAGATAGACCAGTTGTTGTCAGTCTCTCTCTTAATAACAACTTGCAGAACTACATCTTATGGTGGATTTCCAAGGTATAACCAAGTTTTGCCTTAAGATTAAACTGGTGTTTTGGGAGTACTTCAGTATACAACTGCAGCAAAATTTAACTCTTGACATCTCTACGCAGGTCACGCCTGGCCACCCAGTTCTGAGAAGACAAGGCTCCCGGAATTCTTCAGCAAAGAGGAGATTCAGGGAAGGTTTCCAGCCATGGAAATACCACAAGTATGCCTACCACTTGCTTCAGAATGTGCTTGCATTTGCAACAGAGCCCCCAAAACAACAGAAAAGTAGTGATCAGCCTTTTTTCTTTTTTTTTTTTTTTCCTGAGGAGAAACTCTGTATTTATTTTAACAGTGACAAAATCATACCTTTGTGAGTGTGATCAGGGCCATTCAGGGCTCCTTGAATAGCAGCCTGTGCAGCAGAATTTTGGGCTTTCAGCATTTCAATGGTTTCCCGTAGCTCTATAAGCTCAGATTCCTATGGGAAGAGCAATGAGAGCTGGAAATTAATGGCACAAGAATAACATTTATCTAAGCCAAGAAAAGTGACAAGAATGATCAAACTGAAGTACATAAGACTGCCTAGATGAGCACAAGGATGACAGAAATTCCAAGTAGAATTTATATTTTCTCTCCAATGACATTAAAATAATATATAATCATGTATTTTTCCTATGTAAAGAGATCATGTTATACCTAAGGAGGAGAAAACCTATTTTTATATATAAAATTTGATGTAAAACAAGTCTTGGTTGAATACTTAAAGTGAAGAAAAAAGCAAAAACTTTATTGCCTAGAGGCAAGAAAACCAAAAGGTTACATCTTTTAGAATGGGAGGCTACTCTCTAATGGATGAAACTCCATCTAAATTTGTGTACTTTTCAGTAAAAATAGTTAAAAAAAATTAATAAATAATTAAATTACAAAAAAAAAACACCTGTTTAACAGTGACTGTCTTGTTTGTAATCACTCAATGAAATCACTCTGCTTCAGTGCAAGAAGTTCTGTACTGGAATGCAGAGTCAATTTTAATTAAAAAAAAAAACAGCTTTTTCTATTGATGTGTTAAACCTCTCTTTCCAGCCCTTATTTGTGAAATGAGGATTAAAGGAATTTAATCACAACAGCAGAGAAAAGAAGAGACATTTCAAATCTAAGGGGAAAAAGGTTGCTTATGAGATGATTTTTTTCAAAGCCAGTATGTAATCTCTTCTGGAAAGAAAATCTTTGAGGGAAATTATACTTTGTTAAAAGTTAATTTTAAAATAAATCTTTTTATTTGTTTATTTAATAATTGTGCTTTAAGAAAAAAAAGCAAGCAATATCAGTATTTTCTATCCAGTTCACAATACATCTTGCAATATTTCATCTATGTGTCCTCTATCAGACTGAAATTTTATTTTATACACAGGTACACTGATTCTAGAGGTGAGAAACAGCTCACTGATATGCAGTTTCTTTCAGAGCCTGGCTCACTGATGCCCCTTCCTCTATAGGACACTGTTCAAACTTCCTAAGGGCAGAAAACAGTTACAAAAGTTCAGTACTGGAAGGTGTTAAGCATCCTCCTAATCTTCAGCTGGGGACAAACCTTCACATTAAATTTATTAAATTAATTTAAATAATTTATTAAATTTATTCTCCAACAGTCATAACAGCACAGGGAAAACCAGAACAGTTTCTAAGTGAATAGGATACCCAACCTGCATTAACAATGAATGGAGGCATTTTTCTCTGCCTAGAGTCCTTCTCTTCCCATACTGCTGTCATTCTGACAAAGTTGTTAGGCTGGGCTATAACTAATATTTGTTACAGCATCTTTCAGTATGGATTAAACCTAGAAATGCATACATTTCATTAAAATCTGGAAGCTTTAATCTTCAAGCTATTCTGTGATATTGTCTGGATAACCCTGATGGGCAGAGTTTAATCCTGGAGCTTTATGAAGATTTGATCACAGTGGCCATTACAGAAAGGTCTGCCTTATTTCTACAGCTGTTCCTGTGTTCCTGTGTCCTTTCACCGCTTTTTAATCAAAACTGTAATACAGTCTATTGATTTCATTCCTCATTACAGCATCTTCCCTGGTAAACATACCTTCTGCTCAGCTGTCATTGTAAGACTTTGCAAACGGCCAGTCATGTTTCCTAAGCTTTTTTCAAAAGCTGCTACTAGGTGAGCCTGTGAAAAACAACAACAACAACAACAAAACAGAAGACATCATTAGTTGTGGTAGTGGGTCTTAAATGCACTATAAAACTCTCAAGAAACTGGGATGCTCTATATACTTTGGCTGGACAAACAGTACTTGGACTTCATAAAACTCAGCACTCCTAGTTTGGGCTTTCTCCCAGACCTATTTAATTATTTATTTTTTAATACTCTTTCCCCTCCAAGCGTTATCTTCTCCAAACCTCTTGTACTAATTTTAAACTCAGACTGAACCAAATTGTCTATGTGAAGCAGTCAAGTGAGCCCAGTGTTCCTTAGGTTTCTCTAATTCCCGATGAGTTTAGCTTAGGTATCTCTGCCTTCAATGAATTACAGATTTAATATCCTGCCTGGAGTTTACTGATACATTGGCCAGAAGAAGCCTGCTCCAAATAGAAGTCCACAAGTGATTATTTTCAATTACCAAACACTTCAACAGAGGAATTCAAGTGCTTTAACGGAAAAGGAAAGTTCTAGGCTTCCAAATAAAATATTACAGCAAAATCCTGAGAATCAAAAACACTGCAGTTTTTTTTATACAGAAGGTCATTGCTTGATCTATATCTCTTATATTGATAATATATATGTATGTGTGAGTGTGTTTTTATGTCCGTATGTATGAAATTAATACAGAGCTTATATAAAATGTAAATATTTATACATAAAAGGGCAAAAAGGTATATCAAAGACAACCTTGAAAACTGTAACTCCTACTTTTCAAAGAGCAGTACATTGAAAACAAATCAAAGATTTAATAAAATAATAATATTAAGCTTCACTCTATACCCTGTGTTCAAACAATACATCACTTCTTTAGTGGCTGCAATTTACACTGAGCTTCATTGGCAAAAAAAGCGCAAGTGGTCATAAAGAAATCAACAAGATAATCCATCGTTTACAGTAAAGAGACACTGAGAATTTATGTTTCATGAAATTCCATAAAATGGAGTCTCTTTTCGTAACACCAAATAGTTAAAGCAGAAGGAAATACTTATTTTCATTTTTCTGTCTCTGGAATCATCTAAGTGAAGTTTTCTAACATAGGGAGTATAATACACTTAGGAAGACAACTCGCAGACAGCTAATTTATATGCACAAATGGATTAACTAAGCATCTCCACTTCTAAAGAATGACTATTTCTTCCTTTTAATATATCAATAGACTTACATATTGCTTAGCTAATTTTCCTATTAGAGATTTGCATGCTTCTGTAGGTGTTGCTAACAATGGTCAAACATACTTGGTAGTACAGTTTCAAGCACGTACAGAAAAACACACAGTCCAAAGAGGATTGTTATACACTTTAGGAGAACATAAAGAGTTTTTTGCCACCTTGCTCTGTACATTATTCCCAAAATAAAAAGTTACTATCTTAGGTACAACAGTAGCCCAATTATGTGTCTCCACTTCAGAGCTATTGTGATGGTAATAGGCTTTCGTGTTTTGTCAGTTATTTTGGATTGCAATAAAGATTTCAGTATCTTGCACACCCTACGACAAAGAGTTTACTCCTTGTAAAATATATTACTGGCAAACAAGGCATTTAACTATTTATGTGTAGGGTGGTCAAACCACCTTTGTGCATCTGTGAGTATGCCTTAAGGATAATTTCTTGGTAAAGGATAGGGAGTAACTTTTGATAGGAATGAGTCTAGATAGATATGCAGTTTCTTAGGGATTATCTAGTAATGGTGTATATTCCTCTTTTAACATACCTAGTTTTGGCTATATACTTGAAATTACATTTTAAAATAAATTGAATTTGGCACATGTGTCAAATACACATCTGAAATGCATGAACTGATATAAAGTTACTCTTGCTTGTTTGGAGCCTACAGGCTTTGGTAATTTCCCCACTGTTACTCTGAGAAAATAAAAGTTGCCAGCTTTTAAACTTTTTTCTTGAAAAATTAGTGGCATATTACAAAAGATCTATGATGGATCTTAATTCCTCACTGTTTTAATTCTGAAGATGATGACCAATGTCCCAGAGCACTGAGACAAATTAGATGCACTAAAACAGAGCTACAGCCAAATGTGTCTTTTCTACATGTGTTTAACAGGAAACTAATGGGGCTCTCTGTTCACAGCCTCATAACAGTATCTGTGGTTCCACTGATGGCCCATGGGTCTACTTTGCTCTGAAAATAAAAATGGGTATTTAGGGTTTGAAAAGGGAAATCATTTGCTTAATTATGCATTGCTATTGCTGATTTCTCACAATTGTATTGGGATAACTGCAGTTCTCTGGTACCTAATCATGCATGCTTGTGCAAAGTAATTTCCTATTCCATAGATACAACTTCAGCTTATATTTTACACAAATAGAGTATAATGAACTGAAGAGCATCAGTGAAAATGGCATTAAAGGTCACTGTAACTATGAAGCTATTGTCTGACAATGACAGCCATGTCACAATTACGAATTCTAACTAAAATTTACCTGGTGACAGCGTATATTACCTTGGAGTAGTACACTGTGATTTCTGCATCCTAAATGTAGTTTGATTAAGATAATAATGGTCTTCCCCAGGTCATCTGAGACTACAGGTTTTGATTTGCTAATAATAAACTATAATTCAAAGGCCCATCAACTGAAAACTAGTCATGAAAAAGACTTTCAATCACATTGCTCATTACTTTAAATGTTTATTACAAAAGAACACTATCCTCTGAAATACAAGGTGTCAATTTTGTAATAAACTGTGCTATTTTTCCCCATAGTAGCAAATATTTATTTATGCAGTACTCTAGGGGATACCTATTTGTTGAATTCTTACTCAGATTTTTCTCAAAAGAAATGCTATGTAACAAAATAAAAAAGTTCATTTGAAAAAAAAAAAATCCGCAAAAAATCCTTAGTAAACTTATATATGTGAGTATGGATACTTGTATAAGACTTGCATATTTATATTCCCACTTAAGCTCAGACTTTGTATTCAAAGTCTGAAATGCAAAAAATTCAGAATGGTCTTGAGTAATTAAAAAGTCAAATTAGATATTTCTTTTATGCTCACTAATACAGTAAGTTTTACTGTATTAGTTTTACTAAATTTCACTGAATGTAAATCCATTGAATCTGAAGATGCTTTACTTTGTCCAGAAAGATCCCTTCTTTCATTCTAGCAATAACTATTAAGAAGTAGATTTCTTTTCGTAAGTCGCAGCCAATCTCTCATACCTCAGAAGACTCTGTGTTAGATGTAGCAGTTGCACTCATGGCTTACATCATTTGAACACCATATAAGATAGTTTGCACACTAAATGCACATCCATTGCTAAGGAAATTCAAATATCTTCACAATAGAAAACAACATTTGTACAAGGAGATAGGATGGAATCAGTTTGTAACTGGGCACTACTGGATGTTTCCAGCCAAATGTGTCCATCTTTACTACAATACACATCTCAGATACATAAGCAATACGCAGCTTTTAATTTCTAGATCCAACATATATTGACTAATTTTGTCTTCTGCTAATAATGTCTGTAAATATCTAAGGAACAGGAGGCAAAGAGACAAGGCTGGACTCTTCTCAGAGGCGTGTGGTGATAGGACAAGAGGAAATGGCCACAAAGTGATGCACAGGAAGTTCTGCACAAATGTGCATGGGGACTTCTTCACAGTGCAGTGACGGAGCACTGGCACAGGCTGCACAGAGAGGTGGTGGAGTCTGCTTCTCTGGAGATGTTCAAGACCCACCTGGACGCCTACCTGTGCAACCTGGGCTAGGGAGCTGCTATGGCAAGGGGGTGGGACTAGATGATCTCTAGAGGTCCCTTCCAATCCCTACAATTCTGTGATTCTGTGATCTGAAATTACCATTGGAAACAGTCAAAGAGATACGTGCTCAAGGAAACACATGCTTCAGTGTGAAGATGACAGATTTGATATAAAACATTTCCCAAACCCCAAATACCTCAATTCTCAGCCTATCTTAAATACACTCCTGGCATATCCAAAGACCTCACTGATTCATTTTCCCATTTGACCTGCTGTGTCCAGGTTTATAAAACAAAGGTAAACAAATAAACATCATCCCAGCTGACACGGCTTAATGGGAGGAGGTTTGAGAGGGTGGGAGGGATTTGGCTGACTGCAAGCAGTGACTGTATATCTGCTGACCTTTTTTATTCACCGCTCGCTATTAACTTCTTGTTTGGTTGCAGGACACTGGTGCAGGGCTGGCCAAATGAGCATTAGCCAGCAAACCCTATCCACTTTCCAGTGGCATCCAGGGTCTACTGCAATGGGTAAGCATATCTCCTCCACACAGTACAAAGCAGTGATCGAAGGCCCTCCAAACAAGCTGCTTGCTGGAATTTGAGCCCTTGTCGGTCGCACTGGAAGTCTGCTGGCTGGACACTTTCAGCACTGAAAACAGCCCTTTCTTAATTAGCACTGAGATTTGCCCTTCAGTAACATTGAAAGAGACACCAGGGAAAAGACAGAATATATATAAAAGAAAAAGTAAATTAAGCATCCAAATAACAGCTGGGCCCGGCATGGATTTAATCACATGCAGGCAAAACACTTTGGGGTTAATCAAATGAAATAAACAGCTGAAATCAAGCATAGTACTTGAGTCCAACAATGCCTGAATAATGAATTAAAATGAGTAAGAAAAGTCTCAGCAGAGGTTTCCAAATGCCTAAGAAATGCTTTAACTTCCAAATTGATAGGTTTTGATATAAAATAATACATGAAGAAAAGGCTTGACCAAATAGGTCAAAATTCATCCTGATGGTCTTTTAATAACACTTGCACTATGTACTCTCTTTTGTAGCAAAGCAAGAGAAAAAAAGACACAAATAGCATGGTTATAGAATGACTGAAAGACTCTCTCTTTTCTCAGTTCTACAAAGGGAAAGTATAATAAAAAATTCCAGCCTGAAATGAGAAGGAACATGACATTGTTATTGTTTCCTTCTCTAGATCACAGTGGGAAAAAAAAGTACTGCATATTTTCAGACATAGAAAGTATGGAAATTTGGAGGAGTTTAGGGTTAAGGTTGAGATGACTGCCTTTATATCAAAGGTAACAGAAATGACTGAGTAGCTTTCTGTTCAGCAAAGGCACTGCTATATATACCTTGCTCATACAGTTCTCTGTTGGCAAGAGATGGATCTAACTACAGGAAAGAATTGCTCAGCCTGGGAGAGATTAACATTTTACTTCTAAAATACACAAGAAAGGGAACTTCACAGAACAGGATAGGCACACTGGCTACAAATCCCCAAATATATATCCTGAATTGCATTTAAAAATCACTATATAACAGATTATTCGGTTAATATCTGGTAACATAATCCAAAGCTATTGTAGTCAGACAGGATTACAGCTCACATTTCCCATCTGGCATTATTTTCTGATAACATGTTCAATAACTCATATCAATTGATAATTGATAATGATCATATCAACAATTGGAAGGAGAATGACGGATCTCTCTGTGAAATGTCCAGTCTTCGTTACTTACACATCAGAGTAGTTAATAAAGCTTGTACATTCTTTGTATAATTTTATATTGTTCTTACCTTGACATCGATCTGTATTTTGCTGAGCTTATCTCCATGAAATATAACTATAATAAATTCTATCAAAATCTTCAATTCATGCCCTTTCACTGGTTGTATCTCCTTACTTCAGGGTTCTCCTCCCAGTAGACAAAAAGCTGGACACGAGCCAGCAGTGTGCTCCTGCAGCCCAGAAGGCCAACAGTATCCTGGGCTGCATGAAAAAAGGGGTGGCCAGCAGGGAGAGAGAAGTAATTGTCCTCTCTCTACTATGCCCTTCTGAAGACCCGTCAGGAGTATTGCATACAGGCCTGGGGCCCCCAGTACAGGAAGGAGGTGGAGCTGTTGGAACAGGTCCAAAGGAGGACCACGAGGATGACCAGAGAGCTGGAGCACCTATCCTATGAAGAAAGGTTGAGGGAGTTGGAGTTGTTTAGACTGGAGGTTTCAGGGGAGACCTCACTGCAGCCTTCCAGTACTTGAGAGGAGATTATATGCAGGAGGGAGCCAGACTTTTTATATGGTCTGATAGTGATAGGACAAGGGGGTATGACTTTAACTATAAAGAGGAAATATTTAGGTTAGATACTAAAATATTTATTATTATTATTATTATTCAGAAGGTGGTGAGGCACCTGCACAGGCTGTCCAAAGAAGCTGCGGATGCCCCATCCCCAGGGATGTTTAAGAGTAGACTGGGTGGTGCCTTGGGCAGCCTGATTTGGTGGGTGGCAACCCTGTCCATGACAGGGTCATCGGAACTGGTGATTTTTAATGCCCCTTCTAACCCAAACCATCCTATGATTCTATGATTTTTTTATTCTATCAAGAGTTCAACCTGGCAATGAAAAAAGACTCTTTCTGAACTGTGCTTACACAACTCATTGACAGCTTTGAAGCATAAAGATACAATATTAAACTGAGATTTTAAGGAAATCCAGTAATTTACAGTTTAAATATTAACTGTTATTTTTTAGTGCTTGTATCATTTTATATGTCAGGAAAAAGGTTTCTTTTCAACTTAAAAATTATGGTAGTATATTGGTACTAGTAGTTTAAAATCAACAACACTGACATAAATTTTACTATGGCTCAAGATCTCTAGTAAGTTTTAGTCTTGATAGTTTGAATGACATGTAATGGATCAGAGTATTTCATGTTGTTCATATGTACCGTATATACATGCAGATTTACATGCACATATATAAAACAAGTAATTTGAAGTGGCTTGGTTTTAGCCACTGGTGTTTCCTCACTGAAAATATAGACTCTGCAGACAATGAGAACTTTCTGCTCCAGAAACTCATAGATCAGTTCCGCAGCTTGCAAATTTATATATTACATAAATGCCTATCAGCTGTGTTCTTTCCCCTTAACCAACCTTGGAGGTGGTTCAAGGAACATTTAGATGTTGTGTTGGGGGACATGGTTTAGTGAAAACTACTGGTGATAGTGGGACGGTTGGGTGGTCTTTTCCAACCTCGGTGATTCTATGATTCTATGTCACTGCTAAGCCACAGCATTTTGTTTATCCTGGTCTATAGTGAGCCCATCCCTGTACATTTCAAAATGATTTTTAACAGTCTAAATAGAATGGATTGATGCATCTGTCACAAAGCATGAATCTGCCACTCTTAATTGTGTAGCATCTAATTAAAATTGCCAGACAATATATCTAACACTTCAAATTCCATGTTAAGGGACAGGAAATAACATCAGAGAAAAGAGAAATCACAACCATTACCCTATTGAGAACATGCATTTCCATATGTGTTTGACCGTAAGATTTTTTCTGCCTGAAGGTGAGGTGATGTAAATGTTGAATGAAATAATTCATTTTAAAAACATCAAGTTAAATATGCAGTAAAAGTATCCTAGATCACACCTTGGTACCTGATTGAATAGAAGCTATTAACCTATTTGATAGTGTTTTTTAGCAGAGGCATAAATACTTACATTTGCAGAAAGTTGAGATGTAAGGGTAGCAACTTTCTCTTGTGATGCAACAAGCTCTCTCCGTAGTTTCTGAATTTGCTAGATGGAAAAAAGGCTACTGTCAGTATTTCAGCAATTGTCACCTGTTGAATTTTTTTTTGACATTTTTCTAAAGAGATCACTAACATACGATCACCAAATGTGTTAAACAATACCTTAAGTTCATGTTTTAATCTCAAAACTTTTAAGAAATACAGATGAATAAAAGTAAGCACTTCATACTACTCCAAAAATTTTCTCATGCTTAAGCAGTATACCTTCTAGGATTTCATTTAAGGAGCATGTGTGAGCAAATGCTTCATTACTTCACATGTACAGTTCTCTAATTGCATACACAAGCAACATACTTTTTTTTTTAACCAAACTATGTAGGTTTCAAACATATTTTTAGTGTAACCAATGACAACAGCCCTCTTTGAGGCCTGAAATTATGCAATAAGAATTTGCAAAGGCTCACTTTGCCAGGCTACAGATGTGTGATGCAATTATGTGTTAAATGTCTGCAGCAGATGCAAACTGAAGTGCCAAAAGGTACTCCCCCACTGCCCACCATGAAGAAGGCTTCAGAGGCAATCTCTGACATAGAGAATGTAATTTCATGGATGTCTGAAGTTAGATGAGATATTGTAATATATATATATATTTCTTTTCTCTAACACAATAGTTCTCACATGACATTTGATTCAAATATGCAACCTTCAACCTTTCCAAATCTTATTTTTTTCACGTCCAAAAAATCTCTCATTAACTTAACAAAAAAAAAGTAGCTTTAAATGTGCATGCTGATGTAGAATTAACTAAATTCAAAGCTCCTATATCCTTCTATGAAAAATATAATCCTTAATAATAGCTGAAAAAGGCAAGATACCAAGCATGAAACTTGCATATCATTTTAAGAGCATTTGACTCCACTTGAGATTTTATAGTGACTCCAGGCATTGCTATGAACTTAAGCATGGCATAGAGTTTCACTTTGAATCCCTTTCATATTCAGATATAAAAGAAATCAGTGCAAACTAGAGAAGTAAAATATCCACAGACAGCCTAGCAAATGGAGAACATGACATTCTCATACTAATACTTTTACTTTAAGGACTACTGCAATATTTTAACTTTATGATTCCCATGAAAATCAACAGGGAATACTGCATGTGCTTTAAAGGTAAGCAATGTCCTGTATGTTAGTGATACAAAAGTACTTAAATCATTTGCACTGGCTCAGATTAAAAGACTTTTTTGAGCTGTTCTCCATCCTGGCCTTCTCTTTTTCTTTTCCCAAGATTTCTCTTTGGTTTTCAGTAGCAATAAATTCAGTTGCCTGCTTAGGCTATACTTTAATCAGAACCCTCCAATTAAGGAAATGGCGATTTCACAGGGCACATCTAGATACCAAGAAAGCTTCATTAATGTTGTTACACCACTATATAGAGCCATTCATGAAGGGAAATGAAACAAGGAATTGTCATTTACACCACTGAGCTATGATGTACCTTTTTAAAAACTCCTTTGGTTTAACTGTCAGACAAAGGAGCTTAGAAAATCTCGAGGAGAAATAATACTGAAATGTAATGCAGTAAGTATGGAAGAACATGTTTATTTGTTCAATCGTCTCAAAATATCTTTTAGACTTTTTTTTTTTATACTTTTTGTCTGATCAGAATAGTGAAAACAAGAGCAGAATAAATGCAGAGTCTGAAGACATGCAGTTCTGGGAAGTGGACATGGACCCCTTGGTGCTGCAGTTTATTGCCACTACTCCTTAGTGCCCTTTCAATACAACCACAACTTTGTATGGAGAAAGACTGTAACTGTATCCAGCTGCTGACTCACTCATGCCACCCGTTCTCATGCACTGTGAGGAGAAAGAAGCTGTTTTCCACGTCAGTTTTGATTTATATCTGAAATCAATTTGCGTTTCTCTGAAATTCATCAAAGTGGTCAGTTTGAGAAATTAAATATAAAGCAAAGTGTTAAGTGGTGGAAGTTCAAAGTGAACATTTTACTTATTTTTCTCCAGAAGCCCAGTGTGTTACCTTGAACAGTACAGTCCCTTAGACCCAATACAGAGTGATTTTAAGTCTGAGATCAGATGTATTACAACTCCTCTGCTCAGCACCCTTATTCTCATTTGTTTTTTTCTACATTTCCAGAACCTCAGCCAGGAATCCTTCAGCACAATGCTAAGAAAATGCCTTTTAGTTCAGCTAGATGTCATTTTCCCAGTGGACCATAATCTTAGTGGTATCAGAAAAACAATACAATTCTAAATAATACCAAACAAAACACATAATTACAAAGATGAAGAAGTGTTCTTACCTCTGAATGTGCCTTTTCCTCTGCCTGGAAGAAAACGAAGAAATGGTTTAGAAACAATGAGCAACATAACTGAGGTAATAGAAAATAAACACCAGCTACGCTAAAGTGAAATGAATAGCTTCATGGATCTGCTGCGTTTAAGGGGGGTATGCAGTAAAAACAATAAATGGAATTCTTTTCAACTTACTTGGAAAGGCTCCAGCTGAAAACCCAAAGAGTTTTCCAGCATTTTGACAAGATGAAAACGAGGGGTAGAGGAGGAACGGTAACAACTGTAAGACTGCAGCTAAATTTCTAGCATAGGAAAGAAAACCTGCTATGCTGTCAATGAATGTACCTTAGTCTGTACTTACAAACTTTTATACCATAATGAATATTATGGCTCCTGTAACTATAGTTGCTTAACTGTATACTGTGCAATAATCCTAACAGACTAATCCCTGCTAAGAGAAGCTGGCACCGTACCAGTAAAACATATATGGGAGAAGGTGGGGGAAGAGGACTACTTGTAGTTTAAGGTAATTTCTTCCATACAGAATGGAATGACCAAAATATTAAGATATACTGAGGTATGTTAAAGTTTTAGCTTACATTTATTAATAATTTTTAACAATTTTAGATATTTTCCACATTTTTATGCATTATGTCATATAATGATGTTAAGCTTCCTATTTATTTAGCAGCCTTTTTCAACAAACTAGAAAACTAAGTCATTACAAAGCATACCTTTGGAAGTCTGCTAAGATAAAGGTCATTGAATCTGTAAGCAGGGGAGTGGACTAACTTAGGAGGCATTTGGCAGACAGAAAAATCTAGCTTCAGTGGGATTTTAACAGAAAGCAAAGATTTAACATGAGAGAAGAAACCATTTTGTAACACAAAATAAGAATCAGTGTACTGGAAATCAATGCACCCCATGATCTGAAGTAGTCAAAATTCAGAGAAACGGTCTGATGTTAGGTAGAACAGAAGTAATTAGTAAAAGAAACACATGGGCAGAAGAATTAGATGTAAAACAAAACATTAGAAAGGCTAGGAAAACCCAAGGTAAGTGTTCCTCAGAAATCTTCCAGATGTCAGGCAGTGTTTTTTTTTACTGTTAGCTTGTTTGTTTTGAGGCTGTACGAAGCAAAACTTTCATGTTGCTAGAATTTTGTTTCCTGATTATAGAAACATTTTTTTCCTTACCTAGTGTTGGTAAGTAAAAGACTTACAAAGTCCTTTTTCAATACACGTTTATGCGTCAATTACCACTGAAAGAGGCTGAGATGTTATTATATTTCCCTGTGCAACACTTAGCTGAAACTACTCGAATACCTACATCACCACATGGGAATGATTTAGAACAGTGATTGTTTTATTTGTCAGCAATGATTTGACACATCCTGACACTGGCTTTATGATTTACGTTCACAAAAGCAGGATCTGCCCACAGAAAATTTTGGAAATCTATTCTCATTATTGTTACTTCCAACACGTTGTGCATGAAAAATCATTAGAGGATCAAGAAAGACTAAGTCCCCTTATGAGTTCTACCATGACAAGAAAAGAAAACAAAAATTAGGCTTGGTGATCCTTTGCTGAAACTGCCACGTGAGGACCTGAGGCTGCTGTGGTCCCACTGATGAGGGAAGTGCTGCATGTTGTTAGCAGATGGCTCCCTCAGCACACAGGGAAGTGCTGGCTCTCGCCCAGACGTCATAGGGGCAGATGCCACAAGTCATCTTTTGTGGAGCGTGGAAGAAGTAGATGAAAGAGAAATTAGAGGATTCTGGGTGTTTTATCAACTTACAAAATAAGATCTGAAAACCACACAGAAGTGTGTAGTTTTCAGTTAGGAGTTCATGCTGACATCACTGTAACTTAGTCCTCAGTCATAGGCTCACAATTTTAAAACTCCTCTCTGAAAGGAAGCAATTTTCTCCTCTTCCCTGTATTTCTCTATTGCATCCATGCATCCCATCCTTGAAATGTAATTTTTTCCTTTTTTTTTGAAGTCTTAAAATATTAGCATACAAATGACATGTCCTTTACTCATCTCCTTCAAGCTTGGCTTAGCACAGCTAATGAATTCTGGGGATTCTACGTGTAGCTAATGTTGAAGAGACAGTGCGAAAAATAGAGCAATTAACTAAATATGTGCAAATTGTGGTGTCTCACCTACTGAGCAGGAGATTAAAACTGGAGACAACCTATCATAATTTACACTATCAAGCATATTTTTCAGCCTCTTGGAGAGCTAGATGTACTCACTGTCAAAACAGGATCAGTGTTTCAATCCTAGTGTCTACTATATCCACTCACATGGCACACTTTTCTGAGAAACAAAACGTTTCTCTCTGTAAAAGCATATCTCAACAAGCTAGAATCCCAGTCTATTCAAGTAAGTTCTGAAAACTCAAATGAAAACCCAGAAAGAAAGCCAATACGTAAAGAAAATACTAGAAGATCTGTCTCATTGGACTCATTCATTGCAATAACAGCAAATCATGAAGTGTCTCTTTTGAATCTCATATTCTAATTTTCACAGAGACAATCTTCTGAGAGCATGTTCAAGCTTTCCAGCTATCCTCTGGTAAAAATATGTGAAGATCTTGATCTTTATTGAATACTTTATCTGAAACATCAAGGCTTAAGGCAATGCTTGAAATCTGATAAATGGCTTTTACTGAAACATTTGTGGAAAGGTAGCTGCTTTGGAATTCCCACTGAGTGATTTTGGCCTGCGTAAGTGAGGTAAAACACTCAGCTCTTGTGTTCCTTCTCAAATCTACTAATAGCTGAAAGTGAGTTACATGTAACATAATCCTGTGAAGCTATTCCTTTCTGGAGGCAATGGGGCACAGCATGGTAACACTGAAAAGTGAATCACAGCTCTTACACTTTCAGAAGATTTGATACTGATTGTCTACCTTTCATCTTTTCACTCCACTTTTTCCCCATCTCCATATTAAATTCTGAAAATGTTTACATTTTTCACAGGATCAAAGGGATCAAGAAGGAGAAATTCTGATCAAAACTATCCCTAGAGCTCAACTCTAGTAATTCTAGCATACTAATCCTTTCCTTGCCCTTTTCAGATTTTTCTGTGACATCTATTATTCTGCCTACATGATCCAAGATTTAAAGAACTCGGCTTAGCTGCAATGTGAATTTACAGCCAGAAGTTTCAGAAGCTATTCCACTGGCTTACAGCATTAAGTTGGGTAAACAATTTAAAGTTTGTTTTACAGGAAAATTATCATTCTCTGAGGTTTAACTAATATTCTCAGAACAACCTGCAATCTTGAGTGATAGACAATTATATACATTAAAAACATTAGTAAAACCTTACTACAATGCACACATCAGAAAAGTGATATTTCAAAAATACAGACATATCAGGTGCTGAATGCATCTAGTGTCACTTCATAATTCAACTTCTACCACCCATCAGTTTCAAAATATTCTTCTAATTCTGACAATAAAGCTTAAATTATAATTCTGGAATTTCCCCATGAAAATTGTGCATAGCATCTCACAGATGGGGAAATAGCAGTAAAGATTTTTTCACTACCAAAACAAAAGCAAGAAGCTTTGCTTTGTATGTTAGTCATATCTCACATGCAGACAGCTTGTATGCACACTGCCCCTCAGATAATTCAGATCTGATCACTACTGGAATTCCCTGCAACTTTACTGCTAAGGCCTAGACAGAAGTAACACACACGTACCAACATTTTGGACATGTCCCTGTACAATTAAATGCCTTTTACTACTAAAAAGAAGTAGGAGAGGCACCGTTGTGGTGGATGTTAGATTATTCTATGCATAGATGCATCCCACTTTCCAGGCTAACGTAAGTTAAGTGTGGAGACAGAGCTACCAGCTGTACAAGTGGTACAGCTGCATCAGCCTACATGGTTTGGGTATTCACAGGCAAGAACTAGTGCTGGCCCAGGGCACAGGAGCCCACGTTGTTCCAGGGAGGTGAACAGACACTATTCAACACCTGAAAATGTAGAAAGGAGGAGACTGTTCATGAATGCATGGCACAAAAGAGGTGTGACTACATCATGTAATTGTCATTGACAAATAGGTTGTAAAACAGCTGTTTCTTATTAGCTAGGGAGTGGAGAAACTTGTTTAACTCATCCCATCTGGATGATTTCTTGTTAGCAGAACAACTGAAACAACAAATGATGCAGAAGAAATTAAAAAATACCGAAACAACAGTAAAAGAGAAATAGAAAATACCTTCTGCTTGAGACAGGAGAATACAATTGACGATTACTTAATCTAATTATCTAATTAACTAAGATTAATGACTTTGGAAATAATGTCACTGGAAATAATGCTGTCATTTTCAACAAAGATGAATAGAAATGTAAACTGAATATTGTATCTCCCTTATCCTGAAGCAATCTTGTGTTTTTAAAGTGCACCTCAAACAGTAACGTGACAAAAAAACTTTGTAAATTGTACAATTAGAAAAACAGCTTGAAAATTATCAGAACCACTCAACATTATTAATTACAACAGCATAAAGTCCCCCCTGAAGTGAGAGTTCTAGATTACTACCTTCTTTCAAGCTTTCAAAATAGCAGGGGATTTTAAGCAGTTTTATGTCAATTACTTAAAAAGATGTATTTTAAAATAGCATAACAGTAACATCAACATCGAAAATAAATGTCCCTGCTTTTCTGCATAGCAGTTGTTTATCCTCCTAAGGCTAAACCTAAAGTTTTATGAAAAATGAACAGGAACAGAGGCAGGCAGAACTTTCTAAAATGTCAATACTCACCGTAGAGTAGAGAGATGACGTGCTGGAGACAAGTGATAATGAGGACCCATGCACTTTAAAAAAGGAAAATATAATGAAATATTGTGAGAATAGAACTCCCCCAATAACTCAATAAGCTCAATAACTAAGCATCTTTTTTTTTTTTTAAATAAGAACCAATTTTCCAGAAAGAGTAGTTATTAACAGCTACCAGTATAGAAAAGCTATTGATATTTTCTCATTTTTTGACAACAAATCATCTTATCAGTACACTCGATATAGAAACCAGAAATTGAGTTGCTTATGTGCCTGTCCAAAGCTGAGCAAAGTGATTTTTAATAAGAGACTATCCTTAGCAAATCAGTTCTCATTCCCTGGGATGAACTCCCAGTGTTTTTTCAGTTGGTTTCCTTCCTCAGCACAGCACAGACCAATGCATGATGGCATTTGTAGTTTCTGTGAAGGGGCTATTGCAAGATGTGGTGACATACTTCCACTAATCATCAGAAGGGTTAGCCTCAAGAGCACTGAGTGAAGATTGAAAGACTGGACCTCAACAAGCTTTTCCTGACCTTACTGAAAATGAGAAGTAAAGACTGAACTGTGACAAAAATAGCCCCTTCTGCTGCTGGTGACTCCCCTGAGAATTGACACACTAATAGGGAACCTTGCAGGAGATTATTTCTCTCTCAAATATTTTTCATTTTTGTTTCACAAGAAACGTGTTTAATATTTATGCACTGCTGTCGTTTGGTAAATATACTATTTTGCTTAAAGAGCTCTCTGTCTGACATATAGCTGCATGCCAAACTGACAATATAAATTGACAAATCTAATTTTGTAGCTGCGTGATTATTTACAATGATGTGGTCATTAGTGAAGTCCTGTTGTTCTGTTTAGCCTTGATTTTCAACCTCTGGTTTTAAACTCTCAGCTAAGCTCCTATTCTTCTTTTGCACTCAATGGCGCTGCACATTACCAGACTTGCTTCGCTAAAACCTTCCTCAGAGTTACAACCTTAAATAAAATATGTTCGTCCTTCCAACAATATAATTTAATGCTTAGCTCTAATGGCCATGAACTGCTTAAAACTGTTAATAACTGCTGCACAGACTTCCATTCAGTCAGGTTGATCATGGTTAGCCACTCCAGCTGGATATGAGACATGATCAGTGAAAATGCTGTCATCTAAGTCACTGATGACAGATCACTGACATTACAGATTTAACACCTCTTTTTCTATGCATAACTGTTTGTCCTGCTTTCTCTATTATCTTTCCACCATTATTTTTGACAATTCCCCTAATCCTTCGCAAAGGGTGCATAGCCACCTCTGTCCTTGAATTATGAGATACACTTCTGCACAGTCAGCCATCCTCTCTGTACTGACAACTCACAGCTTAAATTGTCCTGCACCCTACTGCTAGTATTACATACCCAGATGTCATCCTGACATATAATCTAAATTGCAGAAGAAGGAATAGGAAAGTAGAAGTGTTGTTTGTCTGCTATTTCACCCAGCACTTCTTTTTTCTTCCTTATGTCTTGACTACGAGCTTTGGGGATAGAAGGAGATCTTTAATTTTCTTGTTATAAAAATCATTTATATTGTCATCACTTAGCAGTAAGCAAGAAGGAAGAGATGATGTTCTAGAATGAAGCTCCATTAAATTTTACATTTTTTAAATTAAAATATGTGAGAACTTTGTACTTAGGGGAATTCTGCAAATGATCAGATTTAACAGAAGTGTTAAGCAGAAGAAAATGTTATCAAGCATTTAATTAGGACTTGTTAAATGCTCTGTGGTTAAAAAAAGAGCACAAAACCAAACCAATAAATAATCTTCAAATTCTAGGTGTTGTACATTGCATGAGAAATCAGAAAGACTAATGTACAAAAAGAAAGTAGAAAACAGAGGTCAGATTAAATGGAAAAGTTTGATTCAGAAATTCACATTGTGTTCAGTGTATAAAATTGCAGGGAAGTATGGAAATTAAACAACAAAAGAAAAAGGAAATGTACAAATAGGACTAAGAAAACATGGAATCGCAGTTAAGATATACTCAGAGACTTCAAATTTGGATGCAAAAGGAATAAAATAATTTTTCAAGAATGGCTTCCTTTGCCTAAAAATTTCTGGGTCAAAAGTAATGTTCACATATAGGTATGATAATTCTGTATTACTATGGAAATAACCATCTTTGCTGCAGGGTAAAGAAGTACTGTGAGTCCAGCCCAAAACAACACAAAGTAGGTTTCACAAAATTCTTTAAACTTCCATGTTGTAGAAGAAATATTTTAAAAGTTTACTACACTTTGATAGTTTTGTGGCCTATTCAATGAGTCAAATAATAATTCAGTCTTACCTTCTTCCATACTGTCCCTGAATGAACCTGAATGACTAATTGCACGTGGTCTCTCTTCTAAGGATGTAGCACTTCCACACAGTTGGGAGTCGTCATACAGATCAAAAGAAGTGTCTTGTGCAGGGATGCTGTTTGAACGCATCATACTGGGTCCAGGAAGGTTAAACTGAGACAGGTTGGTTGGACTCACTGGAATACAAAGCTTTATTAATGAAGTACAATTCCATTAAATGAATTCTGGTTCTTAACAAAATTGGACTGGCATGGTTATGTTGACTTCACACTGCTGATAAAATAACACAATTCATTTACTCTGATATCCAAAGCTATCACAGAAAGGGGAAACAGATGATTTCCAAGGAGATGGAGTTGCCTGGAAGTATTGCTGAAAAACAAATGTAACACTAATGCTGGTGTCTGAATAAACTTGTTTCCTTTGATGCAGTGCCTAGTAAAAACAGCTAACTGTCTATTCAAGTTCTATCAAGCCTTGTTTTTGGACATTCAAAATGTGCTTGAAGTTTTGTTGTGAAAACGAGACATTCAGTGGGGCTATGATAACGGTAAGTAGAGGACATCAACAAAATAAGCAGATCCTATTACTCTCTGATGTGAGTGCAAGAACTATAAACAGAAAGAGAAGGAAGATAGTAAGTAGAAAATTGATAGAGTGAGAAAATCACTGCTTAACAGCACTGTGTCTAAAACTACAGCACGTATATGGAAAAAATCCAAAGTAGTGGCTTACTTAGGCAGAATCCAATTTCATTTTCAAAATCAGCTTTGTTCAACCTTCTTTCCCCATATGTAATAAAGACCAGTATTTTTAAGAGTGATCAAATTGCTTTTGAGTGTCTGTAACTTACAAATGCCAAAAACTGTGACAGAGTGACAGAAATATGAATACTTCACAAGCTGCAGCAAATTCCACAGTAAGGATCTAAAATACTGTGACTCATTATGAACCTAGGTCTGTGTCTAGTGCTGTAAAAATAAAAGATTTTACATAAATCATTAAAGAAAAAATAAATTTGTTAACAAAAATAGATTTGGGTTGTATTAACTTGAAAAAAGACCCAGAAGAATTAAATCTAAATCTTGACCTGTAATCAAATAAACCTGAAGTGTGACTCATATCCTGTAATGTTATATTGACTAAGGATAGGACACTGATTGGGACCAAGGCAGTTGTAGCGAGGTCCAGATGACTGCACTGGAAAGACTAGAAAGACCTGCCTCAAAACAAGCCTGTTTACAGGAATTAAAATAATCTGGGTTGAAATCCACATAACTCACAGGAAAGAATCATACTGCCTCAGATAGGCTAAAAGATAAGTAGCTCTGAGTTAAAAGCTAATTTCCAGCTGTGCCTTGGATTGCCATCTCCTTGGGCAAATCATAGAAATTTTTTGCTTTTTTCTTGTAAACAAAATAAGAAGTATCCTCATCTACTCCATGAATAATGTTATCAGTATCTCTTTATTAATGAAGTACCAAAACGTAGTGATAGAGATTTTTAGAATTATTTAATTTAACAAAATAAATATGAGCAGTTGGATTTTATGATGTTATTCTGAAATGGGAGAAACAGTGAAGGGAAACAACATTTACCCAGGTTGGAAAAGTGATATTTTCCAGTTGCAGATGCAGACATAGCTGAAGGAGAAACAAGTGGGGACTGACTGCCAGTGTCCTGCAGGCCTCCAGTGGAATGGGAGCGTAGCCACTCCTTGCCTTCTTCCTGACTCGTCTGCCGGGATGATGGAGTATATCTGAAAAACCACAGCTGACAAGCTCAAAACAATGACAAGGTGGTGGTTTAGAAAGAAATGAATATGACACAAAAAGCCTTCACCAGTTATAGAAAAACAAACCCTTAGAATGCATCTAGTTAGTCAAGTGATTGCCATCAGGAATTTTACCAACATGATCTTTACTGTCATACAACACAAAAAAATTACAAGGCTTGAAATCCCTTCTGTTTCACCCCCCTCCCCGAAATAGCATTCCCCTCATTTTAAGAAATATAATGATAAAACCATAGAAAACAGACAGCTGACAGGAAAGAACTTCAAAGTTAAAGGAAGTGTACAGGTTGATGCAAAAGCTCAGAAGCTGCATGTCTAGAATGGGCAATGGACAAACTAGAAGCCAAGAAAGGTGAGTAGCTGCTTACAAAATGCCACCTGCCACATCACATGGGTAATTGGTTAGATGAAAGGAATGAAACAAATCAACAGTTTTGAAAAAAGCAGTTTGCATTGGTAATGACAATCACTAATGTTCACAGTTATGGTCTGCTGCTCTGAATGCTACTTGGCACTGTGTCCTGCCCCAAACTGCAGGGAGGGAAAGGGACAGGAAAAAATTGCAATTAGCAGAAAAAACGATTGGAAAAGAAGTCTGGAAATCAAATAATTAATCTACTGCTTCCCATAGCAGTCCAATAAAACCTGTACAACTACCACATGGGCTAAGAAGGAGAACTGGCAACTCATTGCTTCAGTCTTTAATAGATGAACTGGAAGAAAGGCAATTCCAGCAGTGGTTAAAAAGTAAACTGTGCAGGCAGAATGGGTCTTAATCAAGAGATTGTTTTCAGCAGTGTCTGCAATTGTTTGCTTCACTCAGCACAGTCGCCTGCTGAAAAATGAGCACGTTCTTCACCACTGTCATGAGCCATCAGTGTTCTCCAAACAGCAGAGCTGAAAAGGCTTTTGATATTCTGGCCTCGGGCCTATGAGGCAGGAGTATTTCTGCTTAGAAAGCAGATTGAATGAACATGCAAGTTCCCATGTTGTGCTTGGGGTTTTGTGCAATATTTTAAGGCATTAAAACATCTTGTCCTGATTAAATATTTACTTCCTTTCTTTTTTCAAAAATTAGCTATGATCTTTGCCTCTAACTGTGGTATAGAAGTTATCCAATGGTTATCAGATCAGAAAGATGGTAAAATGAGAATTCAGGATCTGGGTTTGGTCTGGGATCTCTGTACATTAAATCAGTCTGACAGTTCTTCTAGGATAACTGATCAGGCTTGCCTGCCTATAAGTTGTTTCTGCATTTCACTTTCAGCTTTCAGCCACCATTACAATCTGTCAGCCACAAACCACAATCATTGCATTGTACCCTTTCAGGGTCCCCTTTATGCCTCTTTCATATCCTCCACCTCTTCCATTCTCTCTCAATCCAAAGTGATTGTTTTGGGATAATGGGAAATTTGATTAAATACTTTTAAGGAAAGGATAGTGCAGAAGAGAAGAAGGTGCTACCTACTGACAACATTTTAGAACAATCTTTAAATTTAATAAAATACTCTTATTTATAAAGAACTCAAGAGACCTTAGCTGTGCAGTTTCAACAACTGGAAGGCTGTAGAATGTCTCTGTGTGTATACATATACCTTTGCTTGCCAAGTCCACAACCTGGACTAGGGCCATAAAGTGCCATGTCTAATGAGACAAAATAAATTATATACTGATTCCCTCTTTTAAACATGGAGCACAAAAGAAAGCAGATGACTTCTGTTTTCTGTGTTGAAGATGGCTCTAATTAGTGGGGAATAAGTAGCAGAACTGGACTCAGTATTGCTATGTACATCCCAAGAAGAGTAACTGGAACAGAGATCATTTTATACTTAGATAAAACAACTAGTGTTTTCTGCATTTACTCTTTACTAGGTCTTCAATTCAGATTGCAGGAGTGTTTGCGTTTAGAGTTCAAGTTCAGATCCACCTCTTAAATTTTGTTTTTCTCAACGTTTCCAGCAAAGAGTCCCACTGAATTGCAAAGGTATTTCGCCTTTTCATTGAGTCTCCAGGATTGAATATCTCTTAAGAATCATCCCATAAGGAACCTATCCTTAATTTTATTCAATTTCCAATATATATCCAGAAAGGATATTTATGCATTAGCAGACTTGGATAAATGAAATCCATTGTTAAAATCCACAAGTTTTGGGTTGAATCTAAATACAAATAACTCTGTTGGGAACGCAATCAACAAGAGGAGAAAGAAAGGGAAAGACAGTGTAGGAAAAATTACAGTAAAACAGAGAAGTAGCAGTCATGCTCAAAAATATATATATACCTTAATCCCTTTTTGGGTAGTGTATTTCTGTCAAGGTGCATGCTGTTAAAACAAAAAAAATCCCTAAGGACATATGTAGACATGACTGTCCAGAATTACAGACTTTAACGGTCTAGATACGGGTGCAAAACAAAACATCATTTAACATTTTTAATAAATCCTTGACTCATGGGAGGAGACAATAGAACATGTATTGTCACCATCCATTTTTCAAATAGACAAGCTCTGAGCTGGGTCAATAGTAATTTGGAGACTACCCAAGTCATAAAGAAGTCCTTCCCTACAATTTCTATCCTTCTTGCAGCTTCGCCCCACAGTCTGTGCAAGAATCATATGGTCACAGCATGAATCTTTATTTTTCACAGTTTCCTATGATGCACCAACAGTTTTTCAAAAGAAATGAAGGTTGTGGCACCTGCTAGGAGACAGCATGGCCTTGCCAGAAGCCAAATGACAGCTCAGCTTGAAGAAATACGTGCCAAACATACAGACCCTCAGCTTTCTGTTGCTGCAGGGTTCACATAGCTAAGTCATGTTATGGACAATGAAAAGTGGCACTGTGGCAATGTCGTTACATATTCATCCACAAAGATGGCAGGGTGGCTGATTATCAGAGATCTATGGTTGGCATTTTCCTAATTCAAATCCCATCACCATTACAGAGCTGTCTGGAAGGGCACTCACTATCTTTCCTTCAAACTGAGTGCTATTTGGGCATTTCCTCAAAAAGACTTAGAAGATCAGTTCCCGACTAGTGTGGGCTGAACTTGAACTTGGTATCATTACTTAAACGTGGCAATGTTTTTTTCCCTTAAGAACATAATGTAGTCTCACCATACGGATTAAATTACAGAATGGCTTTAAGAAGATTTCTGTATTACATATCATAAACACACCCTGAGATCAACGGTAATTTAGGACTATGCTTCCTATCAAAGAAGACTCTCACAATATTACTAAAGGTCAGTTTCTATTGCACCAGGGATTCTGGGTATTTTCATGTCACTACTTTCATCAAGGTAGGTAAGGGCGGTAAAATACTGCTGAAGTTAACATTATGGTCAGTCTAATGGCAACAAACCACCTGTAGCACCAGGAACACTTATAGGCAATTTTCCCAGTCAATCAGGGCCTTATTCTGCATGGGAGAAAGCACACTGAAGGAACGTAGCAAGACCACAGAATCACAGAATTGTAGGGGTTGGAAGGGACCTCTAGAGATCGAGTCCAACCCCCCTGCCAAAGCAGCTCCCTAGCCCAGGTTGCACAGGTAGGCATCCAGGCGGGTCTGGAATGTCTCCAAAAAAGGATTCTCCATAACCTCTCTGTGCAGCCTGTGCCAGTGCTCCGTCACTGCACTGTGAAGAAGTTCCCACACACATTTGTGCGGAACTTCCTATGCATCGGTCTGTGGCCACTTCCCCTTGTCCTACTGCCACACACTGCTGAGAAGAGTCCGGCCTCGCCCTTTTGCCTCCCACTCCTTAGGTGATCTGATCCACTAAGGATCATCCTTTTTGTACTGGTAAGCCCAGAACTGAACACAATATTCCAGGTGAGGCCTCACCAGGGCAGAGTAGAGGAGGAGGATCACCTCCCTTGACCTGCTGGTCAAGCTCTTCTTAATGCATCCCAGGATCCTTTTGGCCTTCTTGGCCACCAGGGCACACTGTTGACCCATAGACAATCTGTCGTCCACCAGGACACCCAGGTCCCTCTCCTCAGAGCTCCTCTCCAGCAGGCCATTCCCCAACCTGTACTGGTGCATGCAGTTATTCCTCCCTAGGTGCAAGACTCTACACTTGCTCCTGTTAAAGCTCATCTGGTTTCTCTCTGCCCAACTCTCCAGCCTGTCCAGGTCTTGCTGAATGGCAGCACAGCCTTCCGGACTGTCAGCCATTCCTTTCCAGCTTTGTATCAACAGCAAACTTGCTGGGGGTGGACTCTATCCCCTGTTCAAAGACACTGATGAAGATGTTGAACAGGACTGGATCTAGCACCGACCCCTGAGGAAAACTGCTAAGTACAGGTCTCCAACTGGACTTGCACCACTGATTACAACCCTCTGAGCTCTGCCAGTCAGCCAGACCTCAACCCACCTCACCATCCACTCATCTGTTCCGCACTTCCTCAGCTTTGTTATAAGGAGGCTGCGGGAGACAGTGTCAAATGCCTTGCTAAAATCAAGGTAGACTACATCCACTGCTCTCCCCCCATCCACACTTCCCCTTCCATCATGGAAGGCCACCAGGTTGGTCGAGCATGACCTCCCCCTGGTGAACCCATGCTGACTACTCCTGATAACTCTCTTCTCTTCCAGCTGTCTGAATGTCAGTTTTGACCCAGTGGTCCACACTGACAGAGCAGTCCTCACCTGAAGACATTTTCAGCATTTTGCTCCTGAAATAACTAACAGGAATGAAGAACAGTTGGTAGAAAGAGATCATAAATATGAATGCATGATTCTTGTATTTTTTAGTTCTTTACAGACAAGAATGAGGCCTTGATATTCCTTTATGTATCCTTATGCATCTCTAAATTTCAAAACAAATAAACACAATCATAAGAAAAACAGCTCCAGAAAATATTTCAAACACCCTAGCAAACATTACATTTTCTAATATTTATTTAGCTTGAAGTCCTATATGTCTAAAAATAATCTATATCGCATTACCTAAAAATATGGGAGTCAGTCAGTGCTCCTTCAAAGCAATCCACATGCCATATGTTTAAAGAAGTCATATACACTGGTTAAGAGTACCATAGTGCCCTTTTGAAAAACTTTTGAATTCAGACGCCTAAATCAAATTGAGGTGAATATTCCTAAACATAAGTATGGAATTATTGTGACTGCATAAAAGTGAATATATAAAACATTTATTTTGCTTCCTAAATATACCAAAATTTATGAATGTGATCTTAGATTTTAGCTAGTTACATGAAAATATTAGCCAGGATCCTATGTAATTATTTATTCAGACTTGTAAGTGGCTATATGTTTTTAAGTGTATGAAAACATTCCCTCGAAAAAGAGGCTGGGTTACTGCTACAGAAACTGAACCTTTAGTAAATAGAACTGAACTGCAATGTTCAGTGGTCCTATTCAGAGACACTTTCAGTCTGACCCAAGTGTTCTAAAGACCTTTAGGTTATACAAACAAAAAAGTCCTTCCTTTCCCAAAAGAAGCATTGATTTCATAGAAATCCATTTCTGGCTCAAAAGAAATAGGAGCTCACAGCATTATTAAATAAGGCTGAGAATTTGCCACTCATCCTGATGTTTTTCTTTGCCATGTTAATTGCTAATATCAGTCTTGCAGGAATATACTACACATAGGCCTAAATTATTGATCCCACCATATATCCATTCCCTTCGTCTGTTTTGTACTGCTGAAAGCACCTGCAAGTTCTCTTCAGAGAATCCAGGTAGTCTTACAGTTTATGGTTCTCCTTCTTAGGTGCTGACTTCAATATGGGAAAGGCAGACAATGGCCATAATGCAATATACGATATTGCTATATGCTATATTTAACTGTTGCAGAGATGCTATGGAATAAAACAAATTACAAGCTAAGGAACACTGAGGGTGGTCTAGGACGGGCTGGGCCAAGCTGATATGGGACTTATAAATGAGTTTATATGACTGGCGAGCACGCTAAAAAATCTGATGCATGATGCACAGTTTCACACCTTTAAAATCACAACAAACAACTCCACTGGTAATTCATAACAACTGTAAGTCTTAAGTGCTTAAATGGGTTTCAGTGCACATTCATGGTTCTCAGAAGTGAACCACATTCTAATGAAGTAAACCAAAACAAACCAGTCGCGTAATTAGAAAATACTTCCAATTTTACTAATCTTGAAGTGCAGACATTTTTGCTGATGGAAAATTGCACAGTTAATTCCTGTATTTCTGCATTTTTTATGCATCTGTTGCTGAATCATTAAGATCAACCAGAAACAAAAAAGGCAAATCTGTAATACTCAACAGCAATTAAGTATTAAAACTATTACTAGTGATGAGTACACACGGAAAATTTTGTCAATTAAAGCAGTGTTATCTCACCAACTAACTCCAGTTGAGAATTTAACTTTATTTTATACAAAACTCTCCAGTATTTTAAACTCTCTAAATTTAAGCAAGCTGAAATATGAGTGCCCTCCCAGGTAGTGAATTACATTGCAATAATAACAGAAGTAGACTTATCTAAATAAATGCTGCTAGTGCAAAACTGATGAAGGCCCTGAAGGAGATGCAAATTTTGCTGAAAAAGCACTTTTTCAGTATTTACTGATCATATTTTCTGCTTATTGCAACACAAAAATCCTCATGGAATGACATAAAATTTGGCTGGAAGAGACTCTGATGTGGTATCAGTACAGCAGTTGTCAGTAGGCCTGTGTTTATGCCATACCATTGCCTGGTGGGTATCCTGAAGGGGTGTGGGCAATGTCCTCCAGAAGGTCTGAGACCTGCCAGGTGTGCATGAGCACATGTGGCAGACACCTTGTAGACTTATTATCTCTAGGGCAAGTGGCTATTTTCTCGAAGGTAGCCAAGGGCTACTGTCCTTAGCAGGAAACCCATTCCTTGAGGTTTTCATCTCATTTTCTGTGTTCTTTCAAGTTAAAACAAATACATATTGCTTTAATTTTTTGTCCCAAAGTCTTCAAGCTAAAGACTTAACAGGAAAAAGTAGGATGGGTTAACTACTTTTTAGGTCTTTCATGGGGACTGGAACTAGACGTTCTTTCAACCCATGCCATTCTACGATTATATGAATACATGATACATCTATTTATAGATCACGGGGAAAATGTTTTATCCCTCAGAAATGGCATTACAACTCCTTAGACACTGCTTCATCATTCTCTGTTTTGTATTTGTGAAAACATATCCTGTCCTGTTATATCTCTTCAATCTAACAAACTAGTGAGCAATTGCTCACTACTCATAACTTTTTCAAACTGGTCAAGCACCTTACTTTATTCCTTCATTTGCTTATAAGAATATCACTTGAAACAACGTCTGAAGATTTACTAATTCCAGATTTCTTAGTGTAGCTACTAATTCCTCTCCTTTATTCACAAAGCCTAGAATTATTTAAAAAGATGGTAATGACAAACCTCATGCTATCTGTTATTTAATGTTTTAACATCCTCTGTATCTTTCCAAGGACATGAGGTCAAGGAGGCCTTGCCCACAGCTGCTTCCATCCCTCCCTTCCTGCTCACTCCCCTTACTCTGTGCGTGCCCTTTGAAACTTCTTCTTCAGACTCAGAGACTGCAGGAGCAATTCAGACAGAGTCTGAAGCAGAGAATTGAAGAGTTCATCAGGACTAGTGAAGTGCAGATCTCCCTAACTCATATTTAACCTTTTCATTCCTCTTTAGCATGCACGCCATTAGTGATGCTTAGCTATCAAACCATGATCAATAATTCAAGAAAGGAAAAAAAAATAAACTTCTTTGTATCACTTGTTATTAGCGTTCTCTTTTACCTTTCCCTATACTTTCGCTCCACAGAAGACATGCAGCTTGCTAGTTCTGTCTCTTTTAGCTTTGGTCTTTCAGATCATGTCTCTACATTATGTTAGCATATCTCACTGTACAGACTGCTCATTCAGTCTTGTGCAAGCTCAAATGACCTGAGGAAAAGTCTTTACAGATAATCTCTTATGCTTTGTCAGAATACAACAAGCATCTAAAGTACACTCTCTATGTAACATGTATCTAGATGCAGATGTATCTAAGATACTATCTGGGTTCCCTCACAATGGTTTACAAAGGAAAAAGGACTCAACGTTTTGCAAAATACATCTGCCTCTAACATTGCAAACAATGCCTCTGTTTTGAGAAAATATTTTCCTGCATGGAGGTTTTGCTTTATAAACTTCTTAGAAATCACAAAAATAAAAGTGTAAAAACTCTACTGTGACTATAATTCCAGAACGGACACCCTTTTCTTGAGGTACATATAGTAAGTTTAAGGCTGATCAATATGATAAACGGTTCTCTCTGGATATAAGCACGTTATCCCCATACAGGCAAATCTGAATCTTAAAATATTGCCAAAAGCAAAGTATTTGGAACCACTGAAATTAAGTCACTGAACATAAAGGACTAGTAGCAGAGGTTGCTCAGGAACGTATGCCAAACCATTAACATTTCAAATGTGATGTTTAACATCCTCTGCATAAATACAGTCTTTAGCATAAATTCACCACTCTTCCACAACACCTTAATGACGTCATCATCCATATACGCAGTAGTAAAAATTAGTGGAAGTTTTTGTATCTAGGTATTAATAATTACTGTTCTGAGAAATATTTGGTTGATGGCACACAATGCAAATTACTATTAGAAAAATTAAAGGCACAGTGTAAGTTATGAATCACTCATGTATCAGTGTACTATTAACTGCTAGACCGTAGATTATATTGGTACATACATACTTAGTATATACTGTAACGATGTTAGTTAGAGGTGTGATTTGAGCTGACACAGTAATACTTATGAAGGTAACAGAAGAGAATGAAATGTGTGGAGAGTTTCCGTCTAGATTTGACCAAGAGTTATCTAGGGTTTTTTTGTTTTCTTTTCTTTTGATTTTTTTTTTCATGCTGCTTCACTGAAAGTGAAATCTTTCCATTGGAAAGGACTGGTACTGAATAATCTCTGTTTTAATACAAAGGAGAAAAGCTCTTAATAGTCTGTTTTTGAAATGTACAAAAAAATCTTTTTTTTCTTTTAAATAATTGTGCATTTTCCAAACAACTACTTTTAACCTTAAAATGTTTTAAATATTTCTGACTCAGAATAGTTTTCTTTTTCGGATCAGATGCTATTGAAATATTTAATATTGAATTTTCAATCTTCATGTGAGGTAAGAGTTTCATTTTCAAATCTTGGAAATTTTCAAGGGATGTGAAAACTACTGACTGCTTATCAGCTTACTTCATCTCCTTCACAAAACTCAAGTAAATGTTCCACCCAAAAAAAAAAGGTTAATTTAAAAAAAAATCTCTCAGGGAGGATACACCACTTGGTTATAACTTAAATGGTAAATCAAAAGTCTTTAACAGGGCACACGGGAAAACTCTTTCTTGTTTTTGTCCACCTGTTCCAGACACTTTCCAGGATTGTGCTTATAGTAACAGTCCTGTTTTGTAAGCAATAACCCTGCAAGGGAAACTACATTTTAATGTCTGTGTAATGTTTATCAGGTAAGAAAAAAACTGTCAGGGCTGGATATTTCAATACAAGACTGTATTGAACCTCCAGCTCTGCCTCTGCACCGTGCTCATGGGAAGAAAACTAGTGGGGTCCCATGTGTGGTGCAGGTTTGTCAGCTGGGAAGCAGTGAGACTGCTGTGGAGCTGCTGAATGCTGGAAGGGCAGGCAGAGCTGGCATGCAGGACTCATTGTGTGGTCCTTGAGATAGGTATGCCTTTAGTTAAGCAGTGTTCCCTTTTCTCTGGTTCTTCTCCAGAACAAGAGAACAACAACAAAAAAATCTCAGGGTAGGAAAAAGTGCTTGCAAAACCTCAAAAGGTAGTTGATTCCACATCCAATGCCTGCATTAGCTTTGAATTTTCTTTTCTTCCTTCGTTCCTTCTTTACATATAGGACTAGGCTGCTAATTAAACAGTGTCCCTTTAGAGAAACAGATGCAGGCTTCAATTTTTTTGGCTCCTGTCCTTTTGCCTCTCACTGGTTTTGTGGTCACTGTATCTACAGGCAAGCTCACCTTTCCGAAAGAGTAGATCTGACGCTTCCCGTCCTCATGAGCAGGCTCTGAACCTCCTGAGTGCTTGTTGTCAGTCCAGAGAGAGAGCCATGATGGCTAAGAGGAAGGTCAATAGACTCGGAACTGGTGTGCAGGCTAGTCATGGACTGGTAACTTGGTGTGTCCTTACTGCCCGCTGAAGAGCTGCTCAGGTTTGCAGCCCACACAAGAGCACCTGATGTGAAAGAGTGCACTGAGGCAGGACTGGAAGCCAAGGAGTGACTTAAGCTTACAACATCTGCATTTAAGTCCGAAGGTTTACTGAAGAGGGGGCTGCTGCTACCACTTTGCCCACCTGCACTGCCCATGCTGCCTGTGCCCGAGGACGGCGATTCCAGGCTGCCTTGCCGTGCCAAGGTGGTACTAGGGCTGGGCATTGCCGATGTGGGTTTCACACCTTCAGTACTGGGTGCAGAGGCAGCTTTACCACTTGCCTTGGCACCAAACAACCTAAATGTAAAACAAATAGCTTTAGAGAAACTGATAGCCACATTAAACATTCATGGCGTAACATCCTAAGAGCCAAACGACACATTTTTAATTACTGCTACTACAATCATGCCTACCTAGTTGTTCAATGTCATCTCAAAATTAAATTCACTTAACCATATCATAATAATGAGGGTTTGTTTCAATAGCAACAGCTCTCATTTACTCCTATTCAGATGTGCTCTTTGCACATGCAGACCCTCCCAAAGAGAGGGAAAATAAGCTTATTTTTGTCTTATTATTGCATGAACAGATTATACTTTCACCCAAATTCAGGAATTTAGCATTCCCACAGTCATTAGGCTTTTAAAACTCTTGCTTCTCAAATCTGCTAAAATGATTGCAACAAACACTTGCAAAATCCTTCACAGTTTAACAAACATCTATCTGAGTATTTCTGTAAAATTTTCCTTTATTGGTCTTCTGCACAGTTCCTTGTGTGTTCCTCAGTCACATAGTAACCCTTCAGACAGAATAAACTGCACCATAGCTAAACGTGCCCCATTTGTTTCCAAGGGCAGTCCTGGCAGAGTTGTATTTCACATAATTACTCCCAGTAATTACACAGAAGAAAATGTCCACAGTGATGATGAAATAGCCCCCCAGTTCTCTAAAACTGTTGAAATAAAGGCCATGTGATGATTCAATGTCTTACTGAAAATGTTTTAAGCTGTAGCTAAAGTGCAGCTCATAAATTAATGAGAAATAAATGCAAAGCTTATTGTGATGTGAAATATGCATGGCTAATAATGTAAGAATCTGTTTTACTTATTACCAAACCCACAAAATCAAGCTGCAGCTCCTTCAGCAGCTGGAGATGCTGTTTCGGTAACTCGCCACCAGAAGGCAGTCTTGTTTTTTTTTTCCAGCAATGGAACTGCTTCACCCAAAAGTGCATACTGATTTACACATCCCAAAACATTATAGTAGGGCATCTCCAACTGAAATTTAGTTTTGATTAACGTTTATGAAGAAAGGTGTAACAAAGCTGCTTGGATAATGAAACTCTTCTAGATGGAGCTGCTGACAATGTACAAGAAAACACTTTATTAACCTACAGAGCTCATCAGTTCTCTGAACAGGCTACACCACCTGCTCAAGTGACAGAACGTGCCTTAATAAGGTGTGCCCTATTTGTGGATGTATCACAATATTGAGAAAGAACTTCTCATGTGCCTGAACAGTCAGTAAGAACTTATTCTAGCTTTCAAACTCTCATCATGAGAATGTACTTAAAATCGTCAAACCTCAAGCAATAGTCATGTCACGTCTGGAGAGGTCTTTAGGCCTAAACAAATCTGTTGTCAGAAGGAGTATTACCCTTTTTCTCTCTTTCTGTACTTGGTTCTCTGCTTACAGGAAAATATACCCTGAAAAAACTTTCTGCCCAGTAGATGCTTGTGTGACACATCAAAAATCTCTCTATAGCAACTCCGGGAATTTGTAGAAAAGCACATACCTGCGAAATGTGGGTGATGCGATATCCGGGTACTTGGATCCTGGCTGCCTAAGTCCCGTTGTGCCTGAGGCGCTGGCTGAAGTTGGGCTGGATTTAGGGGAACTTGACAGTGAGACACTCTCAGAATCAGACACGGCCACTTTCTCCTTCTCCTTATCCGTCTGGTTGATGGTGACAGGACTGGACCTCCCGGACCCAATCTTGCTTGGCTCTCGCAGTTTGGTGGTGGCAGCGCCTGCAGACTTGCTGCTGACATTGGAGTCGATGCTGCTGGTGCTGGAGCGGTGTCCACCTCTGCCTGGGATCCCGCTGCCACTGGACTTAGATGGGCGAGGCAGGCTTCGATACTGCAGTGTTGTCTTCGAGTTCATGTGCAGAACACCATCATCCTGATTCTGGGAACCATCTAAGCTTGTCTTCCTTCCCGCGCTGGACTTGCCACCAATGGCTGAGGATTTGGGCATTTTTCCCAGAGTCGCCGATCCGCTTGTGATAGTCGCTCCACTTGTGGTGATTATGGTAGAAGATCCCATCCCAGACTTCTTGAATCCGAAAGACCCAGTAACAGTTGATCTCCCAATACCGGAGGGAGGCTTCTTTCCTTCATCACCACTGCTTTTCCCTGCATCTGATGGAGAGCGCTGAATGGAGGCTCCTTTCAGAGGAGTTTTCACTTTTTCTGAAGCTTTTGCATCATCTGTTTTTCCTATATAAAAGTATATTTGAAAAGGTCACTTGTGTTTGAAGCTGAAATGTCTCAAAATCTAATTTAAATGCTATGTGATTACAATTTCAAAATGAAAAAGTAAACAGAAATACCACCTTAAAAGAGCAGATCCATTTAGAACTCTTCAGTTTCCCATAAGCAGTCAGGATCAGATACCATACTCCAAAGAAAGCATTAAGTATTACAAGTCTGAAATTCTTTCCGATTTTATATATAGCAAGAAAGTATAGAAGTAATACTCCAGAGTGGATTACAAGAAATTTCATTTTCTGCTGATGTGGTTTTCTTTTTCTATTAATGGTATTTTATATGTAAGAAATATTATTTGAAAGTAAAACATTACATGTAATTAATGTTTCCTTATGAATGACATTAATTATGAATGTAGAAATTAACACTTACTGAGTTCTTTGGTTTTCGCCAACTGTTTTTTTTAGCTTATCCCTAAAGTTGTTCTTTTGTTAAGCTACAAAAATTATCAGAGAGATTATGTTGTCATGGTATGAATCTTCTTGATCTATAATGATATCAATTACATGAGTTAATAGTCTTTGTTCAATCCTTAATGTTTTTTCAAGATTTTTGATTTTCTGAGAGGCTCTTCCATTCTGCCTACATGCCTTATATTCCTACATAAAATTATTGTGACATTCAGAAAGGTTTAAATAAGATACTCTCCTCCATCTTAAAAGAAAATGGCAGACAAAAACACCATTTCTGTTCTAGTCTGATTTATCTTTAAGCATCTACTGTATGTTCTTAATTAGGCCCAAATATTTATCATAATAAGTAAATTAATTCATATTTAATTCAAATGATTACAGAAGTTTTGGAGATAGGTGACCTGATTAATGAACTAAACTTTAACAAAGAGCAACACCTTCAAGTCGGAAATAAATCCAGTCACATATTTGTGCAGTGCACATTTTATGTCACGCAATGACTTGCACACACCAGGATACTGATGAGGCTCTTACACTGCGAGCACACAGTCTTATCAGAACATGCTTAAGAAATTGGAGCCTCTGTTCTGTGTTGTATGGTAGCTACTTCAGTTAAATCTTCAACAAAACATAAGACCCGGGAACTTAGCTTGGCACGTGGCTACCCTGGTAGGAACTCCTCATTTAATTGCTATTATGAGGGTGTCACTGCTGCAACAATATGAGCACTGACTGCTGCAAGGATCCTGAGTGACCTTACAAGATCAGAGGCTGACTAATAGCAGTTCTAAATTGCAAAGAAACACAAGTGGTTCACAATAAGTTCATTCTGAGAAGTTCCTTATCAGTTACCAGTACAACTGAGGGTTAATACACACTCATGAAGTGTTTCATCAAGACAGGACAAAAGTGCTAGAAAATGCCCTACAAAGGATTGTTAATACCCTAGTAAAATGATATATTAGAAGGTATTAGTATATGGTTTCCACCAACTTTGAATTTTTTGCTGCAAAAGTAGATCACAAAAGTGGCTACTACTTCTGAGACGCTTTTCAGAAGATAAGAAGTCATCTAGAACAGAAGGAAATTTGTAAATGAATAGTTTTACAATTTTTCTTAAAAATGGACTATAAGATACCTATAGTACACAGAATGTGACAATTCAGGTTTAGTTCAGAAACACTAATTTTGAGACCCCTGATTTGACCTTTAAAGGTTAAAACTTTTAAACTCAACTTTTAACCTCTTGTGATTTCTACACATACGTTCAGTATAGGTATATTTTTTCTAGAGAAAAATGACAAGGCAGAAATGGGTCCAAAAATTATTTAAGAATTCCCTGGTCGATATTATGAACTCCTATGATAATAAAACAAAATGTAATCACAGCTTACATGTTCATGTTTGATTAATAACTTATTAGTCTGCAATGCAGCACATAATCTTGGCTTAGAATCATTTGTGAGAATAAAAGTCAATACACTTACAGTTTTTTATGTCTGCCACATGCTTATAACATAACTATTTTAAACCCTGTAAAAATTCCTTGCTGCTTATAAGTAAAGTCAAAGTATAAAGCTTCATTTTTAATGCAGGAAACTGAACTACAGAAATCTCCTACCCGGGGTCTTGAGAGCACTGGTCCCTGCTTTGTGCCTGGACTGAGTGGTTCCTACTTGTGTAGTCATGCCTCTCCTCCAGGATCCTGTCTGTGAGAGGGGGGCTTTCTGCCCCCCCTTCTCTGACTCTTCAGACAGCCCCGAGGGAAGGCCTTTCCACTTGCCACTGCTGTCTATGTTGCTGTCAAAATCTTCCTCTGGTTTCTTCAGTTCTTCAGTGCTGCCCCAAGTTTCACTGTCTGTAACTGAGCGCTTCTCCAAGTCTGTCTTCAGCTAAAAGAGATTCGTATGGGAAATGGTCAGTTCCAGCACCTCCAGAACTTGCTGATTTAAGATCAGGGAAGGGAGAAAAGTAAGTATGTTGATGTATTTGAACTGAGGGACGCAGAAAACTCTCATCTGAAATGCTAGCATCATGATCTCAAAAGTAAAAGCATTCCTATTTTGGGAAGACATTTTTCTTTTTATTCTTGTTTTCAGAATAATTCAACTCTCCCCTTCATAGATAAGCTGGCATGAAGTAAAACATAATTTACTCTCAACATCAGCTGTAACACCTTATTCATTATCATCTGCCTATGAATTTCACAAAAGAATCACTGTATTGAAGGGTTTCATTAAAAGCCTGATAAAGACAATTCCTAAAGAATTCCTAACCTAATTGTGGGCTGCTTTTTTGCTTTTATTTACCTATCCAAACCTTCTGCTGACCAAGTTAGAACCACTGCTCCAGCAGCACTGATTATGCTGTACCACCAGTGAGAAAGCATAACATCCCCACTAACATTATCAGTGCTGCAGCTGATGGATTTCCCCACATTTGTCTCCCCTAAGCCCAATTATTTTGAAGAAACCTGCTCTGGGTGCATCAGCCAGAAGAGCAGCTTTTGTAAGCAGGACCCCACCAGGAGGGAAGGTAACCAGCTGGGGTCATGCTTGCTCAGAAACTTCAGAAACTCAGATCCACATAGAAGATCCTGGGAGACATAACAGTGCTGTGGCAGTTGCCTTCCCACAGCCCCCGCCAGCAGAGGTGTGCTGCAGGGAGCAGCACAAAAAGCAGGCACCAACTGTGGAAGTGGCTTAAATAAAAATGCCAGAGACTGATCCTACCTCTGGTGTTGAGACTCACTGTCACTGTGCTGACGGTCTGTTTGCTGTAACCCTTCATCCTCTGTTTTCCCAAAGCTTCCTTACCTCAGTCTCAAGCCTCATTGGCACATCATCACCTCAGCAGCCAGACCTTTTTCCTCCTTTGTCTTTACTTTTAGTCTGCCTACATCTCTAACAAAATCGGTGCGTCGGTCAGGTACCACTGTTCATTGTGTGACAGCCCTGCCCCCACACAGCCCCCCTAAGCAGTCCTACAAACTGGATGGTGATCATAGGAGAGCTATTTATTATTCCGTGTTACTGCAACTCCTCCACAGAGATCCCTCTGTTGTTGTTTCCTAGGCACTGCTGTCATAAGAAGGATTAACACTGATTAGATGACTAACAGAATAATCAGTTATTGTTTACACATTTGTCATTTAAAGCACAGAAAATACAAAAAGCTCTCAGCACTCTCAAAATTTCATATCTGTTTTGGAGAAGCTTGAACATACTCTGGGTAAGGAGTGTTGGGAAAACGGCCTAAACAAAACTTCTACACAAATATTACAGGGTACTTCAAAAGAGAGTTTTTGTTGGTGCTATTGGCACATGCGTAATGCTCCCAGAATTTTTCTCATAAATGAGAGGTTATAAACACATAGCACTACATTTCTTTAAAGTAAACTGCATCATTTCCAAGGAATGACAAGAACTACGTTTTTTTGAAGCCTCTTTTCACCTTTATTGGACCCCAAAAGGAATGTTAATCCTGTTTTAGTATGTAAACAACAACAAAATATGCAAAGTAAACCTCAGGATATAGCCAGCCTGCATTGTTACAATCATGTGAAGATGGCAAAAGGGACCTCTGTGTTGCAAGATTATGTCCTGCACCTGGAGAACAGCTGGCAAAATTCTTAAACACTGTGCTTATCTCAGCTTCTGGCTGAGCCAGTTAGTGTGGAATACTCTGCTTTCTGATTAATCTGTTTGATGTGAAAACTAATAAAATTCTGTTTGTAGCTTTCATAACATAATGCAATGCTGGCAGGAAAGCAGTGTTTGAAAATGTCCTGCTCTTATGTTTATCACAGAACAAATTGCAACTAGTATGATGAGTATCTAGAAGATGAGTTCACTCAGAAACCCAGAAAGAGTTGAATGATCAGTCTGATATTTCTCAGTGATGATGATGATGGTGCAGTGGAACAAGTAAGCCATGACCCAGATGGCTGTCACCATTGGTATGAAAAGAGAGAAGCAGATCTCCATTTAGTAACCATAGGAGACCCTGACTGGATGCGAAAGCAATGGTAAAAACTGAAGAATGCTGGCACGTGTGAGTACCATCTCATGAGTAAAGTATAAGCCTGAAATTCATTTTGGAGCTTCTACTGCAGATTAAAGTAATCTTCATCCCCAAAGTAACTACTTGTCCATTGTCTGGGGGGAAATAACAAATGTGTTCTTCTCATAGTGACACAGTCTGCCATAACATACATCTACAAAATAGTTCTCTCAACTCCAGGCACTGGCTGCCTGCAAAAGTCTCTGTGGAATTCAGGGTGTCAGTCTTGGGTCCTGGATTTTTGACATGAAATCATAGGAGGCAAAAACTTTTCTCCTGCTCTGAGTTTTGCTCTGAGGTTCCTTGTTTATAAACAGAAGATGCCATACTATTCTAGTGGGACTAACTCTTTCCTTCATCTTTCTTGATTTTTCATGAACCAAGTCCTGTAAGCAACCTACATCATCTGTTTTTATCTCATGAAATTTTGAGGGTAGCTGAAAAGAAATACAAGGATGCCTGGCACAAAAGCTTTACATTATCTATTTATCTATCTGTCTATTAATTTATTTATCTATCTAGCCATCCAATCAACCATCCATCCACCTATTTCTTTATATACTTATTTACATACACATATATTCGTATCATATATAAAGCTTTATATAAAGCTATATAAATTTCTCAGAACTCTATTTTGACACTATGCTTTGCCAGCTTTCACAGTGTTGTGCAAAACTTGGAATAAAAAATCAGTGTTTGTCATTTAAAAGGAGGAAAAAAGATTAATTATGAATCAAAAGCGACAGAGACCAACAAATCACGGGCAGAGTATCATCTGCAGTAGGGAACCAAATCATTAATATTTAAGAGATAGTTAAACATTTAATGTTTCCTTGTGGAATTTTGGAAAATATGATTGGACAAGACTTCAAGATATGCACTGGTCCATATCCCTGTCTACAATACAAGTTAACAGGCAGAGACAAGGCCTGAGCAGATAGAATATGAATATTTCATTTGTTTTGGAAGCATGGTTACTAAAGCTTCTTTGTTTGTTTGTTTTAATACTGCATACCTGACTGACGTGGCAAGAAATGGTAATGGAAAACTACTTACCTGGGCATGTGCATTCTTTCTTGAAGAGGCCGTTATATTGGAGTAAGAGCTGACAGATGAGGTGGTGTTCAAATCATCTGTGCTGAGGTTGTCAAGAGTGTCACTGAGGCCACTACTAACTGAGCTGCTGTCATCCCAGCTGCAGTGAAAGAAGTACATCTACTTTACATACTGTTTATCGATAGTAAGAAAGCATCTCAAAATCAGTAGACACCATTACTTATTTTTCAACAGATTTAACAGAAAATTTTCAGTACTGTTTCCCAATGTACAATGCACATTAGTTTTCAGACCTTAAAATTAATTTTTCACTCTCTGACAAGTGGTTGCTTGTTCAATTAATGAACAAACAGTTGCCTTTTAAAAAATTAATGTCAGGTCTAAGCAATCAGGGTAAGTCATTAAAACAGGTTGTTCTACGCTTCATTGCAAACACATTCAGTACACTGGCAGGGAAATCCATTAAACCTACCTGTTATTGCTAGCTAAATCGTTATTAATAGCTTGGAGGAGACCTGATTGATTTCCAGACTACAGAAAAATTGAAGGAGCATCTCTTTTGCAGCCTAATCAATTGTCAGTAGGAAACCAGTATTTCCAAAAGTTTTATTTTCTTATTTTAAGCCTTTTTCTCATGGGTGCATGCCATCAAAACAGGATTCCCTGACAATACAATCAGCAGAGTTGACAGAGAACATGTTATACATCTCTCAAGAAACACAGACTGTCAACTCCTGCTCTGGGAGACTGAGGCAGAGAATGTAAATGAGAGAAAAGCTATTCTTACAGAATTGTCATCTACCTACTTGCACAAAAGATTTGTTTTTCCCACTGAAGGGAGGTGGATTAGTATTTCTCAGAACCTTCTCCACACAACTGTTTCTCCATTCTGTTACACTATGACTCTTAGCTTATTGCTTTTTCCAACATTATAGCTGTATACTTCCAATTCTGCCATATCTTCACCTGTTAATCTTTGGGTTATCCCCAGTCCAGAATTTTAAAAGTATCCACTTTGTGCCTTACTGTGGGACTGGCTGCCTATAGTTTTAGTCATATAAAAGTTACTTGTTTAATCTATTGGCCTTGGTGTCCTTTCTAACTAAGAAGTCTCCTAAAAGGAGGTAGTTCATCCTATTTTAAAATACATCATAAATTTGCAGAATGAAGCTCTTCCTCTCTCCTGGAGTAGAAGGTTGATAAAGTCTGTAACAGACACATAACCACTGCATAAACAAGTTAGGTCACATGTTTAGGCATAATGTTAAAGATCAAAAAACAAGATAGGGTGCATCTTGTTCTGCTGCAGCCTATGTCACAGGCTGCCTTTTAGGTCAGACTGTACTTCACACTCAGATTCTAAAACTCAGCCCTACAGTCTAGTTAAAACTGAGTTCTATCACTACTAATCATTCAGAGAAAACTAGGAAAATACCAGTAAATCCTGTTTTGCAAGATTCAATTAACTATTAACAGCATGACAATGCATTGTGTGACAATGAAATGTGTGCTGCGATGCACCAGAAAGTTCAGTGTGCTAGTCTTGTATCATAGCAACTGCAGCAAGCATTACCTTCATTTTGTGAAGCGTAGAAAAGCACATTAGTAAGCTATGTTGGTGACAAGGTAAATGCATTTCACAGAGCAAGAGTTTATTACAGTACTGCGCTTTCACTGCTAAGTACAATAAAAATAAATAAATTCATCTTCTGCAACATTATCAGGCAATATAAATACAAGTTATTTTAAAATATGATTTCATAGCTAAGTTATTATATTATAGATTGCCACATTGACCTAAGAGCCCTCTCTGAAGCACTAGACATTTATAGTGCCTGTATTTTTCATTGTCTAATGAGAATTGGAATTTCACTGATGATAAACGTCTTTACTGAGAAGTTAGGCATCACATAAGAATGTACCTTGTATAACTATTAAGATCAAGACCCTTAAAGATGAATAAAAACATAAATATTTCAAAATGTGGTTTGTTTTTTATAAAGATAATATGACCTTATCAATAGATATTTTTAAAAGGAAACAGTCATAAGATAAATCCAAACTGCATGCAACGTGAATTTCTGAGTTATGACAGACACACTGATTAATACTTGATTAGCAGTTTCTTGAGTTTATTGTAAGGCCCTTGGGACAAAGATCAACATTTAATTCCATATGCCATGTTTTCTCATTATTTTATTATATTTCATTTTTTGCTGCTTCATTTTATGTCCATTTTTCTCAGTAATAAGATAGTTCATCTGATTCACAAAATGTGAACGTGTCATTTTTTCTGGACAGCAGAAATTGTCAGGCAAAAACGACCATGATCATACGTTCATTCTGTTATGGCTTCTCTGTGGCGTTCCATACTCGTCACACCTCACTCACCAAGGGATTATTAGTAGGTTCTGGGAACACTCAAGGCCATCTTGTAAGATACACAGAAGATTACTTTGACACTTCCACTACTGACCTTCCAGAGTCGTCACTATATTTGTCTGGAATTTTTTTCTCTGACACTAGGTGCTCAAGATGTTTTCTAAATTTTAATAATTGCATCATAGAATCATTAGGGTTGGAAAAGACCACTGAGATCACCTAATCCACCCACTATTAAACCCTCACCACCATGTCCATTATCCACATCTCTAAATGCTACATTTGCACTTTTCTTGAACACTTCCAGGGACAGTGAATCCAGCATTTCCCTGGGCAGCGTGTTCCAGTGCATCACCACTCCTTTGGAAAAGAAATTGTTCTTAACTCCTAAACACAACGCCTCTTGACTCAAGTTTCAGGCAGTTCTAGAGAGCACAAAGGTCTCCCTAGAGACTTCTCCAAACTATACAATACCAGTTCCCTCAGCAACTCTTCATAATGACTTGTGCTCCAGACTCTTCACAGCTTTGCTGTCCTTATCCAGACATGCTCCAGGGTCTCAATGTCTTCCTTGTAATGTGGGGGCTTTCATATATAAGATTTTCTAATAATATTCAGAATACCTAATGAAACAGGATTACCCAAAATCTCCTTTCATGTAGGTCATTTTTCTATACAGAAACTGATTCCTTCTTGACATATATACATATATAGTATGATATTTTGAAAATACACAGTAAAAATGATAACTCTGGCAAAACAGACCATATAATGAAGTAATGAAGATCACTGTCCTGTGCTTATTTTGCTGCATTGTCCAGAGTTGTTTTAACTTATCAGTCAATTTAATCTCTTCCATTTTGCCACACAGTGCTTCTGCCTTTTCAGCCCTTTACTCCTGTCTAGATAGTATAGCTGTCATCAAATGAGTTAATGTAATTTCTGGGTAATGAAGATGCCTCATGTAAAATTAGGAACATTTACTAATGATTCATATTCATTTCTCCTTTAAACTAGCAAAAATATCTGATAAAGAAATTCAGTAAAATTTTATATGCATCACCTTCAGACTGCAAATCCATTCTTGGTATTCTGCAGCAAATTTTCACTGTAACTTTTGCTTTTGTTCCTCCTACCCCTCATCAAAACAATATTGACATTATTCATTGTCAACCTACCTAAGGGACTTAACATAGGCTTTAATATACTGAAAAGGATTTATCTTTCATTTCATTTACTTCTCTCTTTTTCATGTATCCTACACAGTTTCAGATATGTCAGATTAGCTCTCCTGTTCATTAATGCCTGATGTCGCTTCCCTTTATAGAAGCACATCTTAGCTTTCCATAACTTTGGCAAAAACTTTCTTTTATTGTTGGGTGTCAGCCCCAGGTTGATTTTATTAGAAGAAAATTCAGCAGCTATCAGTTGTGCTATCTGGGAGACTACGGCTAAGAAAAATATGCCTTCTTTTGACAAGTTCTGGCAGCCTTTTCTTTAGGAAAGCCTTGGATCCTTAGAGGAATAGAAGAACCTTGACATTCAGCAAGTCATAATCTTCACATAAAGGATGTTCATTTTGCCTTTTCTGGGAGTAATCCTATCAAAGTTGGCTAATTTTAAAATCTCTTCAAAGTCACACTTTGTTATGCTCAGATTTATAGTTTTTTTTATTCAGTAAACGCCCAAAAGCCTCTACCCAAACATGGAAGCTCAGCCACACCTCAATCTGCCGTGGTCTGGTGTTCAAAACACTGAACAGTGAGTAAGTCAGCAAGCCAGCTCACATTGTGAATATATTTAACAGTTTCTAAAAACTCAACCACATACTGGTATTTGTTCTCTAGGAACACTTCATTAATTTAGTACTCATAAGATGTCTGCTCTAGGGACGGATCTGAATTTTGCATTAAAGCATGCTGTGTCTTGTCATTTTTTGTGAAGTTGAAAGACTTCTGTAACAGAAGGAACTATATGAAGCATAATTGAAGACTCTTTGCAACAGTCAGGTTATTAGATGACTGTTTCAACCAAAGTTTTTAACAAGCTGGATGGGAATAAAGTGTTTCTGATTTTCTTCAGAGCTGATCATCTGACTTGCAAAGACATAATGCTTGCAAGTGTGCTCTTTGAAACTACCATTGTGCTGTGGGTTATCTTAAAAATTAGACTACCAGCACCTCAAACTGAATATTAAATAAAACAAGGGGCCACATGTGATGAGTAACAAGAAATACACATTGAAATAACTACTTTAAAAATGAATGACTCACCTCACAATATATAAAACAAGGGCTCTAGATTTCAGGGAAAGTTGTTAAAATAATGATTACCTGAAAATGCATCTGCTCAAGAAACTTGCATTAAGATGAAACAAGCAATCGTTTTGCTACTTCTGTGAGGCATTACAACAAGTTATTTTCATACAGTATTGATATCAGTACTTAATGCTGATAATTATTACAACACTTTAGACATACAGAGGGCTGAAAAGGAAACTGTACTGCAGAAGGAATGCTTCTTCAATTTAGGAGGTAGAAAAAGCGTGCCTAACCATGTGACAGGCACAGAATAGCAGCTTCCCTCCCAACTCCTGGTTAGATTTGTGGACATCATGTCAGAATCCTTACTCTGAAGCATACCTCATGCTAGCTGAGTTTGCCCAGGATTTTTACAGTAACATTTTCAATACGCCTTCTGCTCAGAGGATCTGTGGTTTGGGCTTTCTTCGATGCATCAGATGTGCCTATCAGATTACTTGCACCAGCTAAAGCACTAAAACTCATCCTCAATTTCTATCTTGGCTGCTATAAATCCTAACATTTCTTGTGCATTTTGAAGCTAGCAATAACACTTCTGCTGGAAAAGACAGCCACTTCTGAACTGTGTTTAATTGCAGAAGATCTCTGTGAATATTATAGAAATCCTAGTTCTCCACAAATTGCTCAAAATTCTTTAGTAAAATTCCAGCTACTCCAGGAAGTCTAGGAACCCACAACTTGCTATCTACACAGTTGGTTAGTTTCTACTATCACTCTTTGTCTCATTTAATTAGTGTGAGGTACTAAAAAAGATCTCTGTGATAATCCTCTTATTGACCTTTCTGCTGCTTAGTTGTTCTGGAAATAGCAAGGTGTCTGAAGTCAAAATATCTAGTGCTTAACATCAGTATGTAGAGCTGAATGAAGATTATAAGCATATCCCCACAAGTATTCTCTCAAATGGAAAGATAAGCTGCACTCAGCTGCGCTCATGTCACTTTTGTGTTTACTTTCTACAATTATTCAATTTTCTCTGCTTCTGCTTGAAAAAAATTGAATTTTAAGTTCACACACTGAAATATATTAACCAAAGAAGGAATATCTTATATGGAATAAGACAGTTTTTCACAGCAGGTGGACAAGCAGCAGAGTTCCAGGGGAAACGGGCAGTGAAACAAGACAAAAAATACTTTACCATACTGTACATAAAGACCTGCAAAAATATGAAACATTATGAGCGACCGCCAAAAGCACAGAATGCACTTCATTGGGCAAGCAATGAATACTGAAGGTAAATGGGGTTGGACTCGATGATCTCTTGAGATCACTTCCAACCCCTATGATTCTATGATTCTAGGATAAGAAGAACACAGAGTTCACAATCCGTGTTAGCTACATGGATACATAAAACTATTCTCCTTTCATGGCTCTTGTTTTAGAAAATCAAAACTGTGTCTAATTGCAGAGAAGACACGTTCTTTACTCAGAGGGTGGTGAAGCACTGGCACAGGCTGTGGATGCCTAATCCCTGGAGGTGCTCAAGGTCAGTTTAGACGGGGCTTTGGGCAGCCTGAGGTGGTGGGTAGCAGCCCTGCCCATGGCAGGGGGCTGGAACTGGGTAGGCTTTATGGTTGCCTCCAACACAAACCACTCTCTGTGATTTAGGGAATCACAGGTTGACAAAGGCAGGTACATACAATGGTTAAGACACAAAGACTGAAGGGATATGAGCGATACGACTTAAAATCAGATGCCCACAGTAGAAAGATTGAACTTAGTGCAACTTTCTCTATGCTACTTGCACAAGCTTAGCCCTGCAAAAAGAATACAAAACTCATGTACCACCAGTTAATGCTTAAGCTAGTCCCACACACTTAAATCCATTAAGTAGCGAACACAGTACATCAATCAGCCTCCACAACATACTGCACAGAGGTGCATTTTTCTTTTCTTCCATGTATCAGTAAAATGGATATCACCACGAAGTCCAGAGTGCTGCCATGAACCATCATCTTCCCTGTATTTCAGCACATTTCAGGAAGAATAAGATTCAGCCCTAAAATAAAGGCTCTATAGCTACTCCCCTAACTGACTTTCGACAACATAAACTTTCTCTTAGCTCACTAAGAAGACAATATAAGAAAATAATTGAACTGTTCTACTCAGAGCAATTGCTCAATAGCATGTTAACATATCAGCTGGAGAACTTTCTCCTTCAAAGGTCAGTTCGTCATGAATTAATCCATTTTACATTTTCTACTGTGAGCTCACCAGGTTATTATTCATAAAACAGCTACACTGACCCCTCACACACGAATTCAAGATGGCACAGAGTTCATAAGATCAGTACTTTTTTTTCAATCCACAGACTGCCACAGCAAAATCCTAGGCCCTGAATCAAACCAGAAACTGTCCAGGGTTATAAATTTCCTTATAGCTATTCTATCCTCATAGCTAAATTAAAATGTAGTCAGTTAGACTCATACTTCACTGCCTTTTCCTCAGCAAGTTTAATGCATTACCTGTCATACTAAAACAAGGCAACCATTGAAGCATTAATCCTGCATTACTTTGGGGTCACTGATAGAAAATCATGTCATGTACATTTCCAAATGCATTTATTTAGCATATTCTAAAGAAAAAAATGTTTACAATTAGGAAGAATAGCAATACATTTATGGATTAGCTTTCATGTAGCATCACTTTGGGAAGATTTTTGTTTTATATTTGAAAAAAATGTTTGAAGAAGATGCTGTTAGAAAATTGTTTCCTACTAAAGCCCAAGAGCACAGAGTAAAATGTGTTTTTGCAAGGTTAATACGTTTCCCTATTTCTTTTTCCACATTTTAAATATGTTCTTCAAGAAATAAATTTGGCTTTAGAGCCTGCAGGAAAAGAAAAAAGAGAATTGACAGAAGATTTACATTTCTTATGAGAACTTTATATACCTCAATTCTCACAACTCAGGGCCTGAACAATTCTTAATCAGAACTCTCTTCAACTTGCACTTATTTCTGAATATAATGCTTAGTATAACATCAGAGGGACAGTGGAAAGTCATTAACTAGCTCTAAATTCATAACAGAATATAGCTGCTATCACAAGAAGGAATTTGTAAAACTGAATTAGGCGTTACCTAAATAAAATAATAAATATCCAACTTAACATAACTCTTTTTTTCCTGCATGAGACAGATAAACAGCATCTATTTTTAATTACATTTCAAACAGTCCATGGAAAATACTAATACATGGTCTGAAACAAGATGGAAGGAAATAATTCCATCAAGGACTGTTGACAATATCATAACAAACCAATGGATAAAAGCTTTTGATGGCATTATCTTCCTGCTGCTGTTTGTTATGTTTTTAATACACTGTTTGGATCCAAGGGATGTTTAAATTTTTCAAATGATGATTCAGACAAGTTAATTAACACCAGTTGAATAGACTTAAATAAATTACAGAGCCTATGCAATTCTTCAGAAAACAAAACCAACTTTACTCCTTGCTTCTTAGCCTCTTCGTTCTGTATGTGGTTAATTTGCATCCCCTCAAAACTGACAGACATGATATCCTGCAAGCATAAAGAAATATCTCATGGTAATCACATTTGGATTTAAAGAAAAATAATTTTAGAAACACTCTGAGATAAGCACAATTTGTCATTCACCTCTGCAAACTGCCAGTCAGATTCAGCTGAGTGGAGGAAGCGGTGCTGAGAAAAATCCAAGCTCTTTACTCAACCTTGCCTAATCAGCACATGAAGAAACCAAGCAGATCCTGCTGATTATTTTTCAGATAAGTCTTCCCAGTAATTTCTTGCCTGATCTCAAAGTTTTGATTTATTGGTAACATCCTCTCTGTGCATAGTTTCTTACCTTTAAGAACTGTTGCTAGAACTATCTACTCTGTTTTTGCTTACTTGCTGGGACTTATTTTTCCTGCTAATGACTGAGTTCAATCTAAAGAAAGCACATACGTAGCTATGTTAGCAGAATGATGCAACCTAAGTCTCTGTTCATTCTGATCATGATACTTTTTTCTATAAAACTCCAACATTTAAAACCAGCAGTTTTACAGCTTTCCTGCTGAAGTAAAGCAAGGTTGGCAACTGTTTCTGGTTTTTGACACACAGTTGTTAACCCCCATACTTTTCCCTTTCCTTCCCTTCCCTTCCCTTCCCTTCCCTTCCCTTCCCTTCCCTTCTTTCTCTCTTTGGAAGGAAGGGTGTCCTCCCACATTCCCCTTCTTCAGTGTAGTTTCTCCCTGCATTTCTGATGACAGTGACATTTTGAAAGGCTATTGTTTTGTTGAGTTAAGCAACTGGTTGTGACTGTGGAAAAAGCTGCTAGGTTGATGTCGGAAGTGGCTTTTAATAGAAACCTTCACCACTGAAACTCTTAGAGAGATTTATCGACATAAGTATGTTCAGGTAAGAGGGTAAGCCTATTATCTGAAGCCTAATGGGCTTACTTGCTTATAGTCAGCATCATGACAACAATCTGGCTAACAAACAATCTGAACACAAAGCTGTTTCTTTTCTTCTTATTTGTCGAGGCTGTTGCTTGCACTTGTCACTCTTCTTTTAGTTTGCTAAGTAAGATCCAGATTACTGCTTTAGTATAAAGGAGAAGGGACTTTCTCTTCATTCTGCATGGCCTGATTTTTAGTGTTTAAGTATGGAAAGAAGGCTTACATGTTCATGCTTTGTACACATCTGGCCTTCAGGTCCTTGCTCATTGCTCCTGGCTGGTCAGAACTACTGATTGATTTTAATTAAGCTTTACAAAAAACATAATGGCTCAAAAACAGTATAGCTTGTACTTCATAATATAACAGGGAGTCATTTAAAGATGGAATAAAAGGAAATACACAGTTTGAATTAATTATACCACATCTACGTGATTCTGTGCAAAAAAACCCACAACTAATTGTGATATTTTGTGCATCATAAACTTTTTTGCATTCTTCCAAGTTACAGTGGAATACAGCACAGTGACAGACATTTCCTGGAGGCTTTGCAATATTTCCCACTGTAAACAATTTCCTTTGAAACAGTAAGTACCTAAATTCCTTAGAAGCCTATGGTCCTTCTTCTGGATAAGAGAACATTTTGCTTGGATGTTTTTAACCCAAAGTTCAGAGAAACAGCCCATTAAAGAGGCCCTCTTTTCAGCCACAAAGGTGGTAGCACTAATGCATCTCACTGTGAATTCCCTTTCAAATGAATGAAAGTACTAAAATTATCGTCATTGCCAGATTGACTGAATGAGAAAAACGGTACCTGTGGATTCAAGACACTCTTGACACAGCTTGTCATCATAGTTTTGATGGTTTTAAAAAGGGGACCCATTTCAGTCTCTGTCTCCTAATCACATTCAAAAGAAGATAAATAATGAATGATATCCCCGGAGTTATACAAACAGCTGCCTGAGAGGATTTACTACTCTAACACACCAGAACCTAAACAAGTGCTTAATGAATGTGGTTCTAGATGACCTTCAGGGATTCCAGGGTGATGGGGATGCATGCTGAGTACAGCACCAAGGGGCAGAAAGAGATGACGGGAGAGAATGAGAAGTAACAAAAGCCCGTTGGCTCATCCTCTCCAGGCTGTGCTTGTGTGCTAGCGGAGTGGTAGCAGCAGGAACAGACTGAATGGAAGAGACACTGGCATGCGAGGAGCTTTGTATACTCACAAGACTGTGAGTTCCAAGCCCACAGCAACCTAATGAGGACAGTTACCTGCACAGCCCTGGTAGCAGCTAGTTTACAATGCTGCATAGGACAACTCACCTCAGAACCAGTTTTAAACTCTCTGCAAACTGAGTGAATCTATCTCCTGTGGAAGAAGGGATGGTCAACTCAGAAAGAGTACGAAGTTTTTAAGATGTACAGATAGAAAATTAGAAAGGCAAAAGCCCAGCTTGAACTCAACCTGGTTGCTAGGGCAGAAAAGAACAAGAAACTTCTACAGATATATCAACAGTAAGAGGAGGATGAAGGAGAATCTCCATTCCTTACTGGATGTGGCTGGGCATAAGGAAAAGGCTGAGGTTCTCAATGCCTTCTTTATGTCTGTCTTTAAAAGTCAGACCAGTTATCCTCAGGGTACTCCACTCTCTGACCTGGAAGTCTTGGTTGGGGAGCAGAACAAAGCCCCCCCAATTCAGGAAACAGTCAGAGACCTACTACTCAAACTGGACTGCCACAAGTTCATGGGGCTGATGAGATTCAACTGAGAGTGCTGAGTGAACTGGCAGAGGGGATAGTCAAGCCATTTTTCATCATCTGTCAGGGCTCCTGGTTGACTGGTGAAGTCCCAAAAGACTGAAGGCTTGCCAATGTGAGACTCCATCTACAAAAAGGGTTGTAAAGAGGATCCAGCGAACTACAGGCCCGTTAGCCTGACCTCAGTGCCAGGGAAGGTTATGAAGCAGATTGTCCTGAGAAAACAGCCCCAAGCAACGCTATAGGCTTGAAGCAGAGTGGCTGAAACACTGTATAGAGGAAATGGACCTGGGGGTATTGGTTGCTGCCTGAACATGAGGGCTGCAATCAAAACACGTTTTCAGTACAACTTATCTTTGTGGTTGTGTGAACTTTTACATGGCTTTAGTAACACAAAAAGCAAGTTCACTCTTTGTTGTTTCCACCCCAAAAAGACCAGAAAATTCCAACTTGCTAAGTGGGGAAATAGTGTTATCATAAGCCCCCTGTCCTCCCCCCCGAAAAAAAAATTCCATAAAAACAATGCATTTTTTCAATGCAGTTATTCCTTGTGAAAAAAAGAGAAAAAAATACAGTAATAGATGGGCAAGAAGCCTGCAGTTCTCCTGGAAACAGAACAAAAAGGAACAACATCCTCTTCACTTCCTGCTGAGAGAACAAAGAATGAAAATACTCTGTAAAGTTACACAAATAATTAGCATGCAGGAAAGCCCTGAAAAGGCAAGAAAGATGTGGAAGGATGATAGACTGTGGTGGAGAGACACTGGATGTATACTGGATGGATGTTAGCCACAAAGGTCGGAGCACAGAGTATGAGGAATGAAACTGCTGCACTGTCTCCACCCTGGACACAGAGCAGAGGCAAAGGGCATTACAGACACTGGCACATGGCGTGCAGCAATGAGCCATTCCCATGCAATGCAGCCACGAAAAGCATAGTGTGTTTGCATTACTCAATTATTTTGTGTGTTTATTTTTCACCTGTAAATGTCCTGTTCTGTTCCATTTAACCCAAAATTCAGATCATCTCTGCTTCCTGACAGACTGGATAAAATTATTGGAGATAGGCAATGAATGAGCAGAGGCTACTGGAATAATGAGAACAGACTATGGCAGGATGGGAACTCTGATACAAACTTACCATACAATATTTACTACTACAGCTCTACGAACAACCACTGTGTTTGATGTCAACAGCTTTTTCCCTAATAAAAATATTGATTTTCAAGTGTAAGCCTTAAAATGTTAATTTCCAGGAAAAGTATAGGTTTACTGGGATAACTATGTATCATACAATGTCACAAAATATTGTATGGTTTTGAAGGAATGCATTTAAAGATGAAGGGATACTTAACCTAATTTTTGTAACAAGGACATTGTGCTAATGCATTTTCTTACATATACAGACAATAGGAGCAACTAAGAGAGAAGTAACTTTTATGCAACGATTTAACTGCTAAGAAGTACACCAAAACTATCATTTTCCCTTCGCAGCAGTGCAGAAGAGTTCCATGCCAAAACCACAACTCCCTTGACTGTATCTCTTCAATCACTGCAAAGGCAAAGGAGCAGTAGTATCATGGAGACAATTCTTCATTCATCTTAGTATATCTTTTGACTTCTTCCAAAGAAACAGCAAAACAAAACTGAGCTAGGCCTTTCACTTTCTTCCACTTCTTGCTGATTCACTGGCTTAAGAAACACACTTACTTCCTCATCCTTCCTTCAAAGCCCTGCTCTTCACATGGCAGCTTTCAATGTTCCCATAGAGGTTTGCATGATTCACTTTGAACATCATGTAGAATTTAAATAATAATAATCCCATTCTAATTTTCTGATCATAAGGTATTTAAACACAGATGACTGTTACAAAACTAATAATGAAATGAGTTAAAAATTCAGTTTTTCATCTTTATGAAAACTGGAGGTTGGTAATATATACACACCATTCCAAAGTAAGTAAGTTACAGGGTACTTCAAATTTGAGAGTGAAGCATGGTACACGTCTTTCCCCTCCTCTGGTGCTGCTTATTTTTCTCCTTGAGAAAAGGGTCCTGATTCATGCACTAGAGTAAGTACACTTCTTTTGGCCTCAGATTCATTCTTCAGAAACACAGGCATCGAGCCAAAATGTCGTTGGAATTAGTGATTGTGAAGAGTAAGACAAGAGAGTCCCAAACCAACGCCTACATCCAAAGCTAGTTGCAGGAGCCTACAAACAGACTTTTACATGGTTTGACCAGATGAAGCCATCAGCAGCATTTCCCACATGCTACAGGTATGTGCAAAACACCACAGGGTTCCCGCTTCTTAAGACAAAAAGGCAAACTTCAATAAGCCATTGCATTTCCATTCACTAATACAAGCTTTTTCTTTGAAAAAGTGAAAGTTTGCATTCCCTCTGCTCATGTTAAGACAAGCCGAGCAGTTGGTCATGGTCTGCCCATAACACGGTGATGTCTTGAAGCCTGCTGAGAGCAATGAGCTGGTCGGCCTCTAGCCTTTTGCTACAATGCTGCTACGAAAAGCATTCAGCATAGTTGAACATGACTGACTGCTGGTTCAGACCGCTGGTCATACTCAACTTTGTCAAACAAGATGGCTTACACTTGGGAATTTTGAAGCCTATAATCCTGTAAAATAAACAAGCCAACTGTGCAGTGTGAGTCCAGCTTTTTGCATCTTCTTCCCTTTTGACTAACAAAATGGTCTGCTAGTAGAAGTCAAGACATTTTTTTGAAATAAAGAAATAAATAAAGATGATTGGTAGATGGTAGATCTTCAGTTGGTTGAATTTTTTTTGTCTTTTTTTTTTTTTTTAATGATACACAAACTTCTAGCAGAGTTTGAAGGAAATTCACACTATTTTATTTATGGCAATATTTCTGAAACTCGTTTCTTTTAAAATCCCCTACTTGGGAGGACTTGCAAAAGCCTAAGTCTCTTGAGGAAGAAAGAAAACAAACTGAGCTATAAAATGGCTTGACAAAATAAATTTGAAAGTGAAAAGCAACAACAAGTGACAAAAATGAAATTTATGTCATAAAGTAGTGCATGATTAAATGCTAGAGCCTAGCTAGTGTTCTTAAAGGAATTAGGGATCTGTAAGAATAACAGGAATATTTTTATATTAGAATGAACATGAGAAAACTTTACATTCTTAGGTATAAATCATCCTTAAACATCTTTGTTACAGGATTCAGACTGTCCCAGAACTTTCCCTTGGAGAAAAGAAGTCTCCATCATTATTAAATCATAATTTATTTCTGAGTGACTCAAAATTCTAAATTAGATTATATGTGGCACTGCTTTTCTTTACAATGCGTAGAATTTAGGTAAACAGGTAGCTTAGGGTAAACTAGCTTAGGTGCTTAAAAATGTGACACCTAAGCAGTTATGAACATGATTAAATGGTCTGATTTTCTCAAGATATTGCACACCCTTTAGTCTGCTGAGAAACAGTCTGCCTAAAATTATAGCAAATAATGCATCTGAGCAGGGAAAGCAGGAAGGATTCTTATTTGACTTTCTTTCTATCTAGCACTCCCACATGTCAGACAGATTAATTTACATCTTTACATTATCTGGACATATTTTTTTTCCTCTTTTTGTTTTTAAAGTTCGAAGGCGGAGAAGTTAGTTTACTCCAGAGTACTAAGTTTCCATCTTTTACACATTGCTGCTTTCCATTTGTCTGAAATCAACAAACTTTACCAGTACCAAAAATAAATTAATAATAATAATAATAATAATAATGATGGGAAACTGGCAAGATGTTCTGCTTAATGCTGCTTGAAAAGATTCTTCCATCTCAAAGTTAATCATTTATGAATGCACTATACATCAAACTTGACAGCTTTTCCCATAGAATGATTGTGCTTGACTATTATTTTAAGTGAGATTGATCTAATAAATATTCATGCCCTAAACCTAAATTCAGTGCCTCCTCATTCTTCAAACTAGCCATTTGTTTCCCTCTACCTTTTGCAATAAGTGCTAAATGCTCCTTGCAAAAGGGTTGGGTGACAGACAACAGGCATAGAAATTGAATTATCTTTACAAGACCAGGTCTTCCCTTCCAAAAGAACCTGTACCATTCCGTAGCTAAATGCATGTGAGTACACCAAAATGTTACCTGGTTTAAGTAGATAAGTTCCTAAATTGATTATATAGTTAAACTGATTCAGCAGCTGCGTACAAGCCTTGAGCCCGCCTGTTATCATTTGTAAATTCTGTATGTATAGTGCATTTTTGCAATGTCATTAAAATCAATGGAGGTTTGAGATGTGTGTCTTTAGCAGATGAGGGGTCTCTGTTTGGGCTGAAGTTTAGTTTTTTGGGAGTGGAAGTGAATATCTGTAGCAATCAGTAGTTTATTGCCTAGAAAATATAGAAGCCTCTATTTAACATTGCAACTGGTGAAAGAAAAGTATAGCCCAAACAGAAACAAGCACAGTATTAATCAAAGGTACCCATATGAAGTAGCTCCAGACAGTCAGCTTATCAAATTTAGCTAGCACCCTTACTGCAGCTGTGGACAAGGCCCATTAAATGCGAACAGAAAAGTGCCAATCAATTCTTACTTCTCACAATTCTCATTTTGCAAACTCTTAAGTTCTCGTGCACTTCAATTTACAAAGAGCATTCTTATTGTGTATGTAGTATTCAACATACAGCCTAGTTTGCAACACACAGCACTGTGAAAGATAAGTCTTTCAAATGGCATGACATTTCAGGGTGAACTGCTGAGCCATCGTTTTTCAGGTAAGCAGTACTTCATTGCCTGCATTACCTCGTGCAAGTGAGTGAAATTGTCTCCTAAGGCCTCTATATGCTATGTTTTTCTATGAATCTTTAGAGAACTTGTACCCCTGTGACTAGTAATTCACAGTTGAAAGTAATTATTTTGACTTAACCGAGATGCAAAATTTACTTGGATTGAACAGGATTTCTCCATTATATAAAGATAAGAGTATGCAAGTTATATAGAATAATATAGGATACTGTGTGCAACTTTGAAAACAGGGCAAAAAAAGGAAAAAGGAGCTTTTCGTAGTATAAAACCATCTATCAGTAGAAAAAGATCTTTCATTTTTTCTTTCTCACTCTGAAGTACCATGCTTGCTGAAAATCTTCCTTTTGGAAACGTCACCAACAAATAACACGGAGCAGGCAAGAGGAGAGCTGACAATCCTGCAAAGGTGACAGCTGCCTGGCAGTAGTGATTAGAAACCCAGAGTGCTGTTGGTAGGCAAAGATAAGGAGGACACAATAAGCAAATACTACTTATATCTGCCAATGACTATTTCGCCCAAGTCCAACTCTCTCTGAGGCCTCACCTCTGAGAGTGACAAACCTCCCCTGGGTACTGCAGCAGTGACCTTTTCCTACAGGGCTCAGCAGCACTAATCCACACTGTCAGCCACCCCAGCAGCTGCCGTACCACAATGTTCAATCTCATCATAAGGAGAATTGGTAGCTGCTGCCACAACAGAATCATTAAGGCCAAATGATTTCATCGACGTTGTTGTCACTACAATGAAGAACCTAATCTCAAGTACTGTAAAAAATATTGATCAACTGAAAAGATTTTACAGAAGCGCCTGCAGTTATTTTTAAGAAAGTGCCTGTAGAGAAATGGAATTTGAAAATGGCATCCTGAAAAATTATCTTGTTTTGATTTAGGTTGAATGATCTTACCTGACTTAGATCTCATTGTTTTCCTGGCATTTTACTGTTCTCATTTCACTCAATATTCAGACATTTGATGGATGAACATATTCTTAAACATTTTCTGGTAATGTAGTGAATATTTTACCATTACTGTAGTAATATTTCCATTAACTTAATGATACATTAACAGTAATAGTGATATTAAAAAAACAGTGTGAATGAGAGCAATGACTGAGAAACAGCGCAATTCTCCCATTTCCACTTTGTGTGTGCATAAGAGAGAGATAATTTTGTAATTAGCAAATCTTATTTATTTTTTCAGTAAGTATTTATTACAATTTGATCTTGGTGTTAGTGTTCAGTAGGTAGAGCTCCTTCAGAGTATACATGTTTGCGTAATACAATAAAGTGAGTCAGGAGATTCCCTGATTAGAAAATGAGCTCTTCTGGAGCTGTCAAACAGCAGACCCTATTGCAATCAAGAACATAATATGAGAGGTCTATCGGCAATTTTATGGCAGAAATTAACTAATAGTGAGAGGTGCTTCTGAAAGCTTTATTAAATAGCTTCCTCCTGAAATCTGTAATAAATGCAAGGGAGTGGCACTACTGAAGAGCAGCAGACACTTGGCTTGCTCTGTTTCATCGCATCTTGGCTGCTTGTCAAATATATGATGTTCCTCTCCACTTGTAAGGATTATGTAAATAATATACACTTGAATGTTCAGAATAAAGCATCAGGATTACTAAGCAGTTTCTCTTGATTCCACATGCACCCTATTCCCATAGTACAGTTCTGCATTTAACCTCTCTAATTGACTGGTACTGCCCTCCTGGGTTCCAAAATTATGCAAAGAACACTTTAAAGATTTTTCCCCAATTTTCCTTCTAAATGCTTGGATGTTCTTTGTCCAGATACCTCATTCCACTAAGCTATGAAGCAACAGTTCTTCCTGTCACTGTTAACAAGTGCACCTTGATAATTAACTGCAGCCTTACAGAGAACCAGTGGAATCTTTATCAAAATGGACACAGATATTACTATGACAAAAGCGTCTTTTGGAAAGATTATGAAATCTATCACTTTTCTTATTCTATGGTGATTGTTTTATTATTATTTTTATTGCTCTCAGTTTACATTCTCATTTCCTTCAACTTCTAGCTCAAGAATTATTGTGCTTTGCTTTTTTATTTTGCTTGTTCTGACTGCTTTCCCAATAACTATCTCACATACATTTCTTTAAATTTCCTGCCTTCTACCATTTACTGCTGCTTTTTTCTATATTAGCATTTTACGTTACTGCATTTGAGATAATCTATATAAAAATACAACTCAGTGAGAAAAGGCAATTTAATATCCTGCTATGGCAGACCATAAAATTTTCTCTCAGGGAAATACAATATTCAAGGTGAGAGAGGACTACACTAGATGGGACGACAAAGGTGCCTCCCAATCCAAATCTCTAACTTCAAAGCCCCACTTCCTCAGTGAAAAATATCCTCAATTAACTTTTCATGTGTTGTTTCATTCCACCTATTTTAAGCAAAGTATTTCAAGGAGGAATTCTGATGGAAAAAAATAACAGTACTCTGAAAGAAATGCGTAACTGAGTGATGGCTTTGAATCAGTTCCAAAAATGAGTGCAAAGTTAATTTTGTGAAGAGTATTTTGGGTGACCGTTACTCATAGTTACCATAACATTGATTATGATATCTTCAAAAGAAAAAAAAAAACAAAACAAAAACAACCTCAAATATTTTAGTTGAACATGCTATACGTGCAGTGGAAAAACACACCAGTAAGAATCTTTGCCCCAGATAATTCAAAATTTCCACAGCATTTAGGACAGGGCAGGCTGGGAAAACAGTCAGAGTGAGCACTGACGAGTGTGTAGTGAGAAATTTCAGAGCTGACCAAACCTGCAGAGAAGCCAGAAGCTGCTTGCCTAATCAATACACGAGAAGCAGAAGTAAAGGGCAGACTTATCACAGTTACTAGGAAGAAAACATTTCCCCACTGCAGAAATAAAGCACGAGAATTGTGCACATGCTTTTGAGGCACTTGGAAAACTTAATATCAAGGGACTAAAAGTCTAGAAACCAGCAAACTTATCTGATGTTAAAAAAAAAAAAATAACAAAAATACAAAAATAATCCTTCCTCCTCTATTTCCTCAGCTGTTTGGAGTATCTGTTACAGTTGTGGAGACAAAAGCAAAAAATATTAAGCACTGAATGATGGAGTATAATAAAAGAATACTTCCTCCTTTTGTCATTGTAACAAAGGGAAAGAAAACACATGCAGATTTTTTCCATTTCTATTTCTGATATTTACAGTAAAATATAATGTCAGTTAGGTCTGACACACAGCACTGTGCTGTCAAGCAAAAACTGATAAATAATTAGTGGTTTTTAACTGCACTGCCAGGGTAAATTTTTAATTATCTAGTTCATCAGACCGTGGGAACCAAAACAGCTTCTTGGGTGTGATGTATCTTCACAAAATGCTTTGATAATTTTAACCTATTTGGAATCATGATGAAAATGTTTTCACTGTGGTTTTGTCCCCTTGACTCATAACGACATTCTTTATCTGTTAGCTTCCTAGGCCTTATGCTTTATCTTGAAGAGCTGAAAATTTAGCATGCTGTGTCGCTGCAAACCATTTAAGGTCATATCCTCTTAGCTTTTAAATCCCACCAGCTTGCTAAGGTGACATTCAAAGTCAACCAGCTTTGAGCACAGAGTCTGCATGGGCAGTAACAGCACACAGAAGCAGCAGAGCTTGTGGATCATCACTACTGCCACTGTTGACAACAGGCAGAGACACTGATACATGATGTGTATGTGTGTACCTGCTCCCATTGCTTGGACAGGCATTAACAGGCAGAATGCACTCAGGTATACATCAATGAGCTTCTTGGAAACTGTTTTGCCTCCTTTGGTACCTCTCACTAGTCCCACTGGTATGTCAGGGGACATATAGCATCCTTATCCCCGCAGGACAGAAAAATAATATTCAATTTCATTCAAATCTTGCATGGCTTAGGGGTGGGAGATGATACAAGGTAAGATCCTTTCTATTCCAAATTTGCCTTCTATAGTACATAGCCATTTCTTTGTTAATCCTTGTGAAGAAAAAAATCAGCCCCTGAAAATGATAATTTAAAACAATAAGAGAAATAGCATTAAGCCAGGAATTTCAGGGTTTTTTGCCCAGCTGGTCTATTCAATTAGAAGTTATATTTGCTTTAATGTTTTTTTATTTTTTTATTTTAATGCTATTTTTTATTTTGTTTTTAGGTAAAGCAATTAAATTCAGGTAGTGTGAAATAGACTATACCTACTTAATACCACTTTCATCAGTTCTGCATTGTGTTTCAATTATGGGCTGAATGACAGCTGTAGGTTTGAAACTTTATACTAGGTAAACAGAGGAAAGGTGATTTTTTCCTAGAAGCAAAGACACACATCATAGTAATTTCCCTGCCTTGTTGTTCGATTGTTCTCTTTGAAAGCATCTTCATAAAATAAAAAGAGTATGTCCAAAACTCAGGAGTGTTAATCTTTTTCTAAAAAAACACGAAAAATATACATTACTTTTTCTAAGAGAAAAAAAAAAAAAGGCTCAGCATTCACAGGGTCAATACATATCCACAATGGCTGCTTGCTGCAATGAAGCACAGTTTAGTTATAACATATCAATTTTTGATATCAGAACATAAAGTCATTCTTCAGCTTTGAACTTGAATGTCAAAGTCTATGACACAGTAAAGTTCTGCTGAGAAGGTTCCAAGACCTCTGGAGAGCTGGGCTTATGGCAGTGGACGTGCCAGAATCTCAGTTAGGAAGATAAGGCAGCTGCTTTAATAAATCACTGCCAGAACAGCAGCCAGTCACCCTGGATCTCTCCCCAGCATCCTAAAGCTCCCTCTGATCTCCTATAAATGTCATCTTGATTTAAAGCTGGAGCAGACCAAAAATGAGGGCTACTGCTTGGCTTAAGCTAGGCAAAAAAAGAACAAAACCAAAACAAAAGGAAAAACAAAACACAAAAGCAAATTAAAAAAAAAAAAAATCACTTTATCTGTTAGAATGCTTCAGGAAGATGTAACAGCACACATCTCTAACCCACAAATTACTCCAGTTAGATGCCCAAGACTCAGAGGCAGATCACTAACATGAAGCTGGAGAAATCCCCAAATGGCTTCAGCATATGGGGAAAATCACAAACAACCCCAAAAAAGCCCTTGTTACTACGAAACCCTTTCTCTCTTTCTACATTAATAGATGATGGCAACGCTTGAGTTGGAGAGTAGACTAACAGGACAGAGCTGAAATACAAATAGAACTGCAGGCAGGAAACACATTTGAAGCCTGCTGCAATTAATGAAGTCTCTACCAGTTTAGGAGATGTTCCCCTCTCACATTCCAGCCTTGTCTGTCGCATTTGTTACCACCCACTCTGAGATGCTGAAGTAATTTCTTGGAATGTTTCACTTTGGCAGTATTTATCAGGATGTCAAAGGCTTCTTTCCAAATTGAATACTGACAACAGCCTTTTATTACTTTTTCTCAGTTTTGCCTAATGATCCTATTTTCCAGCTCCCAGTCAGTGCCCAGCACTGAGTGCAGCTTCACACCAGAATGAACATGAGTGTGCCAAGACCAGCATAAGAAATTGAAAGAGAAGCTGAAGAAAGAGAAGCCTGTTCAAAGTGCTACACTGGGCTAGCATTTAACACCAGAAAAAGCAAACCTAAAATGGAAGGGCAACTGCCTTCATAAATATAACTGAACATCAAAAATACTTCTCATATTTCCTGAAGATACAGAAAGGGAGAGACATTACAATGAACATGGATTTCAGAATGGTACCATTACTGAGCTATAATCCCACCATCAAAAATGCAGTGGTGATAAATTTAAAATGATGCAATCACTATGGGAAAATGTAAGGGAAAGTCTTACAGCAATTTACCGGGTTATGTATTCAATCAATTGTTTATCAACAAGGAGAATCAGAGTGTATTTTGAAGTACAGTCTATCCTGCAGAAAGATAAGACTACTGATTAGCATTCTCTTCTTTTATAAAAAGAAAAAAACAACAGTAGCAGATGTTGAATATAAGATTAAACATCCAAACAAAAAGAGTTGGAAGAAGCCGAGAAAAAAACACCACTGTAGATATCTACCAGGGTACAGAAAAGCTGGTCAAACCTAAAAGACACCCCAGGAGGTAAAATGGGATTCAATACTGCATCAGAAGAAGAATGCAAGGAGAAATAAATGACTGGTATGATTTCAGAGTTCGAAGGTTAAAAATGTCCTCTCTTGTAAAATGAAAAAGGGGAGGAAACCAATTAATAAGTTAGCTTCAGCCAAGCCTTGCAGGCAAGAGATAAGGCCTGAAAAGAAGCATCGTGAAGTAATGCTATCCAAATGGGAATACAGAAGGCTTTTATAAAAATATCAGAGGACAAAAGCTAGCAGTAGGAAGAAGAACCCATTAATGAAGAGGGTATGGTTTTAAATTAGCTTAGAAATAAAGGAGGTAGTGCCTTTCTTCTAAAAAAACCTTGTTTAACTATATAAATTAAAACTCTGGCAAAAAATTTGGCTTAAAATAAAACAAACGTTTTCCCAGTGATCATTTAGTTTTAAATATTTCTAAGATTTTTCTAAAATTTAGAGAAAAAGAACAGATAGAACATCTTCCTGAAAAAAAATAGTAATACTAGCTTTCAAAAAATGCATGAATGACTGCTTATGTTCTCATCCAATATAACATTTTGTCTCTGATAAAAATAAGACAGTTATCAGTACAAAAAAATAAAAATGTAAAAGTCTTGTGATTGTTTAATTCATGGCAAATTTATATTTAAGTATACAAAGTGAAATAGTGTGTAAAACACACTGTTAGTACAACTACTATAACTTGCCACATATCTACCACAACGTCTGTTATTTATTTGTATCAAATAATTACAAATGTTTTTTAGCATCTCTGCTGTTAGTTTTCTGAGATTTAACTGAGATTGTCATATGAAGCCAGCTGATCCTTAGGGCTTGCACAAAGTCCTGACAGTGCTGACACACAGACTTTGCTACAACATAGCAACTAAATATGGATTAGAGAACTTAGAAACTGCAGCAGAGAAGAAATGCGTACTTTTTTGCCACAGTAGGATATTACTCTGAAGTACTATGCTGATAAATGTATTTTCTGACATAATACAGCACTGCTTTGTCTAGAATTTAATATAGTTTTATCTTCTATCTCTTCTATCTGGCTAAAATGCTACCCACAGATACTGCAGGTTACATTCGCTAGTTCACTCCAATTGCACCCAGAGCACCTCCAGACCATGCCAGGATTTTCATAGCTTAAGGACAAATGGAAATTAGTGAAATGTCTTTTATAATTGAGAGCATCTGAAAGGCTCTTGAGTGACCATTCAGCTAAGTGCAGCAGCTGGCAAGAACTGAAGCATGAAGCTAAGGGAGCCACACCACCCCTGTTGAGCTGCAGGTTCAATATTGTAGGGACTGTTAGGGCTCCCTCTGCACCTGGCCAGTCTCCACAGCAAGAGAGGGCTCATTTTCCACTGAAAGAATCTATTGCATCCATGCTGAAAATAGTCAGCAGAAATACTTGCATTCTTTTCAGCCAACAGCCTATCAAGTCATTTCAGAGCATCTCAGTTGAGTTGGATAAGGATGACACACAGACCTATTTTCCTGGTGTACTAACCAGAGCCAAAGAAAGCCTCATGTTCATGCACACTGTACTTGTCGTGGTACGCATACTCTTGGGAATAGTGTTCTCAGTATCCCTTTGATATCTTGTGTGCACAGCCTCAGGATAACTTCAGGTGCCAAAGGGACACATGATAATTCTCCTTTGGTACATAATTAGCAACAAGATTTGCCCATTCTTCATGATAAAGTCACTTCTGGGTTCAGCCAGACCAAGTTAACTTTCTGGCTGCCCTTTTCACATATGCTCCTCTTGAAGAACTGCAAGGAAAGTACTAAATCATTCTGAGTACACTCTGGCTGACTGTAAAGAAAATTTACAGTGTGTTAACAATATTTTTGGGGAAGTTTTTAATGGTGAATATGGTCTTGTGTGTAGAGTAGACTGCCCTAGAGACCCACAGGAAAGCAGACCAACAAGGGGGGCCAAATGTAGGAGTTGCTCCATCTTTTTCAATGGGGTCAAGTACTAAAATTCTAATAATAAATGTCGGTCTGATTACATGTATCACAAATCCACAACATTCTCATGAGATTGTTCCAGCAAAAATACACACGTCTTCTAAAATCATACTGGTTCAACATAATAATATTTGTTCATCTTTCAGGAACAGAAAAGTACAAAGAAACACAGATTCATATCTGAGTTTCCTTAAAGACCAAAGGCTTTCAATGATGTGTACATTAATCTACAAATTTATCCTGAGGAAATTCTCCAGGGTCAAGTAAAAAGAGAAAGTAATTTGCTAAATCCAGAACTTAAGCATCCAGCTCTTGAATCTAATCACATATCATTCAGGAAGACCTATGCATATGGTATAAGTCTTTAAGTTAAGGCTATGTGTATGGCATAATCTTTAAGTTATGGCACACTCTTACAAACAGATTTTTGGAAATACATTTGAAGGTACAATTAACTGTACAAAGGAAAGGTAGGAAACAATTAACTGTAGAAGATTCAGCCATTTTAAAATCATTCAGTTGTATTCATGCTTTCTTGGAAGATGAACTGTCAACATGTAAAAATCTAAAACTGTCCTTATAAACTAGTTTTATTTACAGTTTTTAATCTACAGTTCTAGGAATTTATCTTACAGTCCTCATTTTAAAAATTAAATTAAGATGCCCTTATTTATTCAACTTAACCTTTCTGCCTTACCCTTTTTAGAATGCTTTTTTTTAATTATTTTTATTTTTTGAAAATTGGGCTCACGTTTTTAAATAAAAATCCTACAAATCCAGGTGTGAGGTATTTATGCTAGGCCCGCCCTCCTTAGGATTTATGATGGCCTTATACTTAGTCAAATACAACCATAACACCAGGAAACTGGACACCTCTTAAAAAGATAAAACTGGCACTCAAACTCAAGGTGGCTTCTCAGCAGCCAGTAGCATGAACAGCAAAATCTCCTAATAAATCATTCTTGACCTGGCTCCTCTCAAATATACTATTTCACTCTAAAATGAATACACTCATTTTTTCTATGTTGTATTATACAAATGGATCTTACACTGCACTGATAATGAATCCTTGTTTCTAAGACGTTGATCTAAAAAAATCACAGATGACAGAAATGGGGAAAAGGTATTTCATATCTTCTGTGGACTTTCTGTAAGCATTGGAGAGATGTGAGGCAGCTCTGTTTACCTGTGTAGTACACAGCAGCCACTAGGTTGTTCTATACTGCACCTAGTCAATTTTACAGTACCTTCCTCAAAGACTTAAGTAAATATTGAGACTTAAGTCATATGTGCTTCTTCCCCTAGGATATGAGCAGCGTGGAGAATAGAAAACAGGAGGCTGGATCATCGGCAAAAACAAAATCTGAGATCCTTAGTTTGAGGTATATTTTTACAAAAAGCTGCAACTTGAAAAGTTGAAGAGTCAACAGCAATTTGGCATTCTAATAACCAATGGCAAAGCCACAACTACGAACCCAGAAACACATTCCCATCTTATTGAAAGAGAAGATCAAAGCCCTTATTCCTCTGACAATTCAACTCAGTGAAATAAACACACTTTCGGATTTTACTCCTGTTTTCCTTAAAGACAGAGAACAGTTACAAGTTTTCAGAATTGGGCATGGTAGAGAAGATACTTGCCATGTTCCTAAAGCTTCATGAAAATGAGTATCACATACAAAACTCCCCATTGTTCTGTTCCTCTTTGTATCAACACCATGGCCAGTGTAAGAAACAGAGCTTCTGTCAAGGAAATAGTTATGATTCCCTGAGTAAGTGCTAGATATGCCAACTGGGGACTAAGAACCAATACTGCAAGAGGCACGGCTGTATTCATTCCACTGTGCCGAGTTGTATCAAACAGCTGCAGCAGATCCAAGAATCTGACACAATATCTCCAGAACAACAATTCAAAATTAATAAACTCTCTAATGTAAATTTTCTGTGATGGAGTCTGCTCTTACTACCCACATTGGAAATCTGCAGAAATTCTGTTCAAGTCCTTGAGGTTCACTTGCCACTACTCAGCAATTCAGAAGTACACTGGAATGGCACTCATATACAAAGCCTGGTCGTATTAAAATATCCTGCACTGCCAGTCAAATCACGTTGTTCCAAAAGAAAACATGATGGATAATATTATAGAATATAGCACTAATGAAAATCTGGTCGGAAAATTAGCTTTCACAATTTTCTGGAAGGCTTTAAATTATCATTGTCAACTTTATTATGAATACACAAAAAGATTATTTTTCCTAAACAGTTTTCCACTGTGTTTATCCACTTCATATTCATCCATTTCTTGAGAGTATTACTTTATTGTTAATCCAAATAATTAAAGAAAGTTGTACAAGAGCTCCTTCTATCTTCTTAAACTTCTATCTTCTATAAACTTCTATCTATCCCGAACAAAGGGAAAATACCTGTAAAAAGAGCCAATTCAGTTATATATATATTTTTAAGTATCAAAAGATTTGGGTCACATATAGCATACTAAGGCAATTCTTTTCATGAAGGGGTATGATTTTCACTTGAAGAGGAAAAGGAATAACTTTTTATCTTTAAAGAAACATTGAATTTTCTTTCAATAGTTTTTCTGTACAGAAACTGGTATTCCTAAAATGGAGCTATTCTAAAATCCCTTGAAAGGCAATTCCTTCTTCTAAGGGGTGACCCCTGCATGACAGTATGTCATGTCATGCTGTGGAAGATGTAAGTACATATAGGTTTGTCACATCACTGCAGTGCGCAATTAGAATTTCTTTTATTTTAGGAGAAAAACAAAATCAAAACTAAGCTAAAACAAACAATATATATATATTAATTTTCAAAACAAGGCTGTTCCATCTTAACATAAGATGAAAACTAGCTGTCTAGCTATGTTTTTGGTGTAGGCAATAAAAAGAGACAAGAGCCTCCAGACAGTGATTCACAAGTTATGAAGATTATACTCTGTTATTGGTCACTTGCCTCTCATAAAGCTTTACACTTCCTCCAGTTATACCAGACATACATCATTCTTTAAATTCAGTCTACTTTGATGTTTGAATCTGGCAATAAATATCTAATAGAAACAAGACAAAAGATGGTATCAAGATAAGCACAGCCCACCTTAATTCCTCATGGATTGCTCCTAAAGTTCATGATATTACTCCTAAAATTGTGTGTGGATTTCAAATTTGAATAAACAAATTTTCAGATATCAGATAATGGTTATTGATATTAATCTGTTCATTAATGAAAAATTGAAAGATATGTAATACATAAACTAGTATTTTCTGTCTGCAGTCTCTTTTTTGGAACCCAACTGAAAACCTATTGTTTTGAAATATCTGAATTTCATCTTTAACAAAATATCCTGAGGGACTCACAAAAAATTGTAGCATATGCTAATATAAAATACTCTAGCTTGCATCAATAAGATTTATTTCTAAATAAAATACCTTGAGGAATGAAAAATACCTGTTCTATCAATTATTGTACTATTATTTCAGGGAAATGCAATTATTTTCAAAGTTCCACATGCTTTTAAATTTCAGTAAAGCAATTTTTTGCTTTCCCAAATTTACCTATAAAGTAGTTAATAGTTTTAGCAGCCATTTTACATTCTGTTCTACAGTGTGAAATGGGTCTAGAGCAACGAATATCCAAAATTAATATAAGAAAGTTTAAAACACTGTAGATAAAAGTTGATGCACACAAATAATGGATTAAAGAAATATCTGTTCAGGTAAGATTAAGTGAGGAAAAGCTATTTAAATTTCTTTAAAATAATACTGATTACATCAATCAATCTGCTATAAGTAGGCTTGAATTATAACTATATTGCATCCTTTTATACAAAACCTGATTTCCAAAATGTACTGCGGGTTCCACTCTTAAGTTTACACATCTGATCATGCTTAAATTGTTATGATAATTTTTTGTTTACAAAAGAAATCTTTGAAGACAATATTTTAACAATTAGATACAGATGAGATTGGTGCTGTAACTTCAAAAGAAAACAAACTCTAAGCATACTGCTGCACCAACCATTTCCCTGTAAGAAGCTGAGGCTGTCACAACAGCACTCAAAGAACAGACAGGGGAGAATCATCTTTTCCTCTCACCACCAAAAGAAGACTCAGAGGTGATATACTTAAGGTTTATAAGTGAAACGTTGACACAAAAAAATGGGGAATATTTTTTTTTACAATTAGAAAAGTTAGCAATGTGTTGCGCCCAACAGCAGGCATTACACAGCAAGGGGCATTCTTTGCCCTGGCTGGTAGCTTTGTAGCCAGTCCTGAACCCTTCCCAGCTTTCCCTCCATGCTTTCCCCTTTGGAACAACCTCTTTAGACAGCTCACAGGCATGAAAGACCATTTAGTCTTCTAGAAATTGAAAGACTTTCACTATTTTTTTTTTTTTTTTTTTGAACCTGCCGGGTTTTTTATACCTCCTTTTCTTTATTTTTGTT
>VXAB01000904.1:783-75857 GCA_013399175.1 Odontophorus gujanensis | reverse complement strand
TTCCTATTTTTTTTTTTTTTTTTTTGTAACCTGCCTGGCTTTTGATACATCCTTCTCTTCATCTTGTCTGATCATAAACAGCCAATGACCAGCTTTTAACTGGATTCCAGCCTTCTTGTTTAGCTTGCAACACAATTCCCAGTACAAAATAGATTGAACATCACCACAAGACAGATAGCATCACTGCTTTACACTTCAGCACACTTCAAGGGAAAGAGTCAAAACCTTGTGGTTTCCCTCTGCCACACTGAAAGCATCCTCACAAGTGAAGTAAATATGCACTCTCATCCTTCAGATTCTAAGTTTAAATTAACATTATCCCTTCTTTCACCTGCCTGTTTCATCCACCTGTCAGCTAGGAGGAACAGCCAATGTATAAAACAGTGGCAAGAACCTGACAGAATTATGCCCTTTCTTCATTACCTCCTGTGGGTGCAAAAAAATGCTCTCCATCATTCTGCATGTCTGCTGAAGTTGCCAAATCCAAGTGATCTTTGAAGCAAACTTACCTCTAATGAATCAAAAGCAAAGGATTTTTATGGCATTTCAAAAGAACTGCCTTCTATGAAAATGCTAATTGGAATATTCTGATAATTCTTCAATTATGTTTGCTAAACGTGCATACATATGCATATGAAGAAATACTTCAGTCTAGAAAGAAGCAATCATAAAAACAGTTCTTCAATAAATGACTGAAGTAGTAACCAAGAATAGCTTACTTCATGAGGAACTAGGTCTCTCTGGTGCAAATGTGAACAAAAGACATTAAATGATCACACACTGCTGCCTCCCCAATCCTAAACTCTCAAAATCACAATTTTTCTATTCACTTTCAAGAATTATATTGAAAATGTTGCACATTTTTAATGTTTGAACTGTAATCTCAGTTGGAATTATTTCACTGCACATTTCAGTAATATTTTTTTCTAAAACAGGTATGCAGGAGAACAAAATTACAACGTTATTTCCTCCAGCCACCAACTAAATTGAGACATTTGAAATAACACTGTATGTTTACTGACTTCAGGACTCAAATATACATCGCATGGGAGATTCAAATTCTTTGATTTTAGTTTTTAGCCTGGGGCATTTTGGGTAACAATTTATATCTTGCTATCCATGTTTCATACTAACACAAGGGAGCCAGTATGTTAGTCTTTGCTGACAGTGGTGAAGTATAGCAGTGAACCAGCATATACCAGTAGATGCTGCTACTGAAAGTGGAAAGTGCATTTTAGGTAGTTATTATTAAACATATTGGAACTCTCCTCAGAAGTAGACTGCAATCAAAATAAACCATCTACACTTCTGCTGTGTAGTAATAGCAATCTGTAAAAATACCCTAAGTCCAGCCTCATTTCAAATAACTTTTAAGTATCTAAACGAAACTTGGAGATGAGCAGAAATAAAGACTGTGAGACATTAATGCACAGCTCCCCACCACCCACTCTGAGGAAACAGATTTGTGAAAAAGTTAAATGTGTCAGCTGTAAACAGACACCCTTCAGTTTAATGGTCCTACAGGAAATTACATGCTCAGCTCACTTAGCACCACATCAGAATGCAATTCAATTCCATTCCTTGTAAGTCTAAAAACGTACTTCCAATAATTCCTTTTTCACAAAACTGAAATTAGTTGATATTGTCCCTCCTCCTGTCACTTGACAAACAACCAAAGAACAAAAAACTTCATTTGCCATTCACTTCATCTAAACACTTGCAGCTCATTCTTGTTTTAAAGTAAACATCTGCCATGCAGTGTTCTTGTCTTTTCCGAATGTCATTTCCTCATGTAAGCTGGATGTAAATAAATATTACTGCAGACACGATGATACAGGATCATCACAGTTTAACATACCAATGACAGCATGCTAACAATGCAGACTATGTCACTCATATTAATAAAATGTCCGATCCTAAAAGTTTACACAGCTGTTGTTTCCATGTTCTGGTTTGCAGTTCTGTTGGCAGCTTCCACAGACACTTAAAGCAACTAAAGAAGGGGACAACCTCACAAAGCGAGATCAAAGTCCAGTTGTTCTGCTTACCTTATATTGTCCAAATCCTTACTTTTGGAAGCATGATCAGAAATAAAGTCATACTCAATTCAAATGCAATTCTTTCTAAATTAATAATACTGTACAAAATCGTATTACTGAGAATTTTACTTTTCATTATGCATTATAAAATAAGGAATTTATTCTCAAAGGATCCTAAATACTTAAAGATATAAAGAGTCAAAAAGCCAGGAGCACTCCTTTTTGATATAATTACTCGATTCTTCATGCATGAATGTACACTTATTTACGCTTTAGGTAGTTGAATTTAGTATCCTTATCTTGCAGGAATGTAAAAAAAAAAAGAATTATGCATTGAAATTGATAGTTCTGACTAGTAACATTCTTGATAGCCTAACAGATGCCAAAGTGAGGTAAGATTTACACCAGAGATAATGAAAATGCAGGATCGTTCAAGAATAAAAAAAGTAATTGGTAGAAAATGTTAACAGGAACAGCTGTGAAAAGAAATTATGGAAGATTAAAAGGATGGAAGAGCAACAATAGTAAAAACAGAGTTTTAAATTTAAATTGCTCCACAAGAGGCACACTTTAATTATGCTTTCTTGAGATATTTGAGTAATAATTGCAAAAACAGTGAAGTATAGATGCTTATAATTATTTTACTGTCCTAAGGACCTACTAAGACTGTAAAACCATAGCCAGGAAAGTTCTAGCAGGTCACACAACTTGATGAATGAAGTTAAATTAAAGGTCTATAATGACTTTTTTAGTTTAAGCCCCAGCACGGCAATCCCAGGCATACTAAGTGGTGAAGTCAGATGCAGCAGATGTATAGGAAGCCTCCCACTGCACAACTGATTTACAGCAAAAGGTCAGTCATAGAAGTATATATATCATTTTTACAATTTCTTTCATTTCTACAGGATAATATTCGTGCTATCCTAATTGACACTGATTCCTGGAGCTGGATAGAGATGAATTGCTGGGAAATGCAAGGGCAGGTTGGATATGTGAAGAACACAAATGCCATAGAATATACATTTCCTTTTAACTATTCATAGTAAATTCTAGAAGCAATAAAGTGAACAGAAAACAGTTGCAACACAACAGAAGGGTGATCACAACACCAAGCACATTGAAGGCAGCACAATAACAGCACAGTGCTCACATACATAACGTTACACAAAAGTAACAGGAAGGTAATACATAAAGTATGCTTGTGCAATGAACAAATTCCCAAAGAGTGAATTTCCAAAACACCAACAGCAATTCCACTGTACTGTAAGAATTTTCCTGTACAAGACTGTGTATCGTATTCTATAAAGATTTTAAATTAGTTCATAGTCTCTCTTGGCCTCTTCTGACACCACCATGAAACGTGGCTCCTGGTTCAATACCTGTAAGATCTTTTTCCAAAAGTACAATATTCCATCTCAAGGTTCATCTACTCTGACAAACACCAGAAGAAGACTTATTCATGCAGGAAGTTAGTTAGTAAACTAAAGGCAAAATCTGGAATTATTATAATTATAATTAATAACATATTACTGCGATTATGGTTTGGCTGAGAACAGACAGACCATCCTGAATGAATATGAGCTAACTGCCAAATCTTCTGCACATGTTACAGATGGTGGAAACATTTTAATGACTCCCTGCACACAAAAACTCGGAAACCATGCAAGAGAGGGGTCAGACTCAATGGAACAGCAAAATTACAAAGTGGGTCATGACAAAAGCACTCTGAGCAGCACTAGCTACCTTTACAGATTTGGCTTTTTCCAAGGAAAATGTGAAAAAATGCAGTCAAGAGATGTCAAGAGAAAATAGCATCACAACTTACACTTACTGTTGTGAAAATGAAGAAAACTGTGACTTTTGATATCATACTAAATTCAACAGGTGTACAGTGTGGAAGGACAATGTGACTGAACTTAGGAGAGCTATATACTCTCCTCAGAAGGGCTCCATCAAACCTCCTTAACAGTTTTTATCGACAATACAGGGTGGTTTGGAACTACTGCTATTTACTTTTCAATGAACCTTACTCTTTCCAAGAATATAATTCATTTCATGTGGCTATGTTTAATCTCTCTTGGCTCATCATACTTTGAAAAAGGTTTTGAACTTCAAGGATGTTCCTTAAGTACTCCCTCTAAGAGTCCCAGAGGGCAAATGCTAGAGAGTAGAGCACGAAGACAGAACAATAAATGAAAAGTAACATCATACCGCTGAGAACTCTCCCAGCCACATCCCAAGTTACACTTACTGCAAACAATCTATCTTGCTCTCTAACTAATTTTTCATGTTATCTGAAGAAAGTAACCCACAAAGAAGAGCCACCTACAGACAAAAAAAGTCAGTAAAAAAAAAATAATCAAAAGAATAATGATACAACCATTGACATCTGCCAGTTCCCTTCATCCTTTTACTGAACCATTTCAATTCCTTCCCCAGAACAAACAACTACTTTGCATTCCTTTCTACAGCAATATGCTTTCCAGAGCAGCATGCAAGCAACACTAGAGCCTTAGCTTATGTTGCATTCATGCATTTAAATTGCTCTTTGAAAAACGTCATAAAAAGTTAATAATATTATTTGGATGAATTCACTCATGCTATGTTTCCAAAAGGAGACCCTTCAACTCTTTGCTTTTTGGCAGTCACCAAATAAGCAGAAATGCAGGTGCCATCAGAAACCAACTTAAAAGTACAGTCAAATTGGAGACCTGATCGTTTTTTTACACAAGTTCATGCCCTTAATTTTAATTGACTATTCCTGATTAGTCCATGAGATGAGAATCAGACTGAAAGTATACATTTTCCAGAAATGGCAGTACTCTTAGGGATATTATCAGCCCACCTATCTGAAGAATACTGCACTGCCAGCTCACAAAAAATTGTAAAGAGTAAGCAGGAGCTGTAGTTTAGGTCATCAGAGAAAATCTAAGATGAATTTTCATGAAGAACATGGAGCTGCTGTCAGCAAAACTTGTTGGCTGTACTGATGGACAGACAGTTTGTCTCCCCAGATGCCAGTTAATGTAAATCAGATATTTGCAGCTTATCATTTATTTTCTCCCTGCACAGAGATGCCAGCAGAACCTGTTACAACAGAAAGGGCAGGGAAAATCCTGCCAACTAGGAAAATTGCCTATAATAATGATACTTCAGAGAAAATGCTAATGTTGTTCACTTATCTACATGGCTGACAGAGAATAGAATAATGCTCTTCCATGGAATTTCATCATAATGGTGGCAAAGAATACCCTGAAACCCTGAAATAACCACCCACCCTTTACTTTACAGGACATAAAAATTATATGTAAAAGGATACGTGAGATTATAAAGAATCTCAGGTATCCATGCTGTTGTGAAGGTTCAAAACATCTCCTTCAAAACAAAGCATGAGTCTCAGCAATTTCTATACTACTTTTTCACCTGACTTCATATAAATGCGACATGCTTTGATGAAGATCACAATAAACAGTTTTCTTAAGTGACCCAGAACAGGTTTTTTTGTGATTCATTTTGGCAAGCATATGTTTTGCTGTCATCGGAACTCATAAAAATACTTGAGTTTTTCCCACTTCCTTAATACCTTCTTGCCACTTCAAGAATAGCATACACTTNTCCTTGTATGGAAAGATAAGGATTTTCCCACTCAGAAAAAAAAAAAAAAAAAAAAAAGTGTCAAACATGATTAAGGTTCTAAAAATCAACCACTGAAAGGTCAGAAAATGACAAAACAGTCTAATCTTTAACTTAAACTCCTGGTGCCTGTGCATCATGACTAAGTTTTTAATTATATGATAACAAACAGCATGTACTAAGGCATCCCATTTAAAGGGTCCAGAGGAGCACAAGCTTTCATTGTTTGTATAAGGGTAAACTGTTGGTACAAAGTAAATCCAACTTCACAACTACAGGCTTTAACCTCAAAAAAATGACTCTAAGAATTGCTCATGCAGTTTAGTAATGTCAAGAGCAGTCTGAGAATGTACAGTGAAGACGAAATATATGTAAATTGATGTTGAGATCAAATAATTCTTTCATAAGTATGCATGAATTCCTATTTTTTAAAAGCCTTGCATCTTGCAGAACAGTGGTCAGCTATTCACTCAAGGCCCAAAATAATCTCCTGACAATTACAAACTCTCTGCTTCAGAATCTAACATGCAAAAGACTCAGAGATGAAAGACTCAGGAACAACATAGTAGTTTCGGGCGTGATATTTTTTAGCCACTCTTGACAAGTCTGTATAAACAAACCAAAACAGGTCTATGTACTGGCAAATACCAGACAATCTCATTAATTGAGAACTGATAACTTCCCTGTATTTTCATATCCAGAACATACTTAACTGCACACTACACAGAACAAATTAACGCATGCATTACTAAATAACACATCAAAGAAAAACAAACACAAAGGCTTTGAGTGGCACCTCGGGTTTGAAGAATGAGAAGAAAATCTTAAAATCCCTAAATTTGGACTTCATTTTTTCCAGGGAAAATGTGTGGTTTGAAATCTGATTCTGAGTAATTCACGGTGGAAAAAGCTCTAATAACTTCCCATCCCAGATGAACTAGATATAGAGAAACATGTAATTGTGGGCATTAGAAACATTCTCTGTCTTTAATTATTGGAATCTTATCTCCCAAATTGTCCACCATCTCTCCCACTTCATGCTTAAGGTTCTTGTTCTCACATACAGAGCTCCACAAACGTCTCTCCTGCCCACATTTCATATTCTCCTTCTGTTACTGTCTGAGTTCTATCCAACTCATTTTTCTTAAACGCCTACTAACACTTTTCTGGTCTTTGAATCACATCATTGCTTGTGTTCCAAATAACCAACACAAACCATCTAAAATCAACTTTTTCTGCAAGGTCAATAAATGTTAAGTCAGCTAAAGCAATCCTCTATTTTACGTAACTGGAATCTCTAGAAGAAAATTATGTTCTCTATCCTACTGCACTGCATGCATTGTTTAACTAATGCAGACTATTCCTGACTCATGTCACAGACATATTTTCACTGAAAAACTGGGAGAAGTGAAAATAATATCAAACACAGCTTATTGTCCTGAAACTTCAACTAGCTTGCTGCGTTTACAAAACCAAAGCTGCTCCACAAACCTTTCAACCCTTCTTGATTAAACACATTGATTTTAAAAGGATGGGATCAATATCAAGCCCCTAAAAGACCGCCAAATTTCACAGCTGTTCCTTATCTCTGTGATTGACCAAAATCTCAGAGCTGACAGTTCTGTGATGATGAAGTTCTGCGAAAGTTAGGTTATGGATCTGCATTTCCCAGAGATGGACACAAGCCACCAAATGTGAAAACACTTTAAGATCAAGGAAGAGAAACAGAAAACTCTTGCCTGATCTTCAGAAGTACTAGTGGAAGTACATTTTTATGCTCACACCTATATATACATGTATGAGGGTATGATAACGTCTGTTTTCACGCTGCATAAACAGTGGCATATAACCCCACTTTATCACTTCCCACTGCTCAGCGGCAAAATAGGGGAAGAAGAACAGGGTTCTGACTCCAGCCAACACCAAAAGTATGTTCTGCCCCATTTGTCAGGCACAAACAAGCTGCCTGCTGCCTAGGGACTGTGTGTATTCTCTCCATGTTCATCTACTGACAAGGCAACCCTTAAAAATCATTCCCTGTTTCAGAAATTCAAGTTTATTGGTCTGAGGTCTGAGCTGCTCAACAGTCTCTCACACCTTCAAGGATAAATTCTTCCTCTGGTTCCCCTTCCCTTGTGAGAAATTTGCTTTTTCCCCAACCATTGCAGCTTTTTGGATGTTCAGTGATCACACATCTAGTCTTTGAAGCTTGCTTTCTCTTGCTATTCCTTATGAGCAGAACAATGATATATTAGCAGGTATGAAGGATGCAAAATATCTGTAAAGCTCAGATAGGTTTTTACTGTGCAGAGCACCATTACCTGTCTGCATCCACGGTCACATCATGAACCCCTCTCTGAATGACGTCTCGAGAGGTAGTTAGGTCTGGTATTCGGTTCAGACTTCTCGTATATAGGTTGAGTCCTCCATCTGTCATATACCTGAAAATAAATGTGTGGTCAATCAGTGGGAAACACAGCCATCTGCCAACTATGTTTCACTCTAAAGTTAATGGACTGTGGAATTCAAATGCTTAAGGTAAAAACTGTGCTACTAGATGTAGACTTAGACTAAATATTCTCAGCTTATGGGCTCAGTGAAGGGAGATAAGCTATGTGCTCATTTTCTAGGATCATTTGGTAAGAGTAACCTGTTTTGCCAAAATACATTTAAAACTGAAGCCATCAAATACATTCATAAATTTGAAGTACATTTTAAGTACTGCAGTCTTGTCAAAGAATAGCACTAGGTGCAAGAGAAAGCAAACAAGTAAACAAAATCATTCATCTAAATTGGAACTGAAATTAAGAACCTAAATCCACAGTTGCTGCTGAGATGAACACGCTCATATATGAATAGATACCACCACTGAAACCCTTATAGTGGTATTTAAACATCTGTTTCTGTGTTTCCTTTGCTTGATTTCTACCACTTCACATTATAGTGAATGACTAATGAATTGAACAGAGGGAATAGTGCTGCTTACTCAGTAGAGAACCATTAAAAAACTGTGAATTTCAAGCAGCAGCAGTAATTTCTGGAATACCTACCTACAGTTTAGTTATCTCTGTGAGATGTTTAAAATGGTGCTTGTAACTGAGCATTACCATGAAGTTCTCTCAAGATCTTTCCATTATTTTCTTGAAGGATCTTACATTAAACTGTCTGTCCTCAAAGACTCTTGATTTTTACATCTCCCTCTTGTTTTCTGGTAACTGAAAAATGTTGGCATGCCCCAGTGAACCTACTCAAAGCAAATATACAGCTTACTGAAATAAGAGTGATTGTCAGTGCTGGGAGAACGTCTAAAATGATCTACAGAAGTTCACTCCCAATTCAAACAGTCGTTAACAAAAGTTTTCCTATAGCCATGAAATGATGCCATTCAAATCCATCTTTCAGCCAAAGTGTGTGTCCAAGAACACAAACACTTTAATAACTCTACACAGACTCTGAAGCACAAGCCAAAGCTCATGCACACCACTAGTGCTCCAGATGTAGTGCTGGCCCTCGCCCCATGTTTCCTTCTGGAGCTCATTTAACATGAATCAACAGATCTCTCAATCCGGGAGACTGAGAGACTGATGCAGCAGCCCAGGAACACCCATCACCACCCCACGATCTGAACTGGTCCAGACTTGGAGTTAAAGCTACAGTAGGGAAGCCCTGCGAGACACCAGCAGCTTGGGTCAGCATCATGTCCTGGATGGCAATCTGGATGATAGCAATCTAATGTACATAAAAACACAAAGGATGAGAGGTGTATTTAGCAATACACTCCAAGGTTCTTAAACTGCATATTAAATTTTTCTGTGGTTTCAGTGAAATCCAGTCTGTACGGATTTTATACTCTATAACTAAGGCCTGAATGGAGAGATATTACAAATCTCTTAACAGGCCTCCCTCACACTACTTTCTAATTACTGCTGCATTCCTGTCCCCAAGTGTTTAAGGTAATTAAACTAAAAATGGAAGAGGAATAAAGAAGATAAGACTTCATATGCCTCAATGAATTCTGAATTTTCTGAACTTATGAACTTGTTTTTAACATTTACCACACTTAAAAATGTTAACTGAGCACGCTGTAACTCACTGTCTGTTGAGTCATTCTTATTACTGATGCAAAGAAAAGTCACACAAGATGACTATATTCATTCTCTAAAGTGATGAGCTAATTAATACAACTCATCAGTCACTGCAAAGAATTCCACCCTCTTTCTTTTTCTTTTAAAATAAATCATGCATCCATTAAAGGCAGAATTTTATTTTCTTTATTAGAAAAGGTCTTCAGACATTAAGGTATTACATTTTCAATACTACTTTTCTCAGCGTCTGCACGGAAGTTAGGACTTTTAGTTTTCTTTGTTTCATTGTCTTTTCTAGCACATGTGAACATGGCATTCAATTTGTCAGCCACTAATGCTACAGAGTACGCCAGCTTATCAGTACTCTTCCTTTCATACAGAATAGAGACAGCACATCAAGACATAGGAATTCGCTTTCTTTACAGTTATGGCATTTCTAGAAATTGGTCTTTTGGTGCTGCTTGAGGTGAGACAATAATCAAGACAGAGGCTGGATTACAAACTTAGATTTGCTTTTAGTAAAGTTTCAAATCTTATTTCATCAGGTACTGTTCTTTAATAATAGCTATACTTCAAATTAAAGATTAGACTAACAGTCTTAAACGTACACACAGTGAAGTAGCGCAGTGTGACAAGGCCACTGTCCCTATGGGACTTTGCAACACTGAACAGCAACTTACATATGGGTAATACTGTAATATGCCTTGTTCTTAAATAATGCTTTAGAACCTTTAACATACATAGGAGTGAAGTACATGCTAATACGACTAGTGTAAGAACTGTTCAGTAGTTATTTGAAACTATGTTATATATATATATATTTATCTCAACATAAAGACCCTATAATATATATAGTTACAAATCAGTCAGAAACTTACTTTTCAACAAAATGAAAGCTGAAAAAGAAAAATAATTCTTTTACAGAGAAACTCAGCTTCCACACAAAAGAAGTATTTTGGTTCTCCTCTTGGTATCACAAGGAATGCAGTACCTCAAAGTCAATTCACTGATGGGCAAAAAAATATATCCATAAATAACTGGAAGTCTTCCTCCTGGATAAGCGAGGACAGTAACCAATCTATTCTTGCATTAAAAGATATTCCTCCAGCTCTGATGATACGCACAGCCTAAAAGCTGCAGTATTGGTTTGAAACATGGAGTATACAAGGCAGTATCTGAAGTATTTAACAGAGAAAGTCAGGCTTGTCAGCAACTTCTTTTCATTAGCTGGGTCCAATACCATATCTACCATCTCAAATAAAACACAAAAATACTGCCAGAAAACCCATCTCAAGGCAAGTAGTGAAAACTGAGTGTTTACCAGACAACTAAGAAATTCCAAAATGATATACCTGTGCTCTTACCGAAGTTCACTGAAAATTCATATTGATGTGAAACAGAAGGATTGGGATTTGAAGGCAGGTGGGAATATTGCTGGCAATTTAGGGGCTTATTTTTATTATCATTATTTCTAATACATATATTTTTATGTCGTATCTATAATGCAGCTTCCACCTATGTGCCAAAGTTTTTCAGGAAGATGCCAATGAACTTGCTAATTTGAAGTTAGTTCAAATAGGAGAAAGTGCTGCTTACCCACTGTTGATGTCATCTGTTCTGAGACTTTTCCCAAGGATGTCTCCATCACTCATGTAGCCACCAGCATCAACTTCAGAGGACATATCCAAATCGCTGCTTCCCTTCTCACTCACGTCAATCTGTGAAATATTTCCAAGGCGAGAAACAGCTGCTCGGCGAAGAGGGGTGGTATACATGAATCGAGAAGGATCTGTGTGGATGAATCGACTTGCACTGCTGCGAGGATACCCAGCACCCAGGGACGGGGCATCTCCTGCCTGTAGCCGAGGGCTGGCCTGCCCGAGCCTCCAAGTCACTGGGGTGGACCGGCTTGTCAAGCTCGGGATGCTTCTCCCATTCACCTCTGTTGTCACAGTGCTGTCAAAAGTTGTCTCCAATGTGCTGTCAAAACAAAATGGAGAAGTCAGAATGCTTTTCCTGCTCCCGAGAAACAAGGAAAAGCAAGGGTTGGGAAAATAGATGGAGTATTAAAAAAAGTTGTGTGTCTGTGTGTGCGTTTGTCTGTCTGCATGCACAAACATTTGTGCAATAAAAATCTTTACTTGTAAAATAATCTAGAATAAATTTTATACACTATTAAATAGATGTATATATGAAGCAGCAACCATCTTTTTGAATGACTGCATAATACACTGTCAAAAATGTATAGTAAAGTCACTTATAAGTGGCTGAGGGAGTCTAGAACTAAACAATATGGATGGTGACATAATTAATTCTCCCTTGTTAAGTCTTTAATTTTAATTCACATAGCAAGTAATAGTACACTTCTATAGTCTGATATTTAAGTAGTCTGTACCAAAGCAGCATACCTGTGGCTTATCTGGGTCCCTCTAAGGCTGGACATAGTTTCTTCCAAGTTCTGCCTCAGGTCTGCTATGTTCTTTACAGTTCTCATTCTTCTTGTTTCAGGGTCTTCCCCTGGAAGAAATCAACAAAAGTCACATAAATTTCAGCACATACAAATATATCAAGTTAAATAAAGACTACACACAGATAAGAATATGTACATATGATTGTAAACACATTAGACTCTTTAACTTGATAAAAAATAAAACCTCTTCCTTTCAGTAATAGAAGACACATACATTGAAGAGAGCTCTAGTTAAGTATTCCTGATAGGACCCAAATCTATGAATGAAATTCAGATTTAGAGTGTTTGGATTTTTATCTTCTACAACCAAAGCAAAATGAAACCCTAGACTACTTGAGATGTTACACACCACCTTCTTCCTCCTGGACATTTGTCATGGTTTTATGATGTCACAGGAAATAAAGCCGCAGTAAATCTGTATTTGGAAAGAACTAGATCGACTGTTAACAGGATCTCTTCCATATGCACTTAACATACAGGTTATTTCAAAGTACTCAAAGTATATTTCTTGAACTGTAATGCCTTGGTTTCTGAATTATTAGATTATTCTTAATATATTTTACTTGGAATAAAAATAAAAACACTTCAAGCACGTGAATCATTTATACAGTTATAAAATTCAGCAGCCTTCAGTAGGGTTGTATCGTGACAGTCTAGTCTGGTCTTCTGAAAAGTAGAGCCCACAGAACTTCCAGAATCATCTTTATAATCACATTAAAAAAAATAATAAAAGTCACATATTAGGTGTTACAAATCAAAAACATAATACGCCTGAAAGAAACATATGTAACAAAGATTTTGAAGTCATATATGAGGAAAGATGAATGCATGTTTTCTAACATATTCACATATCAAGGAATGTTCAGTCTTTCAGGGAAATTTGAAGGAAAAGCTGTGACAAAATAATTTATTTCCAGTATTCTGCTTCTGGGTGTGTCCCATAAGTGCAGCCTTGAAGACATTAACATTCTAGCTATGTGTACAACGCTGAACATGATGTGTAAATTTCTTTCTGACTCCATTCATAACAAATTTCATGTCATACTTCACTTTGTCAATCCTTCTCCTCATTATGGAGAGTCATCTTCAATTACAATATCATGCAGTCACTAGACACATGTCTAATATTTAACTCCAGATTCCAATCTTCCCATCCAGAAAAATCTATTTTATTTCTGGAATTTTCATGACATTGAGGAACTGTTTCATCTTTGAACACATCCATCATGTGATAGTCTTGTGAATTTAAATTAAACACTGTACAAATTTCAAGATCAGAAATCTAAGCAGAGACAAAACACTATGTAGCACTATGGTACTGCACGTTTGTAAAATGTAAAATACACATGGAGACTGATATCTAAGTTACTGCATTTCTCATTCTGTTGCCATCCCTATTCTTCCCATGTTTTTATGTGGATTTATACAATTACAAATTCAACAAAGACGATGTCCCTGAGGAAAAGCATGGTGTGTCATCTAAATGACTGGAGTAGGGGCCTGGGGATGTCTGAAGACAAGAGAGCTGGGAAATATTCAGCATGGTTTTAAGGAAAAAATCTGATAAGACAATCTAAATGCAACACTTGTTTGAAGATGTGGGTAAAACATACAAAGCTTAAGTTGTATCAAAACCACAAACATTTGTTTAACATGGATTTACAATAGGCAGTAGTTTAATATAGATAGACACACTTATTTCAAATACAAGAGGACCTGCAAAAGGAAGTGGTATTATTTTAACCACTTAAGATCTTTATTTTAAATTTTGACTAAAGGATGAAGCCTTTGAGCTCAATGACAAACTGAATTGCCACTGTGCTCTCCACATTTCTGTTGTCTGATCACTGTGCAGGCACTTAAGAAAAATCCCAACTCTTGGTAGTAAATGGAAACATGTTATTGCATATAAATTCTATATACCCTTTCTTTTTTCTCTGATAGCCTAAGGATGTACAGTACTATTCAATGTCCTCTGCAGCTGTGGTACATCAAGCTTGCTTTCATAGCAATGCCAGTTCAAGGATTTTCCATCTACCCCACAACTGGCTATATCTTCTGCTCTTTTTGCTCCAGCCAATAGTTGTTCAGGAAATTGTGCTATCCTGATTATTTCATTGCTCTGAATCAATTTCACAGGGATTTCATGGTCAAACAGTCCATAAATCTCTGTCTTGGTGGCATGCATCTGACACTGGGGCAGGGACAAGAACTACTGCCAAACTCTCTATTTCGCCTTGATGGCATACCCACCCACAAGATTTTGCTCCTTAAAATATGACATCTGTGTGCACTGAAGGAGGCAAATGTTCATACTCATTGAAATTACCACCACTACTCCTTTGTTTTAGGACAGGCATCTGTTCAGTCAAGCACCATGCTGATCAGTGTATGTGTGGATCCCACGTACTATCTGCAAAGGTTTCTGTGCCATACTGGAAACTCCTGTGAGGCAGAAGAGATCATGCCAAAGCTGTGCTGGAGACCATTATGTCCTGTTAGGCTGAGTCCGCTGTTAGAACCCCAGACAGCCCATCCAGGACTACCTCCAGGCAGATGCCTACAGTGCACATAGTTCTTCACTGCCATCTTTCTTTGCCCCTTTGGCAAATGAACTCAAATTCACTTTCAGGAGTGAATCTTCCTGTCACAATGCTTACATGGGTGAAACCCCCAGGCCTGTTCCCTGCCTTGCCTGAAGCCAGAAGTGAATCAGTAGCTTGCTGGTATGTGACAATATTCTTTTAAATACAGAAAGAGGAATCTTAGGGTATAAGCAGGCAGAATTAAGGCAGAACAACTATTTACCTCTGTATTTATTTGAGGAACTGAATATAATCTGCATACACAGTATCTTTTCCTTCTTTGTTTATTCCTGCCAGTTGTCCTTTGCTATATGCTAACTCTGCAAATCCTTGCAGCAAACATGACAATAACTGTCTTTTTTAATATATACTGCACAACAACTAGCATAACAAAGCCTTAAGGTGTAATTGCAACAGCAAAAGAAAAAAAATGTATACATGGTAAACTGCCAAAGTATATTTTCACAGAGAATGTTTCATCTTCAGACAGATAACATCATAAAAAGTAGCACTCTTATCTCCTGGAAAGGTGGAAATTTTGAGGTGTAATCTCTTTTGATGTCTCAGTCACACAGGGATAATCTCAAAATCATTCCTCTACTGACAAAGACAGAACTGGAATGTTATGATTTTATAATAATATGTAGTGCTACATAAGAAATCCCCATTACCTAAGCTACTAAGTGTTTTACAAATAACTATTCTTTTTCTCGTAAGTGTAGGTTGACAGCCTTATGCTGTACCCCTCATTAATAAGTCAGAAAATATAAACAACTGAATATGATGCTTACAAAATTTCCTGTGCTGAGTGTGAGACCCTCAGACCTGGTTTGAACCTGAAGTAATTTACATTTTCAGGACAGTGTTGTCACTCCTAATGTACATGAAGTCTTCTTCCACACAGAAAAACATAGGGCTGGTGGATACATTATTCTGAAAGTTAGCTACACCTTGTCTGCCAGAAGAGACACTATTTGCTTACTGTAGAAGGATGGGCTCAAAGGGATCCCAAATTCCTTCTGACACCATAATAACAATAGGCACTGCTGTCATGCAGTCTATGCATATTTGCACGCCCACACATATCAGAAATGGTTTGTAATCTCAAGTGACTCTGCTTTGCACACAAGAAAAGTCATTCTGCTCCATGCACAAAGAGGCTGGGATAAGAAAGACTATGACCAGGGCACTGTGAAACATTCTTCCAAAATGCTGTTCCTCCCACAAGGAAACTGGATGTAGATATTTTACTGACTTCATGAAATGTAATCTCCTTAAATCACTTGTAGCTTCATCACTTGTGTTAAATATAAACATTCCAAAAATTTGTCCCCCCAAATTCTTGCCTATCAGTAATGAAACATTACAGCTTCTCTCTTCAGTTTCTAAGAAACACTGCTCTTCCACTGTGTGAGATACACAATCAAAATAAGCATCTTACAGAAATCAGTAATCACCTAGGTTAAACTTTTGCATTTACTATTCTGAAGATTACCCATACTGAACATTTAAAAATAATGTTCACAACCATTTTGGCACATGCGTGCATGTAATCAGAGCCCAAAGCAGATAATGAGAGAATAATAATTGCATTAATTTTGTGATTTTCACAAAAGGATTCAAATAATAAGCAGCTCCCTAGAGAATTTATTGCTCTCAAACATTAACTTCATTCACAAATGAGAGCATCAGTATCACTCTGCAGGTGGGGAAACTGAGGCCCACAAAGAACAGGGATTTCCTCAGGGAAAGCTGAAAAGAAGCAGAAGGTGAAGAGTTCATCTGCCTTTGCTAACAAGCCTTTAATCTCTACAAGAAACCTCTTCTAGAATACTACTATAGTTTAATAGGTTAGGCATAAAAAGAGAATGCTTGTTTCCTTGTCGTTTGGAGATGATAGCTTTCTACATTACATGTACACCAAATACTTAGTCCTAAATTTAAACAAAATCAAGGCTAGCACACCCACCAGAAAAAAACCCTCCAGGCCAGACACATGTTGTGTGACCTTGGAAAAACAAGAAGGTACTTCAACCATTTGATTGGCTGAAGAACAAAGCTCTGGAAATGAACACTTTGAGCACTGAGAGATGAAAAGTAAAGCCAGTAATACAGAAGCCTTTTGAAGAACCTATGGCAGTGGACTTCAAATGCTCTCTGGCAGGCACTGATATAGCTAAAGTGTGAAACCCTGGCACTAACAATTCCTCATATATGGATGAAATTGTCAACAGAGGGAAGGGGGGAGCAGTTATGGACAGTTTGTACGTAGGCCAAGACATATTTGCTGTAAATTGTAATCTGAAATTCAAGGTTTGGTTTAAAAATCATGGGAACGAATGTCATAACATTAATTTTAGACTGAACTAATAATACCTAAGTGTTTCACCTTAATTTTTTCTACCACCTTAAGAAAACTACACTCAGTTACTCACACGTTGTTGCTGCCCACACACTCATCAAAAATAATTTAGACAACTGTCTTCATTTCATAGTCTTTGGAGATAAGAGTAAGCAAACAAGGAAGAAGTGACCAGACTCTGTTTTTGCATACTACTGCAAACAAACCCAATTCTGTCTCATGAAATCACAGTCAAGATCAAAAATCTGCTTCATGCAGAAATGTGCTAATACATGGGTCTCCTGCTCCCTCTGATTTCAAGTCAACATTAACTTACCCAAAATGTCAGTGTAAAGGACCTGTTCTAAGTCCCCCAGCATCGTTATTATGACATCTTCATCCAGATGCGCAGTTCCTTCACGCAAGCAGCCTTCCTCCTCCTCCTCTGCCCAGTTTCTGCTGGGGAAATGGGCCGTGCAGGGTATGTTTTCATCGTCTGATTTCTCCCTCTCCTGATTATCGATACTAAAGCCTTCATCTGTACACAGGTCTCCAGACCTCCTGGAGCTTCTGCTTCCAGCAGGTGGTAGTGCTTGGAATGCTTGGGGTCCAGTGTGGCCAGGCTGACAGAGGGAGTGCACTGAGCGTGAGAGTGCCTTTGAAAGCAAGCCTTGGCGCCCAGCTTCTGCCTCCTGCTGATGGTAACTTTGGCTGGACTTGGAGGCGTTGCCAAACCAGTTCTCCCTATATGAGTGTCGCCTCTTTTCCCCCTCACTGATGAGCGTGAGGTTGGTTAGAGACTTCTGCTTCTGAAGACGAACACATCCTCTCCTAACCTCCTTGCCTTTAAACACCGACAGTTCAGCAGATTGCTGCATGTTCCCAGCTGTACTTCTCCTCACTCAGATTTCATATGCCCTAGATGGGCAGCAGTTCAGTTCTTCAGCACGGTCTGGAGGTGACCGTTGCAGCACTGCATGCTGCACATCCCAGAGAGCACATCCTTTCACATGTAATGAAAAGCACAGCTCAAACCATGCACTGTACAAACTGTAAGTGACTAGACAGGCACAGTCATTTTCTTTAAAATTATGCTGCTGTCTCCGATAAGCCACTTCTCTCCTGTCACATTAATCCGCAGTACTTACAGTCATTTTCACTTGGATTTCTCTCAAGCAGAAGAGAGTTGATCAAACACTCTGCTCCAGCACAGAAGTAATCCCAAAAGCCAACCGTGTTTTCCCCTCTCCATCCAATCACCAGTCTCATCGGAGCAGTGGGCCTGCATCTCTGTCTACGGCTGCTGCACTCTGAAATCCAAAGTAGGCACGAGTGCTATCTCAGGCAATTTTCCCTCTCTCACCAGATCATGACTGATCCCGGAGCACAGCTCTTCACTTCAGATGGGCTGACACAGAACTGCAAGTACAGCCTCCACGTCACAGCTCAATAAAGAGCCAAAATTAACCACTGAAGCAAAGCTCTGCACAAGCCTCCTTGCATTTTAGTATTCAACCTGCATTCCCAGATATATGACTCTTCTCTGCTACTGCAGTGAATGCTGCTGGCTGCCATGGCAGCAAACATCCTCGTGAATTAAACCGGAGACACAGAAGCCTCTGCCTAGTTTACAGTGCCACAGGTTTCAAGACACAGCTCCACCTGAACGGGATGCTACAGTCACAGACTTAGCTCAGTGCAAATGCTATTTTCCTCACACAAAGGTAAGGATGATGAACTATTTCTTCCATATCACTGCTACTCCCCGTGCAGGAAGCTAAATGCAGATCTGCAAACGGATCTTAAGTCTTGCAATTTCTGTTATAAATTAAAAAATGCAATTTCAGATCATAAGGAAGATAATAAATGGAATACAACAGCAAATTCCCAGCAAGATTATTTATAGAAGGATATATTTTGTTTCTTTCAACTGAAAATATATCTTGTTTGCATCTCTGTAAGGTTCAGACTCTAGTATGGAATTAAAAAGCTGTGATAAAATTATTGTTTCATTATCTTCTGAAGAAATCTTATTAAATGGAATAGTACTTTTCATATAAAGCAACTCGATATCATGTCTGAACTAAGTTTTCAGTTCTAAATGTTGTTTTTAAATAAAACATCAGGAAAGAAACAAGACTTCGTGTTTTAACATATACCTTTTCTCACAGGGAAAAAGATGTTAGCCCCAGAAATGATAGAAGGATAAACAAAAAAACTCCTAATTCCTATATACAGATTTCCTTATCTAAGGACAACTGATGTCAGGAAACATTATGTAGAATTCTTCTAACATTTTTTTATATAGCAATATACCTCTTCTCTCAAATCCCTACCTGAGAAGCTTTGATAGGGAGGTAACCTTTGAAAATGTCACTTTAAGAATTACAAAATATTCAGAGGAATACAGGAATAAAGGGGTGTAAGGAGAAGCCTCAGTGCATTTATTGCATTTCCCTGTCTCGGTGCAGTTTTTAAAACATTAGAAAAATGGAAGAACAGGAGGAGAAACTTCTTAAAAAATGTCAAAGGAAGACTGCATTTTTTCCTGGGTAACCCTCATAAACACAGAACTAACCAAGAAAAGAGTCAGCAGTCACAAGCAATGACAGTTTTCCACACTGAATCACTGGCATATTGCTAGAAAGACAGAGACTACAACAAGAAGAGAGCCCACTTCCACTTCCCACCGAGTCATGGGCCCAGAAGAAAACTCCTGTCACCCTGATAAGACAAAGTCTCAAACGTTACTTTTGCCACTTTTTCAGCAGGGAAACAAAAAGCAACATCTGGAGGGTTGCACCATTGACATTTCTCCCAGTGTCTGCTAGGTGTAGTGACTTATTCACCCTTGGAGGTTTCTGCAAACATACTCGTGCCCACCAGTAGCCACCAGTGGGGATGCTCTCAGTGGGGCTCCAGCTCTGTGGGCAGCACCAAGCACTGCTCTCTTGGGGAAGCACTCAGTTTTCCACACAGACACACTGGACACAGGAGCACCAAAACTGGCCTGGCATATTTAGTCCTCGGAGCTGCAGCAGGACACAGGTCATGGGCCAAAGTCCAGGAAGGAAACAATGCTCGGGCTGTGGGGAAGCCACATGATTGTAGCTGGCAGCTACCCTTTCCTTTTGCATGTTAAATACACAATGAGAGAAATGATGGGATATGGACACATTTGGGCTACTCACACAACCTTCATTCAGCCCTCACATATACAAACATTACACTACAGCCCTAAATTACGAGAGTATACAAACTTTTCTCCCATGAATCCCACTGCCTCACTTGGCATACATATGCAAAGAACTCTGGATTTATCCTCCTGCTCTACCACATCTCTCTGCAGTCTGTTATTTGACAAAACATAACACTGCAGTGTGGAAATTCTCAGGTTTCTTTATTGGAAAAGACTTTTGTAAAGCTCATGCCTCCATTTTCAATGTATGAATTGTAGCAATGAATAAATAAATCTTTCTATACCAACCACACAGTATGGGAGACCAGAGAAATGCAAATATCATGACAGAGCATTATTCCCCAACCACCCTGCAATTCAATGTATTCCCCACCCAGCACACAGGAACATGGTTAAATAAAGAACAGCACAGGGAATTTCCCCACTCCATCACAGTCAGAATAATGCATAACACTATTTTTACCGTCTCTTTCATAAAAGGGATTATAAAAATGATTTTAAGAACTAATAAACTTGGGACAACTTTTGCTGTCAGATAAGATGTTCTTTGAAGTCTCTGTGCATCATTTGCAGTTGTACAAATGAATTATGTAATAGATCTGCAAATGCATAACATTAAGAGTCTTTTCAGTGAAGCTTACTTGAAACAAAATTGATAAACTATTTCCATACCTCTTATTTCTTCTTTTTCCCCCCATTTCTCTATTCCTCTCATTTCTTTAATTCTATTTCAGAGAGAACAAAAGAAGCTCAGTAACATAAAATCTTGAGAATTGAATACCGTCACAAGAATCCTATCGTTGACATTAGCACATAACTCTTAAACTAAATTTCTCTCCTTTCTGTTCCACCCCTCAGATTTTTTTAATAATTTGCCAATATTTGTAAATTTTCAAATAATTAATTAAACATTTTGCTTTACACTATTTGATTGAGTAAACACTTGATAAAGCAAAACATTATCATTGATTTCATAAAATCACACTTTGTAGTTACAGATACATACCATTTTAAGAGGATTGTTAAATAATCAACTTACTGACATCCTTCCCCAATAAATTTGCAGCTGAAGCTGATAAACGGTATAAATACTACATACAGAAATACTGTATCAGAAAGTTTAACCACCTTAATCCTGGTCATACCACGAAAATCAAGAGCCAAGCTGGATTCATTTTGTTAATCTTTCTTTTCATTCTAAATTTCAAACCCTGTCTGTAAAATTATACTCTTTTTTGCAGGGGAAAATAAAATCAAAACCTGAATAGTCGCATTGACGCAACTGGGACATAAATTACGTGCAAGGAGGAGTTTTCATACATGAATCCAAAACAGTTGATTACTTAGGACTCCAAAATTTCTGTCTGGGATTTGCTGGACTCAGGTCTATACATTTGCGTGCTACATGTGCAACAAAGCTAATGAACCTAGCATGCACCTAACCTACTGCATGCGTGACCCATGGCTGCAAATCTGCTTTATCCCAACTGTAACTGGCCCAATGGGTACATGGGTATTGCTGGCACAGTGACTGTAAAGGTGATCTGAAGTGGGCAGGAAGTGTTATGCCTACTGCACGTATGCTGTGCTGCTGATCTGCATGCGCACCACGGAAACATCTGTAAAATATTCACCAAAAAGAAAGGAGCGAAAAACTCTGAAGCACTTTAGATCACAGCTGGAACACATTCCCAGCAGAGCTGGAGGAACTGTGGAGAAACCCAGACTTACAGTAGCTCTACCAAGAGGCAGAAGTGGTTTTAGGTATAAGTCATGTGGGAAGTTAGCTACAGCAGCAGGCAGGGAAAATCAAGGAAGAAAGGCACTGTTCAAATTAACTAACAGCTGCTCAGGGTTCATGTCTGCAACAGTCTCACCATTTCCTCCACCTTCCAGCTCCAGCCTCCTGTCTCACGGCTCTACAAGTAAAACCAAGTCATCACTTGTCCAGTAGCAGATTGGAAATAGGCAGGTTGCTCCAGAAGTAATGCCCCCTATTTATTGCCACGGAAACTACAACAGCTACAGAAAGCACAAAAGACTGATGCAGCAAAAACACTGTTTTTCAAAACAGTCACCCCCGTTAACTGTGATTGTTCACCAGCCATGAAAAAGCAACTGCATACTACACTCATAAAAATCTGCACCAGCAGAGGTGACCTGCTGTCACTGTCACCACTACTGAAACACACCACCCATCACCTCTTTGTATTCACATCCACAGTTTGAGCTCCATAAATGATCAGCAAAGATCAACATCTGTCAATGGGTGCAATTTTTTCCACATAGAGGAAATTCTATGAAATCCCATTGATTCATATGCACTTTCATATCAGATGTCACTCTGTCAGACTGTCCTTCTACTGCCATCTGTCACATGGCAACAAAATGTAACAGAAAATTGGTGGACATCTTCAGTCTCTACTGCCATACCATCAACATCCACCTCCGACGTCATGGGCCAACATAATAAAATAGTAGGCACTACTTTCAGAGCAGCCCTCATACATGGAAAAAGCCAGCTGCACTCGGAATTTGTCCCATCCTTTCATAAGCTCTGAGACAGAAGAGAGGAATGCCTTTTAAATAAAAAACTGGCCTAGAAATTGGAGAAGACAAAGCAGAGAAAAGCTGGAAACTACCCCCTAGAGCTTCTCGCTTTTCCTCCCCACTTTCCCCTATTACCACAGTTGAGGAAATGCTGTGACCTACATTGCTAGGCACGCGAAACAGGGCCACGACTAAGACAGTTCACCACTGGAACAAGGGAAGTCGTTTTAAGAATTATAATTAATTTGTTTTCATCCAAATTTTGCCTATGTTATGGAGAAGTTATGGATCAGTTGTTCTTGCAACATTAGTTTAAGACTGATTCCACCCTGAAGTAGATTAGTAACTCTGATACAACCTGCTTGGCTAGTTAAGAGACAGTAACCTTCAGCCAACAGGCAATAACGAACAGGAGAGTATAATTATAACAAAAGTAGTGAAGCAGTTTATACAATTATATGGATTAAGATAACTTTGTCTTGAACATTTTGGCCTGACTTATGAATATTTAGCACCATAAAAAACAGTAGACTGATGAAATGTAAGATATAAAACGGGTGGGACATCACTTTACAAACCTTCTCCTATAGCCTTTTGGTTTCCCTTGCATGATCTTCATCGATCCAGCCTACAAATATATTGTATTAGCATGTTTGGCTACCAATTTAGAAAAGAAGCCTGAGATAATATAGAGACTGTGTTCACACATAACAACAGTGGAGGGTTTCTGAGAAAGATCGTAGCCATGCAAAAGACTATTTTTTTTCATGCAGGTTCACCAATGGCAGTCACCAATGCCTTGGTGGTAGTTCACCAAGCAAACAACTATGTATTCAGTGAATGTAGAATCTAAGCCATTTATTCTTTACACTGTTACAACCAATTATAGGTGACACACATCTGTTTTCCTCTGCACAAAGGCCCTTATTTTCCCAGTGATTCTGCTTTGCTAACCTGTTACATCAATCAACTGCTAATACCAGTCTGAATAATCAGCTTAGAAACATCTCTGATGCCTTGTGCCCTTTATGTTTTTCTCCTCTTTTTGATGCTGTTCAATTTCTGTTCAGAACAGCATAAGGCCAGGAGACATGATATCCTTTTTGATCACTTCAGCAGGTACTGAACTGATTTCTTTTTAATCTCAGTAGATAATTCCTTGAAGCAACCTTTGAATTGCATAAGTGTTTCAATTTATACTCTTTATACATACAAGACCAAAGAATCTGTATTAATTCAATTTTTTTTTCCTTAAAAAAATACTATTGTAAAATAACTTTAACAGGCACATGTCACCTGCAGGGAACACTTCACTAAGCTTCACGGTGATGTATTTATTATATAAGCTGATTGTGCAAATTAGGGATGTTAGACTTAGGGAACTTTTGAAAGCAGTAAGACAAACCAGGACAAAAGCTCAATGTCAGTATGAATCAGCTAAATGCCAAGGCAGTCCCACAAATCCTGGGCATCTGATTTCCCTTCTGGTGGAGAGATAATTTTAGACTGATGTGTCAACTGAGTACTTTAAAGTGAGTTATATCCTGTGTAAGAAATGCATGACTCGTTCTAAATTTATTTGAGTGTTAAAAATTTAGAGCAAAATGGCAAAACTAAAATTGAATCCACAGGGACAGGATTTCACCTTTTATTCTTGTAAAAGTGATATTGAGAATAAAAATGCTGATTAGAGGGAAAAGAAGAATAAAAAAGAACAACTCTGTCAAAGAGTCCTTTTGAAAGTACTCCCACACCAGTCTGTAATGCAATTCAATCCTGATGAAGAAGTCAGCTATGACACAGTTTGCTTTGCATCCGTAGGCAGTTATGGCCAGATCCAGGGCTAATGTGAATGAGGAAGTCTTTGTTGACTTCAAAGGAATGATTAAAAAAAAAAAATCCCTCACATTTGTAACCTAACAAGGGAAATACAGCCTTTACTCCAGTTTTACAAGGAATTGCAGAACAGAACCCGCATCAGCTTAGCTCTAGTAGTTAACTTAAAAGACAGGTACAATAGTAAGGACTTGTTCATTTTCTTGTTTACTGAATAAAGATTCATTTACAAAAGAAGAAGATAATCTTGTGTCATTATTTTTCAGTTCTGGTGTTACAACACAATTTGAAGGTCTTAAATGCAACACAGTGTCAAACATCCCGAAGTATAATTCCCATGGCTGCTCTGAAACATTTAGTATGACTCTAACAGTAATAATAACTTGAAGCCCTCACTTAAGAAAGCCCATATTCTGCAAAATGATGAAGGAGCAGAACAGAACAGAAGGAACCAGTTCAGTCAAGGAACTGGTAACCAATTCCATTTGTGGGAATAGCACAGAGCTATGCCAGGAGAGGTTCAGATGAGATAGAAGGGAAAAATTCTTTTCTGTGAGGATGGTTGAATGATGAAACAGGCTTCCTAAAGAGGTGGTTGAGGCCCCATGCCCATCAATGTCCAAGAGACATTTGGACAATGTCCTTAATAACGTGCTTTAACTCTTTGTTAGCCCTGAAGAGGTCAGGCAGTTGGACACAATGATATTTGAAGGACCCTTCCAAACGAAATGGTTTTTGTTCTGTTTTGCATTTGAAATAGTAACTGTGTGTGAACCAAATTTTCCGTATACTTAAAGCCACTCATGAATAGAAGTCAGAAATATTATTTCAGTGCATTCCAACGCTCCTGGTAAGAAAACAAAAATATAAACAAAGAAGCACACAATTCGACAATAGAGGTTTTTTCTGATTTTTTGTCACTTACCAGATATCTCCTCTAGGCACTGTTTGGCAGTCTTACTGAATGACAAATCCATCTTAGTAGGACTGGTGCAGGAATCAGCAGGTGGTAGAGAGGTACTGTCATTTTCTGAAAGAGTTCTGAAAACAAGCAAGATGGATTATTATCATCTGTCACACAGGTATTAACAGAAATAAATGATAGCTGAAGTTCCAACTAAAATTATATCACCATGTACATCCTAGGAAAGACATGGTGAACAAACCATGAATGTCACATTCTTACTGATATAATTTGACTCCAGTTAGACAAATTTGCAACTCTGTCTCTTTGAAAACAACTCAAGAGCTTAAGCTGAGAAGTTTGGAACCATTTTGTTTCCTTACTTTTTCTTTGCAGGAGGAGTCAAGCAGATATAGGCAAAATCCATTTAAATCTGTTAAGTCACATGGCCACACATATAGAAGGGAAATGAAAACTTGTATTTGACTGCTGAAATACTAAGTGAGAAAGGCCATGTGTGTAGAAGATTAGGCAAGAATGGAATGGAAATCTGGCTCAGATACTTAAATCTGTGTGCAGCTTCTTTTGATAATGCTCTTTATATAACTCTGGGGAAATGGAATAATAAAAGTGTTTCCATTTACTAACTAATAAATAGCCCATATTTTCTGTAATGGCGTATTTCTGTGGATATCAATGGTAAATTAAAATGGGTAAACTTTCCGGATACAGTTATTTGCCATTACATAATGATGAGTAGCAAGAAATACACAAATAAATAGAACATAACACAGAACATAACAATTATTATGTCCTCCTAAGGAAGGATTGTAGCATAACTAGATGATCTTCAAGGTCTGTTGACCTAGGCCATTCTGTGATTCTGTGATCTCTTTTACCCAAGTACTATTCAATTACGACAACATTAAACAGCAACCTGTACCATATTTGCGTACAGTAACAGAATGCAGCTAAAGATAATACCAGCTATTTTTCAAAATAAATGTAAAAAATTCTTCAGTTACAGATGAAGTTTCTCCAGCTTTTCCGATATGAATAACATACTCAGTCTTCTGATTCCTTAAAAGACTGGTTAAACATTTATATCTCAGTTTTAAAGCACTACATTTAAAGCTCAAGTCTTAAAATTCACAAGTGTGCTTTTAATGACCAACTAAACTGCCAACACACAAGCATTTAACTTATCACTCAAAATAATTATATGAAGATATATTTCATAAAATTACTTTCTTGTTAATGTTTTCTTCATTATATATTGCATAGATTTGTTCAGTAATTTGTGACAGCAACTGAGGGAACAGATATATGCATATACAACGGAGCAAGTTCTGTCATGTTGGGATCTGTTGACTGTAGTCCTTTCAATCATTTAACTCTGACTTTACCTAGACACAAACAGGAGTGTAAAACTTCTTTCTTGTATCTTTCTGCACTTAAGAAATTTTGGAAATAAACAACTGTCCTCTAAAAACAATTTTTTGCTTCTCTTGTCTACTATTTCTCTTCGTCACACTACTGGAAACATAAAGGCAGCACACCGTGCAATGTTAAATATGCCCTACTGACCTTGAATGTGATTTTACGCTTCCTGTATGAGGACAGTGATCTCAGGAACAAACTAAAATTCCACATTCCCTCCTGCTTTCCTGTCTTGCTTCAAATCATCAAAATGAACGAAGGACAAGCCTACTATCACTGAATGTAACTTTGAGAGACCGTGAAAGCTCCATCTGGGCTTTTTTATGACACTTAGTGCCGGATCAGCCCAGGACAAAAGGTCAGTCCAAAATTACATCTCAGAAAAAGGCACTTACAATAATGGTAAAGATAACTGAAATGTTCTGCTCTCTTTTGATTAATCTCAAATAACTATGCGACAAGGGCTTGAGACAGAGGAAGGCTGGAGTTAAGAGGAACACTGGAAATATTCAGGCTTCTTTTGCTCTCGCAGTAGGGGCCCTCAGCTAGGTGAATACAGTTCAAGTGTTTCTAGTCACATCCATAAATGTATATGGACTTTACATCAGTACAACTCTGGGTAGAAGTAGCAGCAAATGATCTTTTTCACCTCCTGACCTTATGGCATTGCATTCCTGGTTGTGCTCAACCATCAATCGCTCCATTAACCCATACAGGGGTTATAAACCTCTCCCTGAATGACTGAGAACCTTACATAAGCGATCTTCTAAGAGATAATTGAAAGGACCCAATTCTTACTTATTTGCCAATCTGTAATTAAAAAAGGATTAAGTGGTTTAGATCCTCACTGGACACCAGTATCCAACATCTGCACTTCTCTATCTAGCGAAGTGAATAAAGTTAAGCACAGATCTTCAGTGATATGGACTGCCCTCTGTCAGATACTACTGTCTATACAATTAACAGAGACAAATACACAACTCACTACTGACTACATGGTATATATTTGTGTTAAAAGGACTGTATTCCCCTACAGGTAAAAGAGCACAGGTAAGTAAATATTGACTTGCAGTAGATAAGAAAACTTCAGAATAAGCACATCTATTCACCTAATATGACAATGAATAAAAGCTTTATCTCGTTCACAACCCAGGTCAAATCAAACCTTTTAAAGACATACCAAACACCAATTAAAGCACACTTCTGGTCTTTATGTTTTATTTTTTACTTTTTTCCTCATTTTCAAAACCCTGATACAGCTATAATTAGGAGATATTAGGAAAAAAAAATACCATTAGAAGAGATACTTGCAAAGATTCACATTCCAAATTTTAGAATCTGAGTGGTGTGATGAATTGCAGCACAAAATCCAATTTCTGAGATATAAAATAGAATCAAAATCTAGTCTCAAACTAGAAATACTGAATAAGTAATATCATATAACATTAATGATTCAAAAATGTTTAATTTCTAGAAAGAAGACCAAAGAAACACAAACCAAATGTAAATGCAATGTGCTCTTCTTAACTTAAGAGGCAGCCTGAAATAGTAGATCTAAGAAGCACAAAACACTTTTTTTAATCTTACTTCAGACTTGAAAGTTCGAATATGATGTAAAATAAATTTGATTTGATAGAAAACACACTACAAAGAAACTGCTTTACTGACTTTATTCAGTTCTGCTTACATAAGAAATATGGTTCTTTACCAGTGGAGTGTTGGGCCAAAAAGCACCTGCCTATGGACTGTGCTTGAATAACCCAAGGAGGAACCTGTGGACAGGGCCTTACCAACACCCCTTTCTCTAACAGGTCTCCACCTGTCTTGTTAACAGCCAGCACTTTCACAGCAGCCCTGCCTTCGGTGCACATTGGCCAAGGCCCTGTCTTTTTTCTGGAGCTGAGTTTAAACCATGTGGGTTGAGGATGGTCTAGTGGTGAAAGACTTCCAAACAAAGCCACACAGCTCCTGGGGAACAAAGAGGTCCAGGTTTGGACGTGGCACCTGAAGCATCAAGTTTGCTTTGCTCAAAGTCAATTACAGGGTGTGATACACTGGATTACGCATGTAGATGCCTCTTTGCTTAGTTCAATCTTTTTTTTATTAAAATAAATAAATAAAATAAAAAAAATATATAAAATAAAATAAAAAAAGATGAAGGTGAAATTGTGATATTTGCCTTCCCCTGTATTTCTGGCTGTTACTTCTTTCTGTGGATCATATTAATCTTATGAATGACTCAAATGATCTCTGCAGTACTGCAGTACAGATAATGCTCAAGGCAAGCAAACAGTTAAATAAAATATCTTTTCAGTATCCTAGACATGAATCTTAATGCATGGACCTCTATTTTCTACTTATTTGTAGCCCACTGCCTTTACAAAATAATACCTGCATCTCTCTTGTCATCAAGGAAGCTGAAAAGAATTCCAGATTTTCAAAACACCCTGCTGACATTTCTCCCAATGCTGTGCATTCACAGCTCAGGTTTATTTAAGCAACCGTCATGAAGTCAAGACAATGTGCTTCCTATTTTAATAATGGCAATCAGAATAAGTTTATCCCCAACTCACTGAAATATGTGTTACCTATTTGTAAGAGACATGCTTAATGGGACAAACTGTTCTCAATCACACCTGCACAAGTTTGTTCAGTTTGATTAAAATGATTGTGTACAAGAGTCATTAAGAACATAATTTGAAACACTACTTAATAAGCTGCCTTTTACACAGTTGGTAATTTCCTGTCTCTAGCAAAATAGCCAACCTTTGATAAACACAGATAACATCAAAGATTTGTTTGGTTATTGCTCGACATTTCACATGATATCAGATGAACATGCTGCTTTATTTCCCCCCAACAGCTCTCTGAGGTGCAGCTGTCTTGAATATGTATTGCTGTCAGTGTAACAGACTGGCAGGACCACATCTGGAATATGAGTAGTTTGATCACCCATGTTCAAGACATGTGAGTTAAATTGGGAACAGCTGCAGAGAATGGCTACTTGGATGATCACGGGGAGGAAGAAACTCTTATGAAAGGAAATAAAGGAGATGATTTGGTTTAGCCTTGCTAAAGAAAAAGAATGGGATAGGATTATTCTCTGACATATTTAAAGAGAGAGATAAATTGAAGAGAGGGGAAAAAAATAAAGGATAATGTTAACAAAATAATAAATTGAGGCATTCTCATTGCATAGCCTGTAAATAATTTCTAACAGTGAGATGAAGGAACTACTGAAGGAAACCTTCCATTGGAGTAGTGGGAATATCTAGTTTAAGATAAAGCTTAAATGTTATATGATAAGGGCTTACAGGACTGCCAGTGACAGAAGACCAAACAGAAATATCATTTTCGGCCCTGAACACTACATTTTGCTGATTATTCAGGAAGAAGTCTGCACGACAATGTAGAAGAATAACTTCAGCCCGTAAACAGTGAGAAACTAAGTTATCAGTTTTAACTCAGTAATCAAGTATGTGTTTATAAGGATTTATTCACCTACTACCCTCCTTCGTACCTTTGAAGTCATCACCTCTACAGTGGAATTTTTTCTTGCACAACTGTTTGAAAATCAAGCATAAGAAAATGGGAGGATTTTTCTAAACACATGGTGAGTGGCAGTGTCTAGTGCTACCCATGACTGAGAAATATTGGTGGTGATTGTTGCTTTAATTTCACAGTGGTAGCGTAAATAATAGACATCAACAAAACACAGCAGTATAAATTTGAGTCATCGTATTTTTAAGAGTTAAATATATCTTACCAGCAGAATCAAAAAAGTTTATTATTAACAAACACAATTAACTGACAAAACATCCCTTACTAAAAAAATTAATTTTAACTCCACAGTCAATGACTTCCAGTCACTAAAACTGGACACAAATATGGTTTCTACAAGCCCTGCAGGTGCCGTGTTTTCAAAATCCTTGAAGAGTAGTTTAATTATTTCCTAAAGCTGGTACAAAAACATCCTGAAAAAGCAGCTGGAATTCAATTTCACTGTGCCCCTAGAGGTGCAACCATGTTATATCCTTCTTTCCATCTGTCACAGATCTGCAGTTCCTATGTGCCCTTGAAGCTATGGCCTAATAATACAATTGTTTCAATTATCATATAGGAAAGAAGATGGGAAGATTTAATATCTGGTAACATGTTTATTATATTTACTTTCTGTGCTTCTGTACAGTGAACACTTTAGTGCTCTCCAAATTATAATTTAGATCAGAAAGATGTTCTAGAAGCCATCTCATTCAGTGTACTGCTCAAAACAGATCCAGTTACATGAAGTTCCTCAGTGCTTCATTTGGTTAAGCCCATTCTAAAAGCAAAGATCCCACAACCTTTCTGGGCAACCTGCTAAAGTTTCACCACCCTCACAGTGAAAATATTTTTTGTAAGATTTAATCAGTGTTATCGCTGCTGTAACTTGCATGCTACCTCTCAATTCTCATTTTGGAGAAGAGTTTGTCTCCATCTTTTCTATACTTGGTTGCTGAAATCACCAGCTTCTTTCTCTTGCTATTGAAATAGCAACTCTGAATGGTCTCAATTCAGACAGCACTGAAGGTCCTTCCAGATGTGTCCATCATTAACAGACAAATTTACCTGAAAGCGCGAAATTTAATCAGTTCGCATTAGGATGAAGAGTAGTCAGCTAATTCTCTTCAGCAGTTTCTAAACTTTCAGAATTTAAGCACTAAATACTTTCTGAGCACTGCAGCCTCTGAGATTTGGGCACTTCAAATTCCTTCTTCTAATCATAGGGAAAAGATTTTCCAGCAGTGACAACAGGAATCGATAAAATAAAACTAAGTGACAGTTCATGTGTCAGGTTATAATTTGATGTTAGTATTTTAGGAAGTTCACAGCAAATGTTAATTGCCATTCTATCACATACTTCTTGTGGGTTTGGGACGATTTATGTCAACTAAGCATTTATACTGTGGAATAAGCTAGTACTTGTGTTACTACTGGGAATGTTCTGTTTTCCATTTTATAGAAACAAATAATCTTACATAATTTGGCAAAATAAAGCAATAATTGCATACAATAGATGTTTCTGCAAGAAAAAGTACAGGTTATATTACACTTCTCAGCAATATATTTGAAAACTAAGAACTCCTAGTACTGAGCAATTAAGCTGTTGCTATACTGTTAAGATTTTAGGAGAAAGATTCAGACATTATTTTCATTTTTGTGTCTTCCTTCCCTGTATTCAGCGTAACCTAGTAATCACTAAACTTCTGTATTACTCTTCTCCAATTGAAATTTAAGCAACACTAGGAAGATAACTAAATTCTACAGCCAATTTTAATATGAGTCCTAGGGATTCTGGCAGATGGTATAATTTCCAGCTTCCTATAATTCTGCCTGCATGGAAGAACGTGTAATTTAAAGCAATGGCTGGTTTATTTCAAAAAATTATACAGTCTTTTACACCCTCATCTGACTTGTTTTTCCTGCTGCATATTTCTTATCAAGCTTTCTGGCAACCAAATTACATTTACTTCAGCCTGCCGTAAATCCATTGGACCCTGTAGGCAAGTTCAGAGAGGACATTAAAGGCGCTGTAAATAACACACTCACAACAGCATTTGAAAATAAATAATTACTGTCTGATGAGGATGAAAGAATTTAAATAACATCCATTTAGATTACGTCAACTGCAGTTCCTACTGTTGCTAATCTTTGAAAAGAAGTAATAATCCCATAAGAATTTCCATGCCATGGCGTTTACGAGGTGTACATACAATGTGGGATCAGATAGCGACCAAGCACAAAGAGTGCAAAGCTGGACAGTGCAATCTATCATTTCAGCACCTGCTAGTGAAACAATCTTTTCTATCCGCTGCCCATAAATGGTGGAAAGGTTCTACTGAAGTCATGAGTGCTGATAACTCTTACATTATTCAACACAATTCTGGTCTCTAAGAAACTCTTTGGAGTAATTCCTTTTACTCACAAATCTACATTAACATCCTCTGAGCTAATAACTGATCATTTACAAATATACAGTACCCGCAGACATCAGCAATAAACCAGAAAATGCACTTGTCTATTTATCCTTGTGTTAAAAACCTATACTAACTACAGTAGTGTTTTCCAGTTGGAAGAATTCTGTGGGTTTCTGGATACTGTTGCTTATTATCTCATTGATCTATAAAGCTGTTCCAATAGCTATCAAGTGAATCTGAAAATTCCAGGTACAAATTGTTGACACCACTCAAAACACATTTACATTTGAAAGCAAGAAATTTATAGTAGCCTAGCTTTGTGTACCCTTCTACTTGCTGTTTGTCCTCAAAAATAAATCTGCTGACTTTGGAAATATGACTGTTTTATCCTTGGTTATATATATATTCCTCTGTGAAATCATTGTGTGCTATTACAAAGCCCTTGAGAGTTGTAAGGAACGTAGTTACTGTGTATTTGTGGGTCAGATTTGGCTTTTGGTTACGGAGATACACGCTGAAAAAAACTCATTAATGTTGGTCTATTACTCTGTGCTTATGGCATTCTGAGATCAGACCTTGGCTCTGAGACATTCATTTTCATGTGAGATTTAACTTCAAATGCAGTCTACTTTACTGTTTGTTAGAAGCAAACAGATGATTACTAATACAAAATTTTGCTGGAAGATGCATTACTTATATCACCCGTTAAAATTCCAAATACATTTTTCACCATGATGAAGCTTAAAAGAGTGATTAGGTTTCTCCATCATGCAATGAAATGGCATCAATTCGTGGCAACACTGCCATTAAATAACAGAAGCATCCTTTACACTCTCCTTATCTATACAGTCTAACACATATGTAGGCCATCTTAAGTTTCACCCTGCAAGTGACTGTATCACTAAAAATATTGCAGCTAGATATATTGATACATGAATATTTAGTACATTCAGTAATATATTTAATTGAAACTCAGGAGGCTACCCACTGCATACTAGAATAAATGTATCTTATATAATGTCTTTTGCCCTTCCCATATGATTTTCAGAATTGCTTTTGTTCAGAAAAACTTAAAACAGTTTATCACTCATCCAGATTGGTTTTGAAGCTATGTTTAGTTGTATGTAATGATGTATATACTCCCTCAGAGCCTACTTCAGCATCTCTTTGTTCTTTAGCCAAGATTATCTACAGTACTACTCACTAAAAAAGCTGCCAGTATATTTTGTTTAATAACATATTTGTCATTTTATCAGATGTTAAATTTACCCACAGCTGTAGCTAAAGCTCTCCAATAGCTGACATCTGAAATCATTACTCAAAGCTGCTTGCCAGTCTTTCTACACTTACTCTGTCTTCTGGGTTGTAAAACAATGAAATCTCCCAGTTTCCTTCAGTTGCTCTACTACATACCAAAATAAACTCAGACACAGATCAATACATTTAACTGGTTATTCCCCTACTCCAGAGCCTTGGCCAGCAGAAGATCATGCACCACTACTAAAAATTAACAGCCTCTAAGGAGTTTATCTACATTAGGTTCATGATTAAAAACTAACAGCTAGTAACCTTTTCTCCCTGCTCAAAATATTGAAATGCTTTTGAACGCTTGCAAAAGTTTGTACATGATTTTTCTTCTAATATCCTACAAGTGCTGTCACACACTCTGAAAACATCAGCAGTTTATTGTAGAATTCTTTAGAAAATGGTGTATTCTAAGCAAACATTATCAGATACCAGCAAATACATTTTGAGGTTCTTAAACTGCACACAGGAATATTCTCACTAGAAACCTGACTCGGCCATGACCTTTCAAAAACAGAGCAGGAAACTTATAAAGTGACTTGGATTTCCAATCAAAATATCCTGAATTTTAAATGGCAAATATCTGTAATGGAGTGCTTTCGTATAAAGTAGAGAATCTGTGTTTCTGGAAGAAATTATTTGTGAAGCAGTATTACTTAAAACATCAGAAAAACAGCACGTGGAACCTGGGAGATAAGAAACATGACAGTATAATCACTCATCACATTCTCCATTTTAGCTCTTTTCTGAATGGCAACACAAAAACAATTTTCCTGAGAGATCTTACCTATAAATGAAAGGAGCTACCGTGGCAGTGTTGGGGTGGCTGTATTGCTGTTGCTGAGGAAGTTGGACAACACCATTCCCTGTGTTTTGGCCACTGCCTGTTGCTGTGCCTGACAGAGCTGTGGAGGGCCCCAGGGTGAGAGCAGTGCTCGGCTCTTTCCCTTCAGAGAAAGCAAGCCCACAGGAAGGAGAAGCCTTCTCGTTAAGCTGGGACTTAGGTGTTGCTTGGGACTGGTTTCCTTTTGTAGTCCTCAGTTTCTCAACCTCCTTACTTCCCGCACATGCAGATGAAGCACTGTGCTTTGCAGTTGGCACCTTTGATCCAGGTTTTGGGATCCCACTAGAAGATGGTATTAAACTCTCTTTCTTGGCTGTTGCTGTCTTACTTCCCTTTGGGATTAAGCTTGCAATTTTTGAGCTCTTCTTTGTAGATGTTTCAGTGGCCTGGTCCTTCTCTTCCTTGACAATTTTCTCAGTGCAAACTTTATTTTTGTCCCTGTTCTTTTCCTCTTTGTCCTTTGGCTGTAGCAATGACTTTTTATTGCTGAGATTTTTGCTTCCAGCTTTTGGAGGAGTTAACTTCGGTGATACTTTAGGACTGCTACTTGTAGAACCGCCACTGTTCACCCCACCACTTAGCACATCCATCTCACCACACTCTGAAAAGGTGTCATCCTCTCTCCCGCTGTCACTGGGCCCTGAGCTCAGCGACAAAGGGGGTCTCAGAGCAGTCCTAGCATTAACCAGCTTGAATTTTTCCAGCATAGATTTTTGTCCAGATGAAGGGGGCTTCACGCCTTCAGAAGGAGGTGGCTTGAGCCGGTCTGAAGATGGAGTAGGGGAGGTTGCGGGACTGGGCTGCTTCACGGACAGCATGGTCGAGGTTGCACTGTGTTTGACATTCATGGATTTGCTGCGCCAAGGCTTGCTGGCACTTGGAGAGGGTATGGCAGAGACCTGCTGCTGCCCAGTGCTGGTGGGATGCTGCACATTTCCATTCATGCCTGCAGATGGGTGAGGGCCTTTTGGTGAATCTGCTTAAAAAGCAGAAAGAATGACAATGGTATGATTATTCTCTCATCTCCTGCTTGAAGGTAACAGCATATCCCCCAGCACAGAAAACACAATCACACATAAGCTTTCACTTGTAACCACCTCATTATACAAATTAAACCCTTCAATGTAAAGATTTTATCTTGAATAAGTCATAAAAAGAATAAAAATCCAGTCAGTTGCTAACAATAAAAAAAATCTGAAAGACTGAAGGAAAAAAGAATGCTACAACATTGGACGAAAACAAAAAGAGCAGAGAAAGATTATGCTTTTGGTGTTTAGTTTTTATATGTATCTGTACCATAAAGTTGTGGTTTTGGCTGGAAGGAAGAAGATTCAGTAATACTAAAACAGGAGATAAAAACATCAACAGTTATGCCAGTGTCAGTCCATAAAACCTACAAGCAACACGTTATCTACAATGATACAGAAGTGGTTGGTGTTTGGAGCCAGAAGCTTGGGTAGGACCAGAAGGCTTGCTACATGTCTCAGACACCTTCATTACAATTACACTATCCAGAAATTTCAGCAAAGCTTCAGGATGAAAGAGAATAAAACTCTCCCTGCAATAATCAAACTACATTAACTACAACCATGATTTTCAAAAATTTCATCTTGCCTGTCAAGGTTTTATGATTTCTGTACATGTTTTATGATTTAAATACAACAGACTGCTACACAGCAGAGTTGAGCTCTTCTGTAAGAAGCTCCCATTTCCAAGACCATTACTCTGGAGCATCAGAAAAATAAAGCAGTAGTGGTAATCAGATAGGTGGCACAGAGCTATTTCAGCAGAAAACACATTTTCCTTTAGTCTTGTTTTGCTATTCAGTCTTGGGGCTCTCACTGATTTAAGCATGAGCCTGCCTATAGTATAACAGAACTCCATGTAATGGAAAAATAATTCATACAACATAGTAGAAAAACTATGCTTTACTTACTTACTTATGTTTTACTTACACAAGAGGACGAAGTTATACCCTGTGGCTTCCCTGTCTAAATAATAAAGTAGATGAGGACAGAAAGGACATATCTGCCTTCAGCACAGAGTTTGAAGTTGTGTACAATTTCCATTTTTTCAGTCTCAGCCCTCAGGCCATAGTATGGATTAGACTACTCACCTAGAAATCTTAAGGTCAATAATACAGTAAGGGGAGGATTTTTAGCATCCTGGGAGAAGAAGCATTTTTTCTTTAATAGAATGCATACATAACAAAATCTATTTATCTAAATAGAATGTCAAAAAGTTTAAGTTAATAAGTAAGTAAATAAATAAATACCAAAATTAACACAATGGAAATGTTATAGCCCTTACTTGATTGACATTGTTACCAATTGCATTCCAGACATCCAATCACTTCCACCTTCCACAGATGTCTTAAATGCCATCTGCCTTGAGTATTTTATGCGCCTTCATCCCAATATGCAAACTCCACAGTGCTAAATGAATTTCACAGAAGGCTTTGAGAACCTTTTGAATGCTAGGTCCAGTTGGTTGACAATAAAACATTAACTGAGTGGCCACAGAGCATTTTTTGGGAGATGTGAGGTGATGGCTCATTTCTCCAGCTCCAGGAACTACCATGCATACAGAACTGATTTGTTGCGTTGCTGCAAACTGTTCCCCACTCCATAACCACAGCAGGAACTGTGGCTGGGCCCCTGCTATTTTCTGGTGAGCCTCAGATCCTGGAACAGTGCCTGGGGTGAACAACAGCTGTTAAATATTAATGCAGCCCTCAGGCTTCTTTAATTTATATCAGGGATCAGTCCTATGGCTGATAGCCTAGGACTGGGTGTGCACGAGGACCTTCTTGTACACGTGCACTGCCTTCCACTAAACATACCCTCATTACACAGGAGGATTGGGGTCTTGAGCTATCCCAGTGGTACTACAATTGAAAATTCACCTGAATTATTTGCAAAATCAAAGAATACATGTAACAGTCTGTGCACAACAGGATGTCACTGCATTTTCTTGAGTTAATTCTGTTACACTTGTATGGCTTTAGGCTATTAGCTTTACTGAAAAAGAATGCATCCTGATTATAATGGATAATACAATCTTTGCCATATTTCCTACTATATAGCTAATGGGGAAAAATATTAAAAAAATAAAAATAAAAAGAAAGGCATTCACCATTTCACCACCAGCTTGTTCTGACACATATATAACACACATAGGTTCTGGATCCACTGATTTTTATTCGATCCCTATGTCACACACCATAAACAGCATCAAAAGGTACGAACAGAGAACTTGCCTTTGATATTAAATCTAAAGTTTCTATTCTTGTATGCTATCAAGAAATAGGGAGAATTTGCATGTATGATTAAAGATGTGGAAAAGAAAGATTTATCCCCTCCTAGACGAAACATGTAACTTGAAGCTGTACATCCATCATTGCTTTCTGAGCAATTGGATTAAGCTCTAGCTGCGTATTATATGAAATCTGTCCCCACCTTGTGGTGTTTTTGATAATACAAAGCATGAAAAAGATTTCATATTTCTATAAACTAAATTTTGCAAGGAGATGGGCTTCTGTAGAGGGTCCCATTCCTTTATTACTGAAAGGTATAATCAATTTCTGGTGAAAACAGTACTGCATTCTGCCTGAGAGTTCTGTGCTGCAGGGCAGCCCAATCTCCTTTGGGAAAGCAGAACTGCGACCCCTTAGGTGTGCACTGCAGAAAGTGAAATTGTTTCCAGAACCCAACATATGATCATCTTCCTCTGCTTTCTCATCACTGACCTCTGTTGTATTTGGTGCTGGTGGAGAAGATAAGAGCTTTGGGACAACAGCTCTCCGCTGCAGCATTGCCAGGTAGTGATTTTCCAGATATACTGGAGCAGGCACAGTGTTTCCAGCAGGCTTATTGCTATGCCTGGTGCCCAGATCAGAGCACCCAACATTAGTCACTCAGACCAGAAAGGTTTACAGAAAGCAGAAGAGTTGTAAGGATGCCCGACAGAATGGGAACTCTGTGTGGTGAGTTTAGCCAGTTCAGTTATTAGTTCATGTTCCAACCAGAGAAAGCAGCCATCCCTTATCAGAACAGGAGGAGAATGCTGCCAGGGATCAGTGGCAGCATACACGCACCAGAGCACACATTAACAAACTGGCAGTGCATGCACATACTCGCCACAGAATAATGATCTGCAGCCATCAGAAAATGGGGATCTAGAGCAGCATTTCCCAGTGTCTTTATGAACAAAATAACCAAGAAAGCATTTAAATGGACTTAAGACTATATACAAACAACATTTTATGTTGTAGAGATAGGCAATTATCTTGGTGACATGAAGGTCATTATTAGTATTCAGAGACAGTGTTCCTAAGCTCTGAAATGTAAATATTTGTGGTTGGTTCTTTTTAATATTAAATTTGCCTTGAATTATTTTGTTGTTAGCCTCAAAATGCCACGGATATCTGCCTTATTACCTATGTGGACCATCAGATTATTCAGAGTTTCATTTTCACAATTTCCTTTTCCTTTGTATTTTACTAAATCCAAAAGAAATAGATGCGGTGTCACCTGGAAAGCATCTTTGGAACCCATTCAAAAGCTGAAAAGTCCAGGGCAAAAAAAAAAAAGACTCAACTAACTAAAGTTCCACCGATGAGTTTCAGCTCATGACATCTTTATCACTTAGGTACATCCTTTTTTCCTGATTTAATCATTGTAACATAATGTTACCTATAACATAGCAATGCATTAGGTCGATAGGTGAAAACTGGACTGTACTGAATGAGCAGCAAAACTGTTTTCACTTAAGGGGACTTTGGCTTTCATATCGTATAAACTACTTACCAAGTAACATTCAGAACAGGTAACACTAAATAATCTACTACATAATGACAAATTACATAACAGACACCTATCACATCTTATTTTGGACCACTTTAACACTGCTTCATGTCTATGCCTGTATATCCATTCCTTACAGTGACCGAGCTGAAAACTGTGTAATACGAGAACAAATTTCATGTATCACTTACAACTGGATCAAAAAACCCTTATACTGCATATCTTCTCTAAGATCTCTTTATAGTACATACAGGGATAAAAAAGTGATCTGACCTCGAAGAGGTTTGTAGGTCCCCAGTTTTATTGCCTATTTACATAGTGCAAGTCATCCCCTCTTCTGCTTCAGTTTATGCAGCCCTCATGCAGAATCACCAGTTATTTGCTATATGATCAAAGTCTCAGAAATTAGTGTATATGGACTCTGTGTCCATTATAAGCTGTTAAAGTTGTCTTGCTGCAACTAATTAAATTAGAAGGAAAAATTATAATACTGGGCTTACTCTGTGTGCTGGAATGTAAGGATATAATTGTTTTCAAGGTATAGTACCACATTTTTTTTAAGAGACATTTGTTATTATTAGTACTGCTAATGTGAGGGTTCATGCTTGTTTCAGAAAAAAATTCTTCAAAAACAGAACATCTTCAAGTACTCAGAAAAAAAAAAAAAAGAGAAAAGAAAGAAAACCTGAAAGTTTCATCACAATATTTTGTAAAAATAACCATTATGGTCATTTTTATTTTTAAAATAGCATGCAACAACTACTTTTCTAGTTAGGCAAAGAAGTAGTTTGGTGAACTGAAATATAGATTCCCATGTGATCTTTTAAGGTATTATTAGGAAAAAAAAATGCAACAACAAATAGTTATTCTTGCATTTGCAGCAGTTGTTTTCTCTAACATTTTCTTTATACACACATTGTAAAATCTGTGTTCAGCTTATATTTGCATGTAAAATCAATGTTCTTCCACCCGCTCTGCTGTTTTCAAAGGAAGAAAAAAAAACAGATAGAAACATCTAAAATGCAGTACTTAATACAGTTATGCAACATTATATTTTCTATATCCTGTAAAAAGAACTGAATGACTGTATACAAACAAAGCCACCCTTATCTTCTTGCAAGCGATGACTTCACTAAAAATCTCATCAAGGTTTTCACTCCCTGCTGTGAAGAAATGAGTAAGCAAAGAAATCCATCATGCAAAAAGCCATGTAAATGTGCAATGCAATGTAAACCTTAGCAGTTCAAAGACAGTTTTCAACTAATTAACTAAGAATATTAGTAGCTACAAGCATGCCACACTTCGAATCATTTCACTCTTTCACATATTTCAATAGAAAACTTACATCAACATTACAAATTCTAAAACCTTAACTGCTGTACATACCTTCACTCAAGTGGCCACATCTCCTACTTCACAACTTCACTATTGTATTTGTGAACTATACAGTGAGCTCAGTTTATTCTCTGATCCCTTTTTAGTTTTAGTCTGTGTGTCTTGCCATAAACAACTCCTTAATAAAATAAATTGCGCTACAGAACTATCTAAAACATTCAACTCTGATAGTAAAAATAAAGTAACTATTGAAAGGATGGTTTTATATCTTCAGATACAGCTAGGGGCAAACTGTGTTCATCAGAATTTTATATAAAAAAAATCTGGATAGCTGCCTGTTGCTTGGATGAAGAACATTCACTGCATACTTGTTCCTCCCACAGACCCCAAGGATGCAAATGGGTACTATGTACATTGTATCGTTTTCAACTGTATTCTAACCCAGAGATATGAATAAAATGTTGTTCATTACACAGAGGGAGAAAGAGGGGAATTACAGGATTAGTTACACAACACAGAAGGCTGAATTTTTACATTATTATTTCTGAGACAAAGCATGAAGAGGCACATTTTCCAGGAAGACAGCATCAGAGGACTGATGAAATGGAAGGACTAAGGGAAGTTTGTTTTCAAAACAGACAATCGTGGTTAAAGAAGGCAATAAAACATGACCACTGAATTCAAATCCCTGCAAAATTTCATTACATTTGAACTGATTTCCAATTCTCTGTTCAGTCTGATATATACACTAGGTAAGGTTTTGAAGCAATGGACATATGTATTATTCTCATTTAAATGTAAATTCATCTCATTTAGAGGCTCAGATGCAAAGTTCTCATGAAAAACATGGCAGCCTTCCTATGGGTACGAGTGGACTTGAACATCGACCAAGATTATAGGCAAGTAATATGGATTTATTTTTCCTTCAGAAGTATCACTCAAGGACTTTTCCATCAAAGAGAGTTGAAATACCACAGTAACATCTTGAAACGTTTCCATTCTTAAATTTTACCCCAACTCAATCCTAAGTCCTAATTCAGAGCACTTCCTTGACATGTCTAAGTATTACATTCATTTCTTTGACCCTTGTGGATAGGTGCTGTTTTTTCCCATTGTGTATTACTTCTGCAGAGTTAAGTTGACTAACTTTAATCACTTACCTTTTTCATTTCCGTTTGCATATTGTGGAGGCTTATTTTTGTCAATGCTGTTAAAGCTCTGGCTTCTCCGATTTAAATTAGAAGCTCCCTGAACTTTGGTACTGCTGCCTGCAGCTGGCACTCTTGAGGGTCCTGGAAGCCTAGAAGTATAATCAGAAACTGGTTTGTTGTGCACAATACAACATACAGAAGAGGAGGTATGCAAATATCAGACCCAAACTCAAAACCAATGACCAAAACCAATGATTTTATGTAAGCAACAATAAACAAGAGGATTCAAATTGGGTAAACTCAACAAATGAAAATAAAAGCTTATCTTTATGCACACAGAAGAGGAAAAAAAAAATGCTTTCTAGATTCACAAGACATGTAAGAAAATGCTTTGCATTTGCCATTAACATTGCTAAAACAGATTCACCTTAACAGACCATTAAAGTATAGCATCAACTGGTGTTTAGATAAGTTACTTTTGAAAAGGAAATTTTAAAGAAATTGACTAAAACACAAAGATATATGTGAGACATATTTCTTTTCCCTAACTGTACTCAATGCTCCACAGCTGCTTTTAGCATAAAAGCTGGTATTTTAGTTTTCATAGTTGGTTGTTTTCCAGAAGGCTATTGTCTTTATCAATTCTACCTCTTCAGGTTTGAGTGATAATTTCAAATAAAAGTATTGAAAATAAAGTTTTACTACACGCTACAGAAGAACATATGCCTTTTTGATGCAAGTATATGATGTAAGTTATACAGTTTGTTAGTATTTGCTGCCACCATCTGAACCTTACAGAGTGGCTATGCAAAGGAAAAAACATGCAGACTGATATCCCCAGCAAGTGTAAGCCTGCATTGTTTCCTGTCTGAATCTGCTGTTTGATGAAAGATTCTTTAACGCATCCTTGTATCAAACCTTCTGCAGCATCTTTGTGGGTCACTCCACTTCTTTCTGCTTTGGTTCTCTGACAGACAAAATGAAATGCTTAGATCGGAAAGACCTTTTTCCAGAAGTGAAGAATATCTATCTTCTGTTTTTCATTTAGTGCAATGAAATGATGATTTTAATAATGTCAATGCAAATTATGTCAGAGGTATTGAATTAAATTACACTATATGATGAAACAACAGCATGAGAAGGGAGAAAAAAATCATATTACAATGAATTACAAAATGCAAGATTTCTTCTAAACATTTTCTGTTGACTATGCTACTATAACAGAAAGATTCAAATTTTGTTTTCATGAGCAGACACGTGTAAACAGCTCCATGTTGTCTTCCTTTACCAATTTAAGCCTCAGAGAACTAATCCATCCATTATTTTTATGGCTCCTCCTGGCCGCCAGCCTGCCCTGCTTGTCTGTGCCAAGCCCGCAGCAGACTGTCTCTGCTCCGCAGCTGTACACGTGCTAACCTTTACTGTGACCCATGAATTGTAGTGATCTTCTGCTCCCTAAAGAATGTACTAAAACAAACTTAAAAATCCATTTGCTCCTTCTCATTACCCTAATTTGACAGGCAGTGAGAGCCCTGAGATCGTTTGTCAAAGGTAATGAAAAAAGCAATGAAAAGGCATGTGTAACACTGGAAACTCATCTGTTCTGTTAAAATATGAAATACTTATGCATATATTCTGCATGCCAGAATTCAAGAACTTGCCACAGTAAGCACATTATACATGAGGTCATTTGCTCTACACACTTTCCAGTTTACCTCATTTGCTGTCTCTTTTAATTGAACTCAGGTTTTAAATTGCTCTTGCAGAATCATGTTAAGCAGCTAAGGAAATGCAAAGAGGAGAATAACAAATAAGGGACAAGTCACATACCTCTGAACAGGCTTTGGAAACACTGCCACAGATTTAAAGTATTAGACATTAAACCGTTAACCCCAACATGTTCAATGCGGACAAGACAGGAGCAGTAAGGAAAACAGAAGACCTATAAATGCAGGTGCAAAGCAACTGGACCGTGGTATAGCTCACATCAAGCTATTGCCAGCAACTCAAATTGTGTTAGTGCACTATGCTGCAAAAGGAAATCTTTGTTGTAGATTATGCAACTTACAGTTCATTGTTCTCACCAATGAACTGTCCAGCAAAAGTTTGATTAATGAACACATAAATTACGTGCCACAAAAAAAAAAGAGTAAGCTTTAGATCTCAGCTTCTTTCTTCTGCAACCCAGCTTGTAGATTTTAGTGCTCATGGTGCTCATAGTGCTAAAAGTATAGATGAGATCTGCATCAGGGCAGCTTCTGCACGCAGCTCTGTGAAATTCACAGCCAAAACAAAGCATCTTGCTAGCAGAGACTGTGTGGGGCCTATGCTTGAAGGAGCAGAACTCTTGAAAGCACTTTTTACTGCTCTGTTTTGCTTCTGCATGAACTCGGCTCTATGAACCTCTCAGGTAGGTTTATGATACATGAGGAATGTCTATTGGAACTGGGATGGACTCCCGGGCGTTTTTTGCTTATGACTAAAGCAAGAGTTTGAGCCAGAGAATTGAGAGCACTAAAATCATCAACTAACCCTCCATCTGGTATTTTACATGCAGGATACAAAGATGCAGGATACAAATAAACCAGAAATATTACTAATAAACAGTACAAATCAGTTCCTTCCAGTCCATACAAGGCTTTCCTGTTGCAAAGCTCATTGATGCAAAGTTTGCACGCATAACATCAATACACATTGATTAATGTCCACTCATGTCCAAAGGACTAAATACCAATGGACATTGACTCGCTTGAGTATCACTTACAAGCAATAAATTAGAGATATTTAACTGACCTAGAAGCCTTTTTTTGACTGGTTGCAATTCCACTGTGATTAGACTGAGTTGCATATCTGGCTGTGAGACTGTATGAGAAGAAACAGAGAAATTGAATTAAAGGATTTCTTTGAACATGTATAGAAAGAACACACTTACCAGTAAACTATGAGTTAATGAATGTAAACTGAACATGGAGAGAAAATATAAATTAACTGGCAAAAATATGAAGTAATGCAACATGCAGATTTTTTATGAAAGATGCAATGCACAGATCATGAAATAATGGATACTGCTATAACTTGTCTTATTTTCTAGAAATTATTTTAAGAATCAGCAATTCAGGTCCAGTGATTGAACACTAGCTCTGCTGTGCAAAGAGCACTTCAACACTTTGTGCCTGTGTTTTTGCACCCACAAAAAGTACAAAAGATGAACATATTGCTATCAGCCCCCCCAGCAAACTGACCGGGTTTGCAGTCTGGCAGGTTGGAAGAGATTTGCCATATCAGACCCAGTGTGGACTCATAAGATTTCCTACTAAAGAAAGGCAACCCTCCTGGCAGTAGAGTAATACAGAAAGAGTATCCTATCATAATTTTCTTCTATGTTATGGCAGCAGAGTTCATGTACACGATGTATTACCCAGGCATTGAACCAGAGGCTACATTAGGAAAGCCAACACATTTACTTCAATTCACTTTTAACTTTCATAGGAAAACGCATCTTAGTCTATTAAAGACACCCAAGTAGTATATCTGAAACAGAAAATATGCTGTGCCATAGGGCTAAAAACTATACATTCCTTTTATCTCTCTGTAATGTATCTATACTAAACAGTAGAGTGACACCGCTACTGTTTCAGCCATTTGCACAGGGGGACACATCAAAGACATGGCCAAGGTAAGGCCTCCTGCCAAGGAATTTCAGATACAATAAACAGATGCAGGTGCATCATTTGGGATCCACACAGCCTAAGGGCAGAGTCAAATGCCATCTCTAAATCAAATCCTCTGCATTCTTCAGAAAGCGATAGAGAACTGAGTAAGCAGAAGCTTTGACAATCACAGTCCCTTACAGTTCTGCATCCTCCTGTAATTCTTCTGAGTAGTGGTAGAAACCACAGTGTTTAGTTCCATCTTGATAGACTGGCAACTCTTAGAAGAAATGCCTAGCTACGCTGATTTTACCAGAAAAACGTTAAGAAATTTCTGCTGGCCCACTGAAGTGGATAGGCTCAGTGTAGAACACAGGGGAAAAGTTCTCACAGGAGAAAAGTATTCTCATACAGGTACAGCTGCTCTGAAAAAGAGCACAGCAAAGGCACAAATCAAGGGACAAAGTGACATCTGAATGTGCTCCTAATTACTTTACTGTTACTTTATGAACTTACACCACAGTAAAGGGTTGCCTCTGTGCCTGCAAATTACAAAATGCATGCGCACACAACGAAAAAATAAAAGGGAGACTACTTCAGTGTTAAGAAGGTAAAGCCAAATCACTCAATATATAAAAGCAGCATTCAGTTCCCTGACGTGTATCTTCACAATAATGTTGATGAAGTGCTCTTTCATACGATGATAACTTCTGTGGGAATTGTAAAGAATTATAATATCATAATTACAATATATACTTTTTCTGTCATTTAGCATTAGTATATCACTTTGTATTTCATCTGCAGCCATTTTTTCTTAATGTTCAGACATATGATACAATTATGATATATGATGCTTTATTGAAGTAGTTAAATTTGTGCTTGAATTATTAGCCCATCTTTTGGCAAGTTCTTCCACTCAGGATTTTTTTCAACATGCCAAAAATTAAAATGAAGGAATATAGCAATGGTTCACCATTTATCTGCATTGACTAAATTCAGAAGTTTGTGGGGAAAATGGAATGTCAAATTAAACCATAGAGCATTTATGTTGTCGAAGATATAATGATACACAGTACAATCAACATGGACAGTGAGCTGGAAAAGCAGAGTGAATAGGATGGATTTTAACCACTAGCTGAAGAGCTGAAGGTCCTCCCTAGTCATGGGGCCCAGTAGCTTTTCTAACTCAAACAATGTTACTCACTCAAATCACTCCATCTCAGTGACGCTGCTGAGCTGTTGACAAGCCAGTCCACAGAGTGACAGCACATTTTGTTTTTTTTTAATAAGTAAATGAAGCATCTATCTGAAAATGACTATTGGAAAAATCTCTTTCCTCCCATGCCTGTTTCCAGGGACTCCATCCACTAGCGAAATCACAAATCTTCCTGTAGACTATATTCAATTTTTGGAGACAGTATGGACAGGTATGGAAGGATTTGTCAATGCAGTATCACAGAATCACAGAACTGTAGTGGTTGGAAGGGACCTCACCAACTCCAACCCCCCTGCAAAGCAGGTTGCAGGGAGACCTCTCAACTCCCCTGGGCAGCCAGTTCCAGAGTTCCATCACTCCCCACTGTGAAGAAGTTCTTTTGCATATTGGTATCAACCAACTGCTGAAGAGGTTGGCCACATCCCTTTAACTTCCACACTTAAGATATATCAGCAACACAACTGCTTAAATTTACTTTTCAAAGTGATACGTCAAATGAAAAAGAATTTTAACAGCTAATAAAACAGGTGTATCAAGCTTCTAATGACTTCAGTTCTACCTTCTCAATTAGCACTTGATGTGCTGAACCCACTGAAGCTTTGCACAGGTGTTTCCCAACCGCTGTCCCCTCTGCTACAAATGTGAACTGCAACATTTCTAAAGTCTGGTCAACCTAGAGCTCTTCTGGGTGTATAAAATATTCAACTCCTGCCCTTCACCCTACCTGATAATTATCAGTGGGTAACATCTGTCAGTCCAGAAAATAAACCTGTTTTGCTCAATTCTATTTTTTTTTTATGCTTATAGGTACTCAAGGGGATAATACATATATTTCTGCATTAAAGCAGCACAGATGCATGCTAACAATCCAAACAACAGAAATTTAACATCACAACATTTTGGACAAGGCACAGTTTATTTATCAAAGGGCTAGGAAGTGAGATGCTCCTAGTTTTCAGCTGGTCCACACCCCAAACCCTCTCTGCTGCAACAATACTCTCATCAGCATCCTTCCCTGACACAGCCACAGCTTCTGCTGCTTGGAGCAGCCACAGCAGCTGCCTGCAAAGCTCAGACACCAGACCAGTCCCATCTGCAGAGCACGCAGGAAACCCCAGAGGGGCAGCCCAGAGCTGAGGCTTAGCACTGCCACCTTGGGGCTGGCACAGCCTGGATCTGTGCCAGGAGCAAGCCAGCTGGCCTCTGTCTTCATGTTTAGCAATACTCTTCTACTTAGTGCATAGGGAACGAGCAAGCAGATTCTTCTGGTTAAACAAATCCTGCTCAAAAGAGGCAAGATGGGATAAACACATCTGAACCCAAAATCTTAGACAGAAGACTCTTCCAAGTGAAAACAAGCCCTCATGTTTTGCATGTTTTCACTCACACTCCAGCAAAACACTAATCACCACAACAGAGATGAAATGACAAAGCTGGTCGTTGGTGACAACCTGTAAGAAAATGGAATAAACATGCTGAGACAGCTCAGAAAGGCAATTTATCACAGAGTTATCTGGGGAAGTACTGAGAGAAAAGCAACGCAGATGGTAGAGACTGTAGTGCCCCTGAAGTGCTAATGGAAAACCCCAGAGCTATACCACAACCAGTGTCTGTGCAGCACAGCCAGTCTCTTTGGGGAGCAATGCACCAAGGGTGATACACCCAGTCAGGGAGCTGAATGAGGGCATGTAGCCACAAACAGGGTAAAAGGGTTTAAGAAATGGTCCTGAAAGATGCAGGCAATCTAGGAAGTCTGCATCACCTACAACACTAAAAGTTCTTAAATGTCGTCCTGTTGAAATTGAAATGCTAAACTAAAATGGGCACAGAGGAAAAAAGGAAGATGAACTGGGTAGACAAGCAACTGCTAGATACTGGACTAAACTGCCAGAAAATGTTTCTGCTGTACAAATAGCATTACATAGAAGGAAAGAAGCAGCCCTTTGAAAGAGTGTGTAACATGTAAAGTTGAAAGATGCAACTTGTAAAAACCTCGATAGAGAGTACGAATCAAGCTGATTAAAATAGAATACTTTAACTGCTTTCTAAAAAAGGTAACCCAAGCAGTGTCAGCGTGCATATCACCTACTTTTCATTAATTAAAAGATCAGAAGGATCACATTACATCACTATGCCACAACTGTGTAGCCATTTTCCTATAATGTTGAGCTGTATGATGGTTCTAAAATGACAGCTATGTGATGTCAAAGCCAGAAAGAAATCAAAGGGGTTTGTAGTACATAATCAAAGTTCTACCTTACTGACATACTTGAATTTTATATGCTGTTGATCTTATAAAGTATATTTATATATCACTAGGGTGTGACTGCACTCCAGAGGCTCCAAGATTTTTTTTCTAATTAGAATGGTTCTTCAATCAAAAACAAAACAAAAATAATCAACAAAAAATACTAATTAAAATAAATGATTTTTTTTTTTCTTAGAAGAACTTGATTGTGCTGTAAACAGTGTTAACACTTTCTCTTGCTCACAAACTCCTTGGCTGCGTACTTCTCATCAGTCTGAATGGTAGAAAGCACAAGAAACAGCATTCTAAGGTTCACCTGATTCCAAATTCCAAGCCTGCCTCAGGCTCCTCACTGTTCTCCAAACAGTCTGGTCAGTGAAAATATCCCCAAATCCTCAAAAGAATGGCCAAGGAAGACTTAGGAGAAAACCAACAAACTTTTACTGTTTCTTTGAAAAATATTTCTGACTTTCCTTTTGCTATTTTAGCCCAGCCCTGGTGAAATAATATGTTTACATAGACTAGGAGGTAGCTCTGAAAGTAATGCCTCCAATTTATTTCCGTAGAAACTACAGCAGATACAAATAGCACAAGAACACTTTTTGATAGAAGAAATTCTCTGCTACACTATTTTTTCCAACACAGTGACCGCCGTTCTGCATTTTTGCCAGTGATGAGCAAGAGCCTGTATGCCATGCTTATAAAAAACTGTAGAGCCACCCATTTTTTCCACATGGAGGAATTAAATGACACACTTGCATACACATTTCCATATCAGAAACCATTTTTTCAGACTCCCTCTCTGCTGCCACCTGTCACACAGCAACAAAATGTAATAGAACATCGGTGGGAATGTTCAACATCTACTATCACACCACCAACATCTGCCTTTGACAGCATGGGCCAACATAACGAAATCAGAGGCATCACATTTGCAGTAAGACAGTCTTTCTACATGTTACAAATATTCATTTAGACCTTACATCATAAAATACGCATGCTTATGTATCTCTATTATATAAATATATATTATAGAGAAACATTTATTCTTTTCATTCACAGGAGGAAAATATCTAGGAGTGTGGATATGGTGTCCCTCAAGGCTCCATCTTGGGATCGATACTCTTCAACATCTTTATCAGCAACAAACAGTGGGATCAAGTGCACCTTCAGCAAATTTGCTGATGACACTAAGCTGATGATGCAGTTGACACAATAGAAGGAAGAGATGGCATCCAGAGGGATTTGGACAGGCTTGAAAAGTAGGTCTGTAAGAACCTAATGAGGTTCAACAAGGCCAAGTGCAAGGTGTTGTATCTGGGCCAAGGCAACTCCCAATACACCTGCATACTGGGAGAAGAACTAATTGAGAGCACCTCTGTGGAGAAGGATGTGAGTGCTCTGGTGTACATGAGCTAGAAGTTTGCTCCTGCAGCCTGGAAGACCAACAGTACTCTGGGTTGCATCCTGGTAGCCAGTAGGGAGAGCGAGGTGATTCTCCCCCTCTATGCTGTCCTTAGGAGGCACCAGTTGGAGTACTGTTCCATGTCTGGGGCTCCCAGTACAGAAAGGACACACAGCTGTTGGAGCAGCTCCAGAGGAGGGCCATGAAGATGATCAGAGGGTTGGATAACCTCTGTAATGCAGGAAGGTTGAGGGAGTCAGGCTTGTTTTGCTTGGAGAAGACTTCTAGGAGACCTAATTGTGGTCTTCCAGTATTTAAAGTGAGCTTATAAACAGAAGGGAGACCAACATCTTACACAGTTTGACAGTGATAAGACAAGTGGGAAATGTATTTAAATTTCAGGAGGGGAAATTTAGGTCAGGTGTTAGGAAGAAGTGCTTTACTCAGAGGGTGGTGAGGCACTGGCACAGGGTGCCAAGAGAGGTTGTGAATGCTCCATCCCTGGAGGTGTGCAAGGCCAGGTTGGATGGGAATCAAGCAGACTGATGCCGCAGGCAGCAGCCCTGCCCACAGCAGGGTGTTTGAAACTATATGGGCTTTAAAGTCCCTTTCAATGTCCCAGTGAACATAATAACACATAATAAGCATGCCTAACTTTAAATATAAAATAGACAAGAAAGAAGCAGATGGCTTATGTTCAGATGCCTTAACCTAGTTTAACTTGTGCAATATCAAAAGAAACTAGTCAGCTTGATATGGTGTTGGCAACCCTGCCCAAGGAAGGGGGTTGGAACTGGATGATCTTTATGGTCCTTTCAAATCTAAGCCATTTTGTGATTCCATGATCTGTTTTGTATATTAACTGGATATCTTTCCCTTCTGCTCTTCTAAATTATAGGACTTTATACAAGAAATCTATCTGCATTTGATTCAGGCTTGGAGACAGAAGTAAAACTGTGTTTTCAGTGTTTACAAAGTTCATAAACTCAAAGAACTCATCCGTGCATCTACATTTATGCTATCATAGTGCACTGTGGCTTGTGAGAAATAGTCATCCACAACAACAACTACATCTTTCCCACCTTGGTCCTAGTATTTGTAGTAGAGTTATTCACTGAAAGAATATGTGAAATCATACTGCTAAAAGAACCAAAAAAGGATGACAGTTTAGTATAAAATGTGTAACTTAGTTAATCAGTTTCACCTGATACATAATTCACCTCATGCAACACAATCATTTAAAAACCACTAAGTTTTCTGAAAAAATGAAGCAACACTGTGCTACCAGAACTAAGACTATACTCTTAGGCTCATAAAAGGTAAAGTTATCCCTATCTGCCATTTTTGATCTTGAACAAGAATACATCAGATGATTTACACAGCAGTGTATGTCATTATTAACAGAATAAGACTGCATCTGTTTTCTCCAAAAGGGAATTAAAAAGAGCGTGCTACAAAATCTAAGGATCACTCTTTCAAATATAAAATAATTGTCTTTTGAACTTTTTTACAGATTAAAAAAAAATCACATTTGTCATCACATCTTATAGAATGGCTGAGGTTGCTATAAACCAGCATCACTCAACCAATTAAATAAGAACAGCCTTAATTGCTTGTTACGGTATTAAAGTACATTTTTAAGTATTTCATCAGGTCTCCTCATTCACCAGAATGCAGTTATGATCTATACAACGCAAAGAAACCACAAAAATGTCTATCAACATTTTAGCTATAGTCCTGTAAATATTTTCAAAAATGCAAACAAAAAACAAATTCATATTCAAGCAATTTTCCTAAGCTGCTAACTCTTCTGTTTTGATTGTGGTGAATTTTAAATATAAAATAAGCTCGCTTTCCCACTTATATTTTAACATATTAATCCATTTTCTATGGGTAGTAACAGATATAAATAACACCACTGACACTTCCAATTATGGTTTTTTTTTTAATGTCAATAAAGATAGAAACTCATCATATCCATGGCTGCTGCTAAAAGTACAATTATTTTATTGACTCATATCTGCCAAACAACAATATGTAGAAATTCGCATTTGCAGCAGTCCATAAAAATATTAAGAGATAAAATATGGATAAAAAGGACTGATAGTAGCAAAAAAAAAAAAAAAAAGTAGCAATATAAACACTAAACTATGACTAAAAGGAATACAAATGAAAGATCAAGTTGTACACTACCAGCAAGGAATTTACTGAAGAATAAATAAAAATAAGAAAACATTTAACTTCAGAATAGAAAATAAATCAAATCATAGAAGAAAAGAAAGAATGATGACCACAATCAATCACTACGGCTCCCACTGCATGCTATATTTATTTATGTTTGCTATATACAGAAATTTTTGCAAGCCATCAAAATTAAATAGGTGGCAGCTCTGCAAAAGGAAAAGATTCACAGACACAAATTTAGCAGAACTTATTTTCAGAGAATCAGAAGATTCTCACTATCCCATGTATGGATAGGTGGGAGAGCAGCAAAGAATGGCTGAAAGAAAATTAACTATATTCTAAGGTTTCTTCAAAACGAAATATATAAAAAGGTGGATCCTGATATTAAAAGGATAAATGGAAGAATTCCCATTAAGTTCTACAGGAAAATTGTGGTCAAAGTATATCAAAATTGAAGTATAAAAAGTAACGAGTGATGAGAGGCAAAATAGAAAAACATAAGACAGTGAAGTATCTCAAGTGCACAAAATGAAAATAATCACTAAAGTGACAACATTCTTTTCAAAACTGCAAGGACAAGAAGAAAGTATAATGGTTTAATTTTGAAGTGCAGATAGAAGAGAGGTATCATCCTTGAGCAGGTGGCAGAGTTAATCTATTAATAGGAGAAATCAGCTATGTATCACTATATGCAGATACTTCATTCAGAAAAACAGCTGCAGAACATGAAAAATAACATAACCAACAAAGGGCAAGATTTTCAGGAACCAGTCAAAAGAATTATGTAGGAAGGTGAAATATCAGCAGTTTTGGAGAGGTCAATAGCAAAAAGTTTAAATAAGAGATGAAATGTGTAAGGAAATCTGAAAAGCTATTACAAGGATATAAAATGTTTTTTAATTTACACTTTCATATTTCCTCTCTAGTATGTGGTATATTATGGCTATAAAAGAGACTATTTCTTTTGGAAATTGAAACTCCCCTTCAAAAGAAATTTTCTTTCCTTATGGTAAGCTTTATCCTTTCTTATCTTAGAGAGGGTGGACTATGGGAAAGTAATCTGTGAAAAATATATTGTTACTACTGCATTGTCTGCCTTTTCCAACGAAGGTTATAAAAAAGGAACATCATTTGCAACAATCAAAAAAGTAACCCTTTAGAGTACAGTAATTTCTAAGCTCTTCAAATGCAACAGGAATATGTATAATGAAACTACAAATGATGTTCGTCCTTCTTTGACTATTGTTCTGAAATACAACCATTTTAGGAAAAAAAAGATCAAAACTTGCCAATGAAACTGTGTCAGAATTATTAATACTTAGGCAAAAATGAAGTTGTGTTTTTTATGTGTTTCTCTGTCAACATATCATGGATATAGCCTAGAGAACTCTCAAAATTGTATTCATCTGCAACATCTATGTGAGTTATGTAAAATGTGTAAATTAAACCTATAGCTTTGTGATGCAAAAAAAAAAAAATGAACATGCAAGAAGATAACCTGGTAAACTATATACAAGAACAAATCTTTGATTTATGCAATCCAACATTTTTACATATAATCTATTCACTTAGGTACACAGATAACTGATATAATTGGTATGCAGAGATACCATGCAGTTTAGTTACATGGGCTCTGTTTAGGACAAGAAAGATGAACTTCATGCCCTGGTCTGTTAAGGTATCGGAATTTCCTTTCATTGGCAACTGCAAGGACTGCAATGATTGTATCTTTAAGGAGCATAATGAAGTGAGGCCAAACGAGGCCAAAACTCTCAAAGGAACCTTGATTAATGTAAAACAGAATCGCAAAGATCCATTTGAAAGTCAGCTGCCACACACCCCTTTGCAAGCACATTAAGTAATGCAGTTCACTCCGCATTATCTCCCAGACAAAAATACATGAGATATGGCTATTAGCTTGTTCATTCAGACCTCTACTAGAAAAAATAAATAAAGCAGAAGCAGCATACCTGTTTCTCTTCATTAAAACAAAGCAATTTGTAATGGCAAAAGCTAAAGACAGAGAAGAGATGAGGTTCATCCCTTTGCCTTTCAAGACACATGACTTCCATCCCTTACCAAGACACATGACTTTCATTTCTTAGCCTATGACAGTGTGATGCACTTGGTGCAGACTATTAAGGCTATATTTTAAACCTCAAGAACACTGAAACAAAGGCCTTTTTCTAAATTGACAGTGGTGAAACCAAGATTGGCATATGGATCACTAGTATTCTGGCTTGGATCTATTTAAATTCATAATCATAACCACTATATTTGCATTACAGTGTTTCACACAGCACGAGCTGTGTGTTCAATATGCTTCATTTTTTCCCTAGTACATCTAAGACGTAGGCAACATGAAACCGAGTTCATTACACTAGTTATATATGCAACTGCCTGTAGAAATCAGCTACCTAACTTTGTTTATGCGCTTAGGAAAACCAGGGTGCTCTTTTAATATAACAAATTTAACAAAATCCATCTGGACCTCAAGCTGTGTTCATCATTCCTGTACGTGATAAAATAGTTTGTCCGTCTTCTGGAATTTTGCTGACAGCTTACTGAAACCAGTTACTGCCTAATCCATAAATGAGACAGAACTTCTTTCATCCACATGTGTTTTCTCTTAGTATCTGGGTGGTTGAAAGATCATCACTGCAGAAAGTTTAGATGTATTGCTGTGATAATGGAATCCACCAGCAAAGTAAAGCATAAAAATATAATGTAACCATTGTTGTCATGTATCTGTACTGACAGATATAAATAAGGCCACCAGCACTGTATTTTTTGAAGCAAATCTCAAAGCAGCAAGAAAGCTGTAACTAAATAGTGAACTGTCTATTACAGATTTTGGAACATCCAACTCCCAGTTAGCCATAGAAGAACACAGGAAATTCTAGGATGAAGAGAAATCTGAAATCCCTTCTAAAACAATTCTCTTTCTTGAGTTACCATTTATTTTTTACCACAGACTTCCATTAATTGTTAAATGATTTTAAGAGATTTTTATACTTAGTGGTACAGTTACAATCCACTACAAATAAAGCGTGTTCTTTGAAACGAAACTCCACTTACCACAGATCAACTTTCTTCATTCTTTTTATATTTATTTTGATATTTAGCTATCATCCCTAGAATTACATAGGACAGTGATACCCTTTCACATTCAGAATCTTGCTACCCTTCTGTGTATCCAATTTTCAAAATTTTGAGTTTGGTTAGGGATAGATTACACAGGGCTAGGGATGCTTAAGTGTTGCCACACTGACCAACTATAGACACCTTTGCTAGGAGCCTGACACATAAAACTTCGCGTGGAAAATAATCTAGACTAAATGAATTGCAATTATAAAGATATGTTTTCAAAGACTTAAATTACAGCATAAGGTGTGATGACTGGATATTTTTAAAAGAAAAAGCTTGTGAAATCTATCTACCTTTGTCAGTGTAGTCTCTTTTTGTTTACTTGTGTACAGACATACAGATACACACCAAGCATATTGAAATGTATAATCCTTCAAAAACATTTGATTGGTTTAACACCAAATGAAGTATGGAATGTTTCAGTTAAAATAAACAGAAGCATCTAAAGTGTGCTGAGTTGCTACCTACCACGGGTATAAGTAGCTAATTTTCATAATGTATTTTAAAATTTACTCAAATTATCTACAAAGAAATGTACTGTTACTGAATAAAGATGAATGTGCCACTGAGGCACTGGATACTCTATTAACTATCTCACTTCGGCTTTACTAATAAGATGATTTTAATTGCTCCTCTGGAAAATTAAAAAAAAAAAACAAAACACAAAACTATTGCTAGATAATGAAGGACTATGGGTTTTTTGTTGTTGTTGTTATTTATTTGTTTTATCAAAAATGGTTTTTCTGATGGAAAAATAACAAGTTGAGTTAAATAAGATGACTGTTGTGAAAGGAAGAGTTGCTATGCCTCCCACAGGCAGTTCAAATCAACAGATACTTGCATATACACATCTGCGGAATTCATATTTTTCAAATGCATAGTACCTTCTTAGAAGTGGACGTGTTACTGTATGCTAATTTCCTAGTATTACTTCAAAGCAATGACAAATGAAAGAAAAATAAATATCTGTATTACTATTTGATTAAGTCCTCTTCCTTGTTTTGCTAACAGCTCAGAATGCCAGAAACGTTTGCAATAGAAGGTTTTTAAATAGACACCTTTCAGAAAGAAGAATCTTAATCTTTATAGCCTGTATGGATAAATATGGGGATAGAGAAAATCATATTCACTTAGTACAGAAGTTTGTGGTGAGAAATATTCAAAATATATATATGTGAAAGCAAACAAATTCTTGCGTTTAGTTTACAGGTAGGAAATAAAGACATTATTAATCTTGGTGTACTTTTTTTACAAAGGAAAAAAAAAGAAGTAGCTGAAATATAAATAGCTATAAATAACATGTACAGACATATAAAGGAATGAGACAACCTTAGACTCCCAACATTAAAGTAGGAGGTCTAATACACATTGATGAAAGTAGAAATTATGTTAAATCAACCTAGGATGTCACTTAATGAAGTCATGTAAGCTGAGATTCTGGATGAAGAAAGACTGCCTTTCTTCATAACAACCTATGTTTAAACACAGCAAAGGAGAAGAGCAGAAATAGGCACTGAAGAACCACAAGATCTTGTGAAGTTATAAGGAAAGGAAAACTATAAATTCATCCCCTCAGCACTGACCATTCCTGAATAAAGAACTAGGATCTCAGTTGTCTTTCAAATGATAAACAACTGCTTTTCTCCAAGCTTTTTTGGACAAACAGAATTCCTTACAATACTGGTGATGCATAAAGGAACACGGTAGCTATTTTTTATTAAAAAACAAAAACAAAAAAATCATGACTGAATTAGAAAAGCAGGAGATGTTTCAGTTTTACTAAATTCTAAACAAATGCCAATAACCAGAAGAATCTGCATACAGCCAACTAAGTCCTTAACTCTACTGATTAAAGTGGTGAATACTTCTAGACCTACATTCAAAATATCTTCCTTACAACAGGAAAATAACATCTTGTCATACAGAAAGTTGGTATTTTTTCCTATGCAGTTATTAAATACCCTACAGAAAGCAGAAAAAATCAATTTCAGAAAATGTTCAGAGTGTTCAGATTCTTGTAGAATGATGCCATAATAGCTTAGATTACACGCTAATAAAAAACTTCACAGAAAAAAGAAAAAGCATTGTAAAAGATTAGTTTTCAGAAGCGGGAATAAATGCATTCCATATTATAATGTCTAAGGCAAATGCAAGTCTATCCTAATTTCTGCATCAAATGTGGTAATTAAAACACCACCGGCAACATTCTTCCATTCCTTTACTTCTGTAATATTCTCAGTCTCAAGGCAAAGTTCTGTTATTTTGTTGTGCAAAAGGTTATTTCAACTCAAGAATAAGTCTGTTTATCATAAATGTGAAGGAGTATTTTAGATTCAAACGGACTCAAGAACCAAAATTACAGCACTCTGATCTTTTAATCACTGATTCATTACATTCTAGACAATTGTGCATGAAGCACACAGAATCTTTCGAACACAAAAAGAAGAAATGAAACAAGTATTAAAGCTATCAGGGCAACATTAAAGCTTTTAATCAAGAATTCACTTTTTATAGTCTTATGCATGAATAGCTTTTTTTCTTCCTCAGTTCAGCATCTATTTAAATCAAGAGTATTAGCAACTTATACTTGTTTAAGCTGATTCTTCTATTGTGGCCAGTAGGAAACTACCTTCTCCAAATATTTTTACATCTTAAATCTGAGAGGAACATAATTCAAGCATTAAAGATGCCAACAAATCTTTTGCTTTCCTGACTAAATCTTAATTTGAGTCCTTAAAAGAATACATTAAAATAATTCCTTCTCTTTTCCAAAAGCCATTCAAACAGAATTAGGAACTTCCAAACAGAATGCATGGGAACAAAGAGTTTAGAACAAATGAAACTATTAATTATGCCTTTTCCCTGTGTATGTAGCATAGAATTTGAAATCATTCGTTTAGATGTGCAACTGGGTATGTGAAGGAAACATGAGCGTGTACTAACAATCTCTTACTGTGTAAAGGACTGAAGAATCAAAGAGTTAAAATGCCTTAAAATTTACTAGAATTTGAGCTAAACTTAATTAGGGGAGATTCTCTTCGCTGACTCTTGCTTTATTATCAAGAAATACAAGCTTAATACCAAACAAACACGTAAGATAAATATTTATCTCAACATTTATACAAAAATAATAACAATACATAAAATACAAGTCTCTTGTAAGCGTCCTGCTTTTCCACAACAATTTCTCCTTTTTCAACGTGCAAAATAAAATGTTTTTTCACATATGAAAATTAAGTTTTTTACCTACCTCGACTGCATATCTTGTGTTTTGGATTGGCTAACTTCTGCGGGAGATGAAGGTACTTGCTGTTGTAGCTCCACCAAAGACTGGTAGTACTGTTGCTGATGATGTTGCTGCTGTTTGTATCGAGACAAACTGAAAAACAGCCCTAAAATGGCTTTCAAATTTCCATTCCTTATTTCTATATATATTAAAAAAAAAAAAGAAAAAGAAAAAGAAGTGAAAATGCCGTGGTTTTAGACTTTCAGTTTTGAAACAGTTTTATACTCAAACATCCATGTAAACAAACCTACACATATTTATACTGTCCTGTATTTCTCTCTACTATGAGAGACATGCCAGGTGTCACTAATACTTTAGTTTGTTATAATCTTTGCTTATTTATGTGCTGTTGTTGCAAGAAACACAACTCTAATGTTCTCATGACGAAACACATGTGTAGAGTCATAAAGAAAAGCAAAGCTAACATTAAACAACATGTATATTTAAAAATAAATACAGTACAGAGCCTCAACTCAGTACAAGAATTCTTGGGAAGTAGAGAGGCAAGAACAGCTAGTAAAATCTGTTTTTCTGCCTTTAGGTAAACATGCCTTCTAACTAGTGGCTTTAAATTTCTCTTCTGGCTTCTTGGGCAAATTCTTTCCCCAGTGGCTTCTGGGTAATGGGCAACAATGACTTCTAAAAAAACAAACAAAAAACAAAACAAAACAAAAAAACAATAAAGTAGGAAGAGGAGATTCTGGCAGTCTTCTGGGTAAGTGCATATGCATTTGCATTTGCAAGAATTAGCAAGGAGCTCAAGAGAAACAGATTAATGGAAAATACCAATGAAAAGAGGTGACCATAAGATTCGTGATTACATCTTTGAATTTTCTAGTTGCATTATTTTCTAGTGCTCTATTTAACACTGTTGTACTGATTAACAAAAACTTCAAAACTACAGCTTTCACTTGTAACCTTCCATATTAAATTTTGTTGTCTCAGAGTAGAATTCTTAAGTCTCCCACTCCTTTGTCTTTGTGCAGCCTGAGATGAGGGTTTTAAAAGGCTGATGTTATTCTTTGCTCATAAAGGATCTCCATGTCAAAAAAGAAGCCTCAGGGGGCCTTAATGAAATTATCTGCAGCACTTAGGTCTGTTCATAACCTCATTATTAATTTTCTTTGGCACTGGGCTTCTTGTGTAAGGTTTTCATTAGACTGATAGCCTTGTAACCTAACATTCAACATTTCAATATTTGTCTTCCCTGCAAATACAAAGATTGAGTTTTATGCGCTACACAGCCTCTCCTAACAAATGTTTGGAACAGTTTATAAACAAAAGCTGTAATATTGCTTTTAAATCATTCATTTCCTTTCCACAGGTGAAATAACGGTGCATACATGAACAGGCCATCAAACCCTAGAACTCTTAGGCTTTCACTGTGTTCAGCAAGAGCAAGCATTTCTGAGCATCATAACGTGCAGTGCAAAATGGAAATCTGTTCTATGTATCTATACTTGCTCCTGCTCCCCATGAAGATGCAGTAGGATCTCTGACTTCTCGTGAGATCATCAGCAACATGCAGAAGAACTTCCTCAGAATTAGGAAGCTGTTTAAGGAATAATGACTTCTGCAGTTATATTTCTATCAAGGAAGATCATCGCCAAGGGAAAAAAACAAAACAAAATTAAATTATAAAAAAAGACAAACCAAAATATAACTACCATTCTTTAAGCTTCTCTAGTTCTGTAGTTCTGTGCCAGTTATTATTTATTCTTATCACTTTGCATCATGTAATGCTCAGGAAAATAATCCCTTGTTCATTAAATCGCATCCATATACTCTTACCTTCTAATTGCACCTCAGCGTGTGTGTCAAACCTTATGTTTAACTATTTCTAAAGGAGAATGCGATCAATGTTACACTTGCTCTTCCCTGCTTTTAGACCAGCTACAGTTAAGACTTCTCTTAAAACATAAACCTCCAGAAAACTATCGTAAGTACTAAGTATTTCCAGGGAAGTGAATTATTTTACTTTGCTCAGACAGGTTTATTATTTATCATTTATGTTCTCCAGTAGACATTTTGCTGTCAAGATTTAAAAACTTTTGTTCCAGAATTCCTTGCTCAAATTCTAAATGAGGTGGGAAATCGGTTTTGAAATCTTTAATCTTTGTCAAGATCATAGTTTTCTGTTTGGAAAACCGTGCAAAATGTATTAAAATGTGTCCCAACAGCAATAAGAAACATTTACCATTACAAGAAACAGTGATACCAGTTCGTGAACTTCACTGATTTTAAACATAAATGTGATGAAAAAAACACTATGAAAATAACCTGATAACTTAGCGATAAGAACAACATAGCAGTTTTTCCTCAGTTCCTTCTTCTCAAGGAAATTTTAACGATCAAAACAGTACATGTTAAGAATTCTATGTTTAAGGGAGTCATGTTTCTGTATCAGTTTGGTGTAACATCACTACAGAGACAGCAGAAGATCTACTCCAGAGTCCATATAAACTAACAAACAGTAAAACTAGTTTTTAGTGTTATTTCAGAACTCAAGGAAAATTGTGTTAAAATTATGTCTTAATAAAAGTTTTTAATAAAAGTCTTTGCATTTAAAACTGCTTAGAATTTTTGCTTTTAGTATTTGCACGTAAGATTCAACTGTTTGGCATTAAATCTTGTTAAAAGCGATTTTCCGAAGTAAAACAAAGGTATGTAAAAAGGCATATATTACAGAATGCACTCCAATTTCGATGTAATGAAGTACAGAAAGAAAGAGTCATTTTGTGCCATGGTATCAAACAATGAAGGGTATTGTCAGGAAAGAAATTCATGCTATTCATACATTTGATACTCATTTAGTATACAAGTAAAAATAGGCTTCAATAAAAAAAAAGTACTAAACTTTAAGATGAAAAGCAGCATGTAAATACTCTGTATTCTCATGCATCAACGCATCTTCACTATACACACAGGTTCCTTGTTATCACTTCAGGAGTTCTCCATTATTAGACAATTATAGAGAAAAGCCAAAACATACAATGGCTGTGTTATGCTTTCACCAGAGGTACTAGAAAGGTGAGGGTGGTTGAAGATAGTGATTAGTTAATTTTAAAATCAAGCACTAGCTAGCATTCAAAATTTCTCTTTTCCTTATCTTTCAAAAATAAATGGAACGTGTTCTCTCAAAATAATTGCTTTCTGTCTTTTAGTTTTGCCACATGCAAAATAAATATATAGGATTGTGACTGGTAATACCTATTGGCTTCATCTACCATGGAATTCAAAAGGATTTCTATGGTACAGAGAACCCTGCAGAACTGCTTAATTCTTTACAGGAAAAATGTTTGCAGACATTTTATTACATTACAAAATAAAATAAACACATGACTTAAGTCTACATTAATAGATATTACATATTAACACAATTGGTACTTTATTTGATATATTGATTACTTATAACCACATCAGGCAGTAACTTGATTAAGACAATAAAAAAAGCAACAATATAAGCAAGAAGACCATTCTCTCTTTCACTTCACACAACACATCACAGTTACGTAATACATTTCAGATGGATCCTGACAACACTACTACTGATAATAAAAGATCTTAAGCACTCCTCCCTGGATTTATTTATCTGAGCAAGATTCTTATACCTATGTTTGTTGCTCTGAAATTCATATATGAACAAGACAAAAGGTAAAAACTGTATCTACCTGACATTGTGATGATAACATGAAAAGGTTAATAAAGGTTGCCTTTAGTTTTATAAATATACTGAACTTCTTAGTTCAATTTCAATGGAAAATTAAAGTTTTCTCTCACTCCCTATCAGTAATCAGTATTTGAGTTCTGTTCAAATTTCAGCTACAGTTTGGTATAGAAGTACAAAACAATTCTATTAAAAAGATTAGTTTTCACAAAAAAATCCACTTATTTGCTCTGATGACCTATTTCTCTTACCTTCTGCAGAAAGACCTTGGACATTTACACCTCTGGCTGCCAGAAAGCTGAGGCAGACATCAACATTCTCAATCTGCAATATGAACATAGATAACAAGCAGCATAAGACTATTTGACAAAATGTATTAAAGTGTCAGGGAAAAAAAAAAAAAAGAAACATCCTAGGAATGAATACTTTACATTCACTGCATACTACAGCTCTTTACCAAAGTTTAAGAAGAATGATTACTCCTAATTAGGGACCTGATATAAAGCTTTCATTGTCCACTTTGCTGCTTAAAAACAATTCATAAATGCCCGATCCAGAATGGCATGCTGGCAAATCAGCAACTCATCTACTTAACATAAAACTGGATTTGATACACTGCAAACAAACAGCAAAGAAAGCACCCATAGAGGGTTAGACACTAAACATATGTCTAGAGAAGCTGGTAACTGAGTTAGCTGAAAAATGAAATCAAAAGCATTCAATAAATGTTTTAGAAAAGGTATTTCCCTGGGATGATGTAGAATTTTGTGAAGATGATGTCTGAGTAATGTTCTATTTTCCTTTTTTTCTTCTAAAATTATTTAGAATTGCATTTATTTATTTAAAATTGTGCATCTCTGAAAAGTGCTTGTTTATTAAAAGACATGTTGCTGATGTTTTTGATTCATTTTACAGTTGCCAAAGACAGCTTGAGGGAAAAGAAGAAACCGTAGCCTGAATGTAGACCAATAAAAGGATCACACCTCTGTCTCTACAATAACTAGTCACGGCATTAACTCTTTTCAGCATTCTACATTTCACAAATTAGAGAGCAGACTGTTCCACAAGGTTCATTTGAATGACCATCCCTGACTGGTTTCACACACCCTTTCAGGATGTATGAAGCAAATACCAGATATAAAGGTAACACCTCTCAACTAACAAATTTGTATGACTCAATATATTCTTAGCTACTCAAAATAATGGTATGAGGAGCAGTGTCCTACGTCAACTGCCTTACACAGACTTGACTTAAAACCATATTTTTTTAGGTTATAGGATTTTTTTTTTTCCTTACATAATTGGGATCACAGAAATATTAAGTTTAACAATGTATTTGGAACACCTATTGTCACTAGGGAATACTAAAAGGAACAAGCACCATACCCATAAACCTGCAGTAGATCAAGTCCATGCTGTTACTTTTATTTTAATGTTTACACATTTTCCAATGCCTCATTATAATCAGTTTTCAACCCTGATAATATGAGGGTTAAATTCATTCCTTGAATAAAAAGTATTTGATTGTTGACGTATTTTTCCTAACCTGAGAGAAAGGCCTTAAATTATTGCCATCTTTCTATGACTGCATTCCTATCCTTATCCACAGCAAATAATATTAGCTAAAAGGAATAGAAATGTTATTTTTAATACTGACCCCTGAAATATATATGAGTTTACACAGACTTTCTTGACCCACAGATACTACTTATAAACATAAGCATCTGCAAAGCTCTTAGATACGTGCTTAACAAGCACAACAAACTCCAAAACATCAGTAACTATATCTTTAAGAAGGTATTTTCCTACACTGAGTTAACTATTTCTAGTGACATACTACGAATTTGTAGGAAACAATTAGCAATCTCTCTCCTAGATCAATTAAAAAAAAAAAACACAACTCTGCAGTTAACTCTAATTAATGTTACTCTTAAGTTGTAGTTCACCATAAAACTTTAATCAATCAGTTTGGCAGCATTTACCTATTTGTATAGCTAGAATAGTGGAATAACTGCCATAAAAATCAATGGAATTATTCCAGTTCTGGTCAAGCACTGTAAATGCAGACACTCAGCCATTAACTCTGTGATTTTCTTAAATGCTTATGTAGTTTCACATCATGAAAGTAAATAAACAAGTACTCCAATGGATAAACAAACTAAGTCATTTCATAAAGGACAATGATGTGATACAGCTAAGTGAGTTGAAAGTAGGCTATATCTAAAATAGGAAGATCTGCTTCTTCCTCACCTCTGCTTCTCCTCCCAGGTGTGGAGCCCTGCTGCTGTCACCTTGTCTGATCTTCAATGATTCTCTGAGCACACCAAGAGCTCACTCAGCACAGAAAACTCACCCAGCAAAAAAAGCAATTATATTTTAGTCACTTCAGTTTCCCATGCAGACAGATGAGCACAGGCATCAGAGGAGAAAAGGGTGCATCCAAGCCTGAGTGAGGCATAGTTCAGGGAGGACAGGGAAGATGAGGAGGAGGGACAGGGAGATTAAGCCACTTCTGACAGCAACGGCAAGAGAATGAGCTGGCTCAGCCCTGACCTCCAACTACACCCCTGGATCAGTCATGAAAATAATACACATGATGAGGATAACTCTGCACGACCTTTAAAGAACGTCAACTACACAAGAAAACAATTTGAATGGAAAATTTCCTGTCTTGAAGAATTTAGCAGAAGTGAAGATGTGTTTGGATATAAGCTATATAACTGCACCTCTTTGAACTTTCAAATCAACAGTAATGCAGAAGGAACTACTTCAAAGATGGGAAATTTTGTACTACCACTTAGTACTGGAAACAAATGAAAAAAAAAAAAATTGGACCAGAGTCAGTAATGCCTACATCAAAATAACCAAATCAATGTCTCCTAGGGGACCTGCTAGCATAATTAATATTTTTCATAATTGGCATGTATTCTCCACCATACTTCAGGAGACTACAACTATAAACAAAAATTAATTCACGGTGTACTACAATACATAGTACTATGAAAACATCTCAATATATCTGTAATACTGCATATTTAGTAAATAGTAAGCCAAAACCTCGCCATACTGAAGACTGAAAACATCCTATAGAAATGGCTCCTGGTTACTTTACACATCTACATCTACTGTATGTGCCTTTGAAGTCACATCTCTTAAATCTGCAGACAAATCTTGTCATTATTATTAACACTGATGACACAAAATACTGCAAACTACAAAGCAAACTCTGTTTTGCTTCATAGTTCACCAGAGAATTCTAACAGAAACCCTGAGTCCAAAATCATTCCCATTGGTGGTGCTGTATAAAGTAATAGCAGAGGCCAACTTTCAGACAATGGACTGTGGTTGCAGTACTAGCCTTATAACAAAGTCTTATTTTGGCTTGTGAATAGAGCAAGTTCGGCCTGGCAGCTCACAGCCACATAATACACAGAAAATGTCAGAACATAACTCTTGCAGTCAGTTTTCTGATAATAACTGCAGTTACTATACAACTCTCACAATCTGTTAGGAGATTCTCTGAAACATCCATTAATACACTTCTGGATTATTCTCACTTTCTTTCCTTTCCAGAAGGAGCTTTCTAGAAGAAGTTAGCCTTCAAGTTGTCCCATTTGGAGCTTCCAGTATGTCTATAAATGCTGCTTTAATTACCTACTTCTTGCTTTGGCAAGCCACAGTTATTCTTTGAACTCAAACCCTAGAAATCCTGAACACTTTTTATTCAAACTTACCCACAGATGAGAGCAATTTTTCAATCACAAAAGCTCTAAGAGATTTCAAGCAGCTTCCAGTCAATATTGTTTCAATCAAGGGTGGTATGAATCCCTGAAGTCTGTGTTTATTTAAGTAGTTAGTGGTGGCATTACTATATGCCAGGATAAATTCTTCACAGTGCTAACACTGCATATGCAGAAATGTACCTGCTTATACATCAAGTACTAAGAATTTTGCTTTGTTACTCTTCACATAGATGCCAGACAAATTTCAAGATATATGCCCACAACTTCGTAATGAATTCTGCTTTCAAACAGCACCAGTTCACAACAGAGATTATATCCCCCATTAGCATAAACAGTACCATCAGAATTACTGTAGATCATCCTACCACAGAATTCAGGTTAAACAGATTTAAAATCATGTGTATTAAGTGATAACAAGTGAATCAGAACTGCAAATTTGCTTGTTCAGCTATATATTGCCAAGATCAGGCTGTCTCTGAGAAATGCTTCATCAATATCAATCCAGAATACTTTTTGTTACAAATCTCTTATTTTATACCAGACTGGAAGATATGAATAACCGATTTACCACATTAAAAATGTTAAAATATAAAAACAGAAAAAGTAAATGAGTGATGTGGCACCACTTCACTGACATGTACATTTGTCCACCTGCTTACTCAATTAACCAGGTAAAAAGTCATGAGATAGTTTTGTTTACTTCTGAAAAGCAATTATCTCTGACTATATAATCACTTCCTTATCAAAGTTGAGGAATAATTTGATCTGCTCTGAAATGTAGCTTCAACATCATGAGTGCAAAGAAACTGCTAAGATGGTGATAATTTAGGAATCAAGATTTTGGAGAACCATCAGGTTGATAATACCATTTGATGCATATTAAATTAAGGCTAATGAGTTATGCTTATACAGAATTAAGCTACTTTTGTACATCAAATCCTTTAAATACTCTTCACAGACACAGCACTGTGAAAAATTGATCTGAAATACTTACATCATAAATACTAGTGGATCCCAGGATATTTCTCTACCCACATTTTAAAGGATTATGTTTTAAATGATTATGCACAAATAAGCAGAACTGCAATTATTATTACATCATACTGCATATAAAGAAGATATACCTCAAATCTTCTGTAATATATTACATACTATAGTCTTACATAATCTACTTTTGACTTGCAGCTATTTGAAATTTTACTGACAGAAATAAATCACTAAACCAGACTTTGGGACTTGTATGTAGATAAACAGTAGTACTTAATACTCAGCAGTCAGCAGACTTACAGGAAGAGATCATTTGTGGGATTGTACTCACCAGTGACTCAACATATAGAACACATCTATTCATTGTAATTATTTTTGCTGTTACCAAGATTAGCTTTCATCTCTTTTGTCTGGTAGAAAACACTTTCTTCATTTCCAACATCAATTTAATTGTGGGATACTCAGAAGACAAGTAATGATGAGTAATACAGCAGGATGTTTTCCTGCATTTGTAAGAAGCTTTGAAAAATAGATTGGTTTAACTAATTCTTTTTAAGTTTATGACAGTATAGTTCATAAGAACTTATAGACGCATATGTCTGCTTCTAGCAGACTGTTACCCTGGAGAACAGGGCACACTGTGAGAGCATTTTTATACCTATATGCTACTAAATCTCTCTTTATTATTTTGAACACAAAAATAGAACAGTACTATTTGTTAGCAAGCACTTAATTCTGTACTACCTTCCCTAACAACACGTTTTAAACTTCTGAATCACAATACACGGCCCCAGATAAAACTTTGTAAAGGTTTGCTCTGTGGAAGTTTTACTGATGTTTTTACTGATGTTGCTGATGATGGATGGTCACAGAAACTCAGAAAGCCACAAATATACTAACCTTCTAGAACACAAAAATCATAAAACTGTTCAGTATTTGTATTCCTCTTTTTCTTATATCAATATTGATACTAATATTGAGTAAAAGTCATTTGAGATTAGAGATACCATGACTATTAACAACATTGATAATTAAAATGAAAAATGAAAAAGCAGATCCTATTTGTATGTCTATCACATGCATAGAATGTGCAAGAGGAAATACTAGCTTTTGAGTTTTGGCTACTGGTTTACTCTTAGATTAATTTTAGTTCTGGTCTTAACTGTGGGCTGTATAAAGAATGGAAGTTCAGGCAAGCAACCAAGACACATGTTCATGCGTAGATAAAAGCATTTTTTGTGCACACTTGAGCCAAGGAGTGTATGAAACTGTCCGTGAAGACTTTGTTATAAGGAATGCTCTAGAGGAGACTGAAAAATATTTTAAGGTGGATGTGGCCTAGACCGTCATCACTGCTTACATAATTAGGGACAGAATAGAGAACTGCTCACATACGTTCTCACTGACACTTAGTAAAAATGAAAATAAATAAATAAATAAATAACTCCAGTACCTAAAAGATCTCCTACTGTGTCAGGTTTATAACCTTGTACAACCTGCTTCACTTAATGCTGTTTCGGAGACTAAGAAGGACAACTTTATTTCACTTTCTGTTCTCAGTTGACTCATATGTTGTATATGGTCCAACCTGCTGACAATTCAGTTGTGGCGTGGACAACACCTAGATTTTTAGTTTGCCTTGTAACTTTACTCCATTATTACTATTACTACCATTATTATTATTACTATTATTTTAAAACCAGCTGGTTTTACTGCTTTGTGCTCCTGTTCTGCCTCTCCTTAAAGTATAGGGCTAGAAACATACAATGTAGAGATCTAAAGAGAACACATCTGCAGTTTTATGATGATGTTTTTATCTTCAGTTCTATCTCCAAGCGTGCTTAAAAGAACTAGACTTCATAATCCAGGCAGGTGGGCACTCAGCTGTTTTGTTGCGTACAAAGTGGTAAAAGATCCAATATTTTCTTCACTAAAAAATTAAACTAAAATAACTTAAGTACTTCCTCAATTTCAAATAAAGTGATAACTGATAATATTACATGCTATTCTACTTAGCATCATTCTTTCACTGTATGTGCATATATAAATATATATATATATATGTCCATGTATATGCTATGACTATGTAAGGCTGAGGGTTGGGCCCAAAGCCCCATTGCAAATAGCTGGCTTACCCTGAGGAGGTTCAATATCATTCAAGATTAAAACTGGTATAACAAAATGAATTACCCTGTTCAGGGTCTCAACCTCCTGCCTATCTTTACCTCAAATGCCCCATTCCCAACAGTTCAGGGGAGGTACTTCTTAAAAATTATTACAGAAATAATAAAATGGTGAGGCATTAGAACATACTGCCCAGAGAAGCTACGGATATCCCATCTCTGGAGGCATTCAAGGCCAAGATGGATGTGGCTCGGTGCAGCCTGATCCAGTGGAAGGTGTTCCTGCCCATGGCAGGAGGTTAGAACCAGATCACCTCTATAGCTAGAAAAAAGTAGAAGGATGTAAAGATTTTGAAAGGAACAACGGGAAACAAACTCCTACGAGCTAACTTCACAACTATTATAGTTGTAGTATAGCAAGCCAACTGGTTTCTTCTGATATCACACAAGTCAAACTAGTTTAACAATCTGAATGTAAGGCATCTGCTTTCTTGTCTATTGCATACATACAGTTTGTCATACTTATTAAAATAGAATCATAGAACCATCAAGGTTGGAAAAGACCTACAAGATCATCCAGTCCAACCGTCTACCTATCACCAATAGTCCTCACTAAACCATATTTATGTTAATATATTAATAGAATCATAGAATGGCTTCCTAAAGACCATGCAATTCCACCCCTCTACCGGGGGCAGAACTGCCATCCACTACATAAGGGCCCTGTCCAACCCAGTCTTGAACACCTCCAGGGATGAGGTCCACAGCTTCTCTGAACAACCTGTGCCACTGTGCCAGTGCCTCATCATCCTTGGAGTCAAAAATTTCATCCTAACATCTAACCTAAATCTCCCGTCTTTTAATTTAAAATAATTCCCCTTACCCTATCATTATCAGACAACGTAAAATGTAGGTCTATCTCTCCTGTTTATAAGCTCTCTTCAAGTACTAGAAGGAAAAATAATACACATTTATGCCAAAAAATTATTACTTTTGAGTGAAACTGTCAAAGCTTTATCTTCCATCAAGATCTCCTGTAAAGTAATTTCACATACTATGAAGAAAATTATTACTTTTAGTGCTACCACACACAAGAAGAGCAGAGCATGCACTCACATACAGAGGTCACTCTGAAAGCAATGCCTCCTATTTATTACCATGAAAACTACAGCAGATTAAAAAAAGAGCACAAAAACAATATTTGATGGAGCAAATTATCAGCCAACTACAAAATGTTATTTTTCAACATAGTCATCAAGAGCACTCATGCTGTACTTGTAGCATCTTCACCAGAGGAGATGTCTCACTGTCACCACTGCTGAAAAGCACCGTCCACATCCTCACTGCACTCACATCCACTGTTTGGTCTCCATAAATATTCAGCTGGTGTCGATGAACGTCAAAGGGTGCCATTCTTCCTATATTGAAGAATTTAGTGCCACACCACTGCTTCACATGCGTTTCTATGTCAAAGTGCCCCTCTGCTGCTATCTGTCACATGGCAACAATACGTAACACAATACTGGTGGGAAGGTTCCAACTCTATTGCCATACCACCAACATTCACCACTGAAATTGTGACCCAACATTAAAAAAATAAAATAAAAAAAATAGGAGGCATTACTTTTGAAGCAGCCCTACTATTTCCAAACCCTGAAGAAAATGGTATTGGAAGAAACGTGGCCCAGAGTAACACAAAATTGACACTGACCTCACTAAAAAAAAAAAACAACTGTCTTTAATTTCAAGATTTATTAGCCTTTATGCAAGCTGCTAGTATGGCAGGTTGAACGTAGCAGCATCCCCTTGACCTGCAATTACCAAGAATGGAAGAAATTTGCCATGAATACCTGGTTCATCATGAGGATAAACTCAAATGAAATGGCAAAAACTGAAACTAGAGGAAACAGAAATAAACCAACTCAACAGCATAAAAGAAGAGGAACTTAGAAATCACATTACTTCTCGTTCTCATAGTTAATTTCCCATGAGCTTCTAAGGTGATAGCTCATTGCAAGACATTTTTGTTACTGTACTGGAAGACAATGTTAAGTTTTAGTGGGTGGTGTAAATTTGAAAACCCACCCTGGTGAAACAGGTGTTAGTAGTCCTGCTGGGAGATATTAAGTGTGTTCTGCTGACTTGCTGTTGCACGTGGCCAGTTACCTCACCCAGACGTAAGGGACATTCCATCTTTCTGTGGAAATTATTGTACGCTTCAGGATGTTAAGCAAAACCCACTGACACGTACACAGATACAGCTTGTTTTCTACCAAACTCCGCATTACTTGTAATAAAGAAATTTAAGGAGCATTTAATGAAAATAACTGTTAGCTATCTATGTAACAACAAACTAAAAAACTGTTCCAAACACATCATTGACCCTATAAGCAAATTAAAAAATGATTTACTGGAGGCATTTGGGGAGAATTTTACCTTAGAGTATAATAACTACTGGTATGTAAAAGGCCTCCCAGGCAAAAATTTTTAGGAAATGACGCTGAAGTTATTTAATTATTACTTATTTTTTGAGAAAAGAACAGTGGTGTTATTTAAAACTGAAATACCTTCTATTTCCTTTTTTCGAAAAAGTGTGATGGAGCACATACACCGAATTCTTCTAGGATGCACTCCAGACACTAAACACAAACAGTAAAGTCAGAAATGTAAAGGAAATTAATGTCCCAAATACTTGGAGAACTCAACAGACATATGTACTGACCTGCTGATAAAAGAATGTATGAGGTCATTATAAAGGTTAGAGTATGAGCTAGGGTGTGTATTGATTTCAAGAAAATACAAAAATGGGAAATGGATTCTTCTTGGTGCATACTGCTGTCAATCCTGTCTTGAATATGAAAGTGACCATTGGTGTTCCAGATATTTTACCTGCCCCTAATCTGATGCTTTGAAAGCTTGGAATGATTTAGATGCAGTATCAAATGCAGTCTGTTTGCTGTGTTTGACTTTTATTGATATATACAAGCACAGTAGGCAATTCAGTTACTCTAAATAAAAGCTTTATTTACAATTATATTTTTTTGAGATGTTCATAATCATCTGTTTGACCATCTGCTGGCCATTCTTGCATTAAAACAAACACACACCTACCAACCCACCAAACAATTAAGACAATACAGAATTTTCCTACGCTTATCTGCAATGGTACATTCTTGCCTTCCCCATCTCTCTTTTTCACCCTTCCTTCTGTATTTCATCCTACATTTGCTCTACCATAGTCTTTACAATAGCCACTAAAGCAGACACTGTAAAATACAAAATACAGTGAACATAAGTGAATGCTGTATTCTTTTTCTTTTTTATATATCAATATTGTTCACATAAAGTGAACATACGCTGCTACGATAGAAATGGTGAGTAGAAAGCATTCAATTTTTGGTTGGAACATAGTTGGACTTGGCCATGATAAGACTCCTGCTCTGGATTCCGAAAGTCATTGAAGAGTATTTCATCATCTTACATCAATTTCTTAGAAACCTAAAACATGACTCCACAGCAGCCAGCATCAAAGGAAAAGACTAAGCAAAAATTCTCTTCTGAGGTCTCAAAGTAACTCCCTATCTTGGTGCTCTTACCTCCACAGACATGTAGCCACAAACTAAGAACATGAAACTGAAGATAAATGCTACCCTGGAAGGACATTTTCTAACACAATGATGATAAAGGGGCTCTGTTTAAACATGGTGTTTTCTAAAGCAAACTAACACTCTAGTGAGACTGTCTACACCTTCTTTTTCAGTTATGCAATGCTTCTGAGTCAACAAGGTGCCAATGTCTAAATATTTATGGAGCGTGGAAGCTTTAGAAAATTAGAGGGCAGTGTGAAAATGCACACTTCTCTAAAACAGGGCAGTTTCTCTCCATTAGTTCAAAAGAGAGTCTACAACAGAGCATTCATTTACTACATTTAATTAAATCTCTGAAAGCATTCCAGTTCTCTCCTTTACCACTATTTAGTAAATAGCAACTTCATTTAGCTCGTAAAAAAAAAAAAAAAAAAGCTTTTACAAGTAAAGCCAGTTACTGACAGTGAAGGAATGAACTCTGTCAAAAATAAGTAAATGTATAAACTATGGGGCATTTAAATGCATCTCTTCAATTTTGCAAATGAAGTCTATCCTATTCCACTTCATGCTTTCTAAACAGACCTCACACTTGACTACAGAAGAAGCTACAGTAAGTGATGGAAAGGCTCCAATTTTCTATCTTCTAGTCTTTTGATTCTGTGAACATTCTGATGTTTTTCTTGATTAGGTATACTTTCAATATCACTTCGAAAAATATTCATGGAATGTTGAACTCATCAGTATAAATGTGATACAAATATTTGTTAATAACCTCTAAAAGTATAGACTAGAGGTTTCTGTAGATCTGATGTTATGTGGCTGGTCTTTCTAGGGGAACCAGAAGTCCTTCGGGAACTACACAGTAAACAATATAACACACCACTGATTTTTCTTTATGTTTAGTTTAAATCATAGAATCACAGGGGTTGGAAGGGACCTCAAGAGTTCATTGAGTCCAACCCCCCTGCCAAAGCAGGTTCCCTACACCAGGTCGCACAGGTAAGCATCCAGGCGGGTCTTGAATATCTCCAGAGAAGGAGATTCCACAACCCCCCTGGGCAGCCTGTGCCAGTGCTCCGTCACCCTCACCGTAAAGAAGTTCTTGTGCACATTTGTGAGGAACCTCCTGTGCTGCAGTTTCTGTCCGTTCCCCCTTGTTCTGTCTCCACACACTGCTGAAAAGAGTCTGGCCTCACCACTTTGTCCCCCACACCTCAGACATTTATAAACCTGGACCAGGTCCCCTCTCAGTCTTCTTTTCTCAAGGCTAAAGAGACCCAGTTCACTTAGCCTTTCTTCATAGGGGAGATCCTCCAGGCCCTTCATCATCTTTGTGGCCCTCCGCTGGACTC
>VXAB01000902.1:19792-38811 GCA_013399175.1 Odontophorus gujanensis | reverse complement strand
TGGGGCGTTGAGCCGTCGGCGGGGCGGCCGGGCCTTCCGGGAGCCGGGCCTTCCTTCCGGCAGCGCGGCCTTCGCCGCCGTGCTCCGGGATTGGGGTCGGGGCGCTGGGGGTGGTCCGCTCCGTCCGCGTGGCGATGGTTGGGCCCGGCCCGGCCCGAGGCGGTGGGAGGGGCGGAGCGGTCAGGGCCCGGTGCCGGGGGATCCGTGCACCGCGTGGTGATGGGGGGGGGGTGGCTTTAAGCTGAAAGAGGGGATGGTGGGCGGGTGAGGCGTTCGGAAGAAACTCTTTCCGCAGAGGGCGGTGAGGCGCTGGCACGCGCTGCCCTGTGCTGCTCCGGGCCCTGAGCGGCCGCCCCACGAGATAGTTAAGGCCCCTTCCGACCTCAAGCGTTGTGTGATCCTGTGTATCGCTCGTGGTGGGTGAAAACAGAACGCTTAACGCGATTCCCGGTGCTCCATCACCCGCAGTGGCAGCAGGGCGGTACTGTTCTGCTCCAGGGAGGAGTGGAGGATGGAGAAGGTCTTGAGGCAGGCTCTGTGAATTCACAATCCATATTTTTTCTGTAGAGACCAGCTTAACTCGAGGTGTGGTGGCAGCAGGAATGCCGGAGCCCTTTTCTGTGTGGGGCTGCCTGGCTCTGAGCAGTGCTCTGCTCACGTTTGGTTTCTGATTCCAGCTCAGGATGCTTTGAGCAAAGTCTGAACCCATCCCTGATCTCTGTCCTTGGGACCTTTCCGGTCCTTGGAGAACTGGAGGAGTGCTCCAGGAAAGGTTTGGTCTTAGGGATGGATTCATTGCTGCCATTTGCTCTAAGTGGGAGCTGGAAACACTTGGTGACTTGAAGGGAAAGCGTACCTGTAGGAGCTGTAATCATTTCAAATATAGCCTTGTAATTGCCATGTGCATGCATTTTCCATCCCTAGCAACAAGCCAGTTCAGAAGAACATTTTTGTTGTTTTTTTTTTCTGGTTGGGTTTTCTGGATTTCAGCTCTCCTCTAAATCACTGTATTGGCATGGGCTGGGACTTGGGGAAGGACTCACTGCCAGCTGCTGGTCTCTAACCCTCCTAGGGAAAAGTGTTAGAACTTTCCAGTGATTTGTTTGTGCCCTTGAAAATTAATTAGAAAGAGTGAGTTTCTTAGGGCTTGAGGCCTTACAACCTGGTCCTTTGAAACAGGGGGCTTTGTAAGTGTCAGCCCTGGTGTTTCTTTTGTTCCAAACCAAATCTCCCTGCTACCACCCCCCTTGGGTGCTGTCCAGGGTGGCAGTTAAATTAAAGTGGGGTCATTTGAGATCAAAGTTGCTGCTGCAGACAGCTGAAGCAATGAAGGAAAGAGAGGTTTTGTTTCCTTTAAAAAGGTTGGGAAAGTGCATTTACCTTGCTCTTTTGAAACTAGTTTCCAGGGGTTTATGGCAGTTCTTTCAAGTTGCGGGTGGAAATTCCAGCTGCTCTGCTCTTATACTGTTAAGACTTTGACAACCTTTCTTTCCTTTTTTTTTTTTTCTTCTTCTAGATTATAGCACCTATAGCCAAGCTGCAGCTCAGCAGGGGTAAGTAGCATTATGGTCTTACTCCTTTATTGTAAAAAGTTGTGATGTAACTGTGCAATAATTGTGGTTTCGTCTTAGCTCAGGTGTGCTTTGCAAATCCTTTGGTTTTCCTTTGGATTATGTACTGCTTTAACATTTCGGCAGAAAGCATTTGGATATAAAAGCCATCTTGTGATACGTGTCTTGCACAAGTGCAGGGATGCATTATAAATATCTTTCAATTTGTTTTGCAGCTACAGCGCGTACGCACCCCAGCCAGCCCAAGGATACGCACAGACCACGCAGGTAAAGCATAGGAGGGGTTCTGACCCTTCCAGGTTGCAAGCAGCCATCTCTCAGCCCTGGAAAATTTCTGAGCAGCATCAGAATCTGTCGTTAGGAGTTGTGTTGTAGCTTCCCACACAGCCTGAACTGCGTGCTTCAAGTGAAAGTGCTTCTGTGTCCGGGAGCTTCCCCGTTCTCTTCCTTGTTAATTTATCCCAGTTGTTGCCAAGAGAATTGTAAAAGCCTGATTTTTGGTGTACGTTTGACACTTATATGTCAGTGGGTGTTTTATTTGTTGGTGTAGGAGGGAGAAACCTGAAAATGGAGAAAAAGAAAGGGAGGTGACCATTTGTATGATGACAGCAATTGGAAGAGTTAGGAGGAGAGGATAGGTTTGGTTTTTTTCATGGAGTTATTGCAGTTAAAGCTGTTAGCATTGTTAGTTGTCCAGACTGCAAACTGATGGTGATCTTTCGAAGATGAATTATGCTTTTTTTAATCCTTGGAATCCAAGTAACTGAAACCACAGTTATACACGAAGTACAAGTGTGGTTTTCAAAGTCAGCCTGGTTGGCTTTCCACAGCATCTCCAGAGAGTGGTTTGGTTTTGTTTTGTTTTTTTTTTTGGAAAGGAAGATCCTACCACCTGGAAACGTGTTTGTATTCTGGGCACAAAAGCTGTTGTGCTGGAGCACTGCAGTGCGGTGCTAAGTGGGCTTTGTGCTGCTGCCCTGGAGAGACCACACCAATACCTCTGCAAAAGCATTGCTGTTACAGGAGGGGCGGGGGTTCAGTCGTGGCATCTGGGTCAGTCGAATTGAAAATGACAATACTTCTCATTTTGAATAAATGCACTGAGAGAAAAGAATTCCAAGGACTGCTGCCAGAAGCACAGGTTACACAGAAGGTGTAAGCAAGCTGGCAGACGTCAGAACAGAAGGCTTCAGCATCCTTCAGTTCAAGGCTAACAGCTCGTACTCAGCAGCAGGCAAATAGCCACGTGAGGTTTGCGGCATCTCCTGCCTCTGGGTGCAGTGAGCTTCCACAGGCAGTGGAAAATTCAGTCTGCTTAAAGTTTTCCGGATCTGTTGGCTTGATTAAGATCTGTACTGCTCATGAGCTGGGGAGGCTGGCTTGCAAGTTACACGTACTCCGATCACAAAAGGCATTTAACTCCCAGGAGCCAGTGAATATCTCTGAAAATCTGGACATTAGGGCTGTTCTTAGTGCTGCTTGAGCCCTAACTAGACTTTTCCCCAAGCCCAACTGCTGAGCATACAGCTGTGTGCCGCTGGCTGGTGCCCGAGGTTCAGGCTAACTGACAGTGGGCTCTTAAGCTGCAAAAACACAGCATCAGCAGCTCTGTACTAATCCAGTCACCCCACACAGCCTGCTGCAGCCAAAGGGTTGCTTTGCAGAACTGAAATCAGGGCTAAGCAAGGCAGCAGCACTCCTTTCAGCTGGACTTGGGGCAGGGTGTGAGGTGAGAGCTGATCCCTTGCTGCCTGCGTGCCAAAGTGCTGGGACAGGAGTAGCATGGCTCCTGCTGAACCCATCCTCAGGTGCCCCTGTAAACTATTTTTGACAAACATTGTCGGGTGGATGTGAAGATTATTGAAAATAACTGCACTGAAAGCTTAAGTAGGTTTCTGGCTGAAGTAGCTGGTACTTTGCTTCATGCATCTCTGCCCTCTGGGCAGCCCCACTCCAGTGTTGCAGGTTAGCCCTCAGGAGGCACCTGCAATGTTCCTATGTGCCAGGGCAGTGACGAGGAGCTGGATGCTGTCCTGTTTTGCTTCACATGGAGCACAAGTGTTTTGTGAATGTGTAAGAAGCTGCTCCTCCAATCCTGGCATTGAAAAATTGCGTTTGTAACTTCATTACAGATCTGAACTGAAATTTGCAGTAGCGCCCAATCTTTCAGAGTAGCCTTGGCTTGGCTCAGATTGCTTTCAGTAAACCAGGTAACACAGATCCCCCAGTCTGTGTACATCACCGAAACAATCTGTGTGCTGTCTGTGCCGACGCGTGTGAGTCGTTCCTGCTCACAAATTAAATCTTTGTCATCTTTGGAGCAGACCTACGGGCAGCAGAGCTATGGAAGTTACGGGCAGCCCACCGATGCCAGCTACACGCAGCCTCAGACCACCGCCACGTACGGGCAGACTGCGTACGCGACGTCCTACGGGCAGCCCCCCACCGGTAAGAGCTGCAGGGCCTGACTGCTGCTGGGAAGGACTTGGGTTCAGGTCTGCATGGGGGAACTCCAGCCTGAACTCTGCGGAATTACTGTGGGAAGCTGTATTGTGGGTAGGGCTTGCTTCCTCCTGAGGCTGCAGGTTAAAATGATGCGAAGGTGTGGGTGGACTGAATGCCCTGAGCAAGTAAATGTAGCTGTTTCTTTTTCTTCAAGGAGCATTTTGGGTGCTGGTTCATGCTGTGGAGCTAAGCATGGCTGCAGAATGGGCTGTACTTTAAAAGAGCACAGCAAGCATAAGCCGCACAGCAGTGCTCCTCACGAGTGCCTGTTCTGGCTGCTCTCGAGCCCGCACAGAGTCCGTGTACTGAGCACTCCCCCTGCCTGAAAATCAAGTCAGTGAAAGTGATGTATGCCTGTTCTGATAGTGTACCCTCTACTTTTTGTCTTGTGCTTCCCACAGTAGAAGGGACCAGTACAGGTTTGACTATCCTGCTCACTCTTGCATGGAAAATGCCATCTCATCCTGTCTAAACTTGCAGTGTTAACCCTTTAGGTGTCCCTTGCTTTTAGCACAAAAAGCATCCACCATCACAGCGTGTACACTAAGAGTGTGGCAGGCTGCAGAGACTGCACACACTCCCATGTTTCTGTAACAAGCAGCTTTGAAAAGGCTGGGTGGTGTACTTTGTGGCAGAAGGTTCCAAAGCACTCAGGACAGGGATGCTGAGATGTTCCAGGTGAATGTAATGCCGTTGTCTTAACCATTCCCTAAAGGGTAAACAGCATGGTTAGACGTGTCCAGATGTCCTGACCACCACCTCTGCATGTTTCATGTGATGTCTTTGGATTTCCAGTATGGATGCATACTCCACATGGCTCATAAGTGCTCTGTACACTGCTGCAACATGTGCTCTTTGAACTGAAGTTTTGTACGTACGAGTGTCTTTAATATTTGAGAGAAACTATTGAGACATCATTCACTTTTGATATATTTGGCTTAAAAGCTCAGGAGACTTTGAAAAAGAGAACTGATTTTCCTTCAAGCAGTGCCTTGGGTACCCTTTTCTGCAGATTCATCCTTGGTTGCAAACTGTCTCAGAGTGACAGCCTTGTTAAGTATTTCCTGAAGTGTGGGAATACCAGTGCAGACAGGCGGTGTGCCCCTGGGTTCCTGGCCACAAAAACTGTTGGAGAATGCTTCCCAAGGAAGCAGCAGAGAGAAAGCACTATCCTACAGTGTGTCTAGTCACGTACCACTTAAACTGTATGGGTGAGGAAAGCCTCTGCCAGGTAGGTATTCTGCAGAACGAGGAGGAGCCAGTTATCTGCAGGTTTTCTGCTTCCCTTTACCAATCTGTGCATGTAAATGGGGAGGAAAATTGTTTTGGTGGACTTCCCAGATTTTTCTTGGGAATGCTGGAGTCCCTTAATCCTTCCTGCTGATTGCACTCCTGCAAGGGTTGTGTTTGTGCTTGCCCTTCAAGAGTGTATTTGCTGGAGTAATGATAATGCCAGGCAGTTCTTCTGCACGGCTGCTTTTTAGGCAAAACACTTTGGTTTCTTTTCATCTAAGAAAACAAAAGGAAACTCAGGAAGTGGTCAAATGAAAGGTTTTTCAGACCTTCAAGTATGATTTGCCTCAACCCGTGCAGCACTTGTCTGTGGCAGAGCTGCTGGCGTTGCACTCGAGGCAGAGTGCCAGGTTGTGTTTATTCTTCCTGTACCTGCCTCTCCTTCAGGAGCTGTGCAGATGAGGCTGGTGGTGCTCTGCCAGTCTGTCTGTCCATCACTGCCTCTGCTGAGCACCAGTTCTGGCTTCTCATCCGAAATAGAGCCTGTGGTGCTGCCTGGGGCACAGATCCTGACACCCTGAGAGATGAGCTGTTTTTGCATTTGAATTTCAATTTATTTTTCTTACTGCCTTTTGGTAGCAGAGGAGTTGATACAATTCTTCAGTTAGCTAAAGGCAAAGTGACTTTTTGTCTTAACAGTGTATTGTTATTTATTTTTAAGATGCCACCGTTGCTGGGGAAATTCCAATACAATACAGACACAGCCTGCTGGGACCATGTCTCGGGCTGGGGCTGGGACCTCTGCAGCCTCCTCACCTTCCTCTTTCCTTCTGTGGCTGCAGAAGGTGACTTGGAGTCCTCTAGTCCAACCCCTCGGGGTCAGAGCCTGCGTTCTCCTCTGTAGCTCTGAGCAGCAAGTGAACAAGGGCACTGATGGGCACCGTGAAGTCTGTGGCCGTAGGTTGCTCTTTAATCACTGCAGGATGTAAGCATGCATTACAGGAGTAAATAAACAGCTGCATCTGTTACGGTTATTGGCTTTCTAACAACGTCGTTTGGGGCTGAAAATATGATTTTGAATCTCCAAGTCTAAACCTTCTTTAAGGAGCAAAGTGGGAACTGCTCTGCAGAGATAACCAGCTCCCGCTGCTCAGAATGGGAAGTGAATATTGCCTTAGCTTTGTTGGCTACCCCAATAATCTGTTCCACCAAAACAAAGCAGAGCGAGCAGCCCCTGCTTCCCCCTTTGCTGGGAGAGGATGTCCATGCCAAGCAGGAGTCAGCTTCCCTTGGGCACTGGGACCCCGTGGGAGCTCTGGAAACTGCTGCTAGCTGGCCTGAAGCCTGCTTGGTTCAGAATGAACTTCTTTGACTGCAGTTTTTAGCTGCTGTTCTCTGAGGACCAAATCCTGCGAATTCCCCTCCCAGCAAAGAATTCCTGGATTTCAATAAGGGCTTTACTCATGGGGGTGGATACTTTGAGAGGGAACTGAGCCACGCAGCAGCACTTACAAAGCAGGTTATCAGAGTTCTGTTCCCCTTCTCTTCCGATATCTGTTCTGCAGATTTGCCATTTGTATTACTGACTGCTGAGAAGGGAAGTGAGAAATGATGTTGTATAAATGGCCCCCTCAGAAGTACAGCCCTTGAGGGTTTTCCAAGCATTTAAACTAAGTAGCTGAAATGGAAATTCAGGCCAGCGGGATGTTAAATCACCGTCTTTTCTTTCTCTGCAAATGCTTCCTGCTGAGCATGCCTGCACGAGGGAAGTGCTCCAGCCAGAGCTGAAGCATTAAAATTCAGGATGGCATTCTCCCTTTTATTCCAGTGCCTGTGCAGAGCCTGGTATTAGCAGGTCTGCTCGGGTGATGTGAAAAGGCAGTGCTGCCCATGGTGGTGGTGACAGCCAACATGAGGGCCCCTTTCTGGAGGACAGCTCTACCCCTGTGTGCTGCTCCCCAGGGCTGGGCCTGGCGCTGTGGTTTCAGTGGCACACACGTCAGACCATACTTAGGCAAGCAGCAGGTTTTTTTCATAAGTGGTCAGGCTTCAGCCACTTAAAATAAGGATTCCATTAGCTGCCAGCAGTGGAAACGCTGCGATGTTTCACACTGTAGTGTTTGGGCTGTTTAACTTTGTCTGAGGCACTAAAACCCACACTCAGTTGATCCTGTTTGGGTTCATTTCAGTCGCCCTGTCCAGTAACACTGAGAACTGGGCTTTGCATTGCAGAGAGCTGAACGACCAGGAAAACTGCCTGCCAGCAATTTCTTCCCGTCTCCTGTGGCAGGGGAGCTTCCTTGCTCCCAGCTTGGCAGGAACACGATGGGAAGCTGCTCCTCAGCATTCAGGAGGGTGGTGACACAATAAGTGTGCAGGGCAGCAGGCACAGGGAACAGTGTGGGGACTGACTTGCAGATGGAGTAAAGGGAAAGACTTCTTCCTACTCAGAGCCCCTCCTCATCGTGCTGGGACCAGCTGCAGAGCTCAACAGTGACACACGGTGCAGGATGCTGCAGCTTGGGTTTGTTTGCTGCACCCACTTCTCCTTTCACTTCTCTATCTCTGCTTTTTGGTTTGAGAGCCCTGCGTTTCCAGCAGGTTACCTGCAGAGTGCAGTGAGGCCGTGCTTTGGGACAGACACACGCTTTATTCTGCTGGAAGTGCTTTCCTTTAGGAAACGGAGGAATCAAAATAAAAAACCCACTGCACAACTTCCCTGATGTGCTGTAGGTCACTGGTGTCCCGTGTTTAATAAAAACATGAAGTGATGGAGGAGTTGTTACCTTAATTGATGCAATTAAGATCACTTCAGCAAGACTGAAACCAGTCTTTTAGCAGTCGATCTTTTTATGCTTTAGCAAGTGAGCTTTTGCTAACAAAATTTGCAATGGGTAGCTTTACATGCAGAGCTTTGCTTCATAATTGGAAAACCAGCTTGTGAGGTTCTTAACTATAAAAAGGCCACGGTGATAATACTTGGTTTGCTGTTTGTCTTAGTTGCCAAACCAAACGGTCAGCAGATTACCTAGCAACAGCACTGCCCTCAGAGGAGCTGCTTTGGGGTCTTGGATATTCTTGTGAAAGTGTTCTGAAATAAATCTGTGAGCTCTGAGCTTTAGAGCTGAAGTGGTTTGAGGTTCTAAGAGAAGAGAGGCTACATGAAACATCCGGGAAAACATGACACACAAGGCAGCTCCTGACCTTTGTCTTAGGCTAAAGCAAATATAAAGTGCTTCCCTTTAGTTAGTAGAATTACTGTGTGAAGTAATGCTTACAGACGGCTCACAACAGCCTCTGTGTCTGCCTCGTGCACTTTTGTGCTCTCGTTTCTCAAGAAAGCAGCCAGGATGGGATTGTACTTCTCCAATTAATTGCATTTCTTTGACTGTAAAGCCAGGAGGAGCTTTGTGTAGCCCACTGGACAAAAGAAGGCGCTGCGTGCCTCAGCCTGCCCTGCTGCGCTGCATTAGCTGGGAGCCTCAGGTGCTGTGAACAAGCAGTCCTTGCATGCTGGTGGTAGGCTGGCTTCCAGAAAGCTCCTCGGGGGGTGCGATGGGGATGAGGGTATTTCTGGGGCACGCTGAGGTTTCCCAGGGCGGGGGCTTTCCAGGGGAGGTGCAGGGATGCTGTGGGCTCGCTAGGTGCATTCGGGCCACTTGTGACATTTCTGCAGCAGTACCGTATCTGAACTGTGATGCACCGTGAGCAGGAAGGGCATAGAGAAACATCTTGAGCAAGGCAGTCTGATGACAAAGCTGTCGTGTGTTCCAGGTTACACGGCCCCGACTGCCCCCCCAGCGTACAGCCAGCCCGTCCAGGGCTACGGCACGGCCGCCTACGACACCAGCACCGCCACGGTTACCACCACGCAGGCTTCCTACGCAGCACCATCTGCCTACGGCACCCAGCCTGCCTACCCAGCCTACGGGCAGCAGCCGCCTGCAGCCGTTCCCCCAAGGTAACACATCTCTGCCCTCCCGAGGCTGTATGTTGCTCTGCTGACGTGCCCAAGGGCACCACCAGCTGAACCGAGGCCTGCTGGTTTTGCTTGCATTCTTTCTGTGCAAAGAAGTGTTGCTGCGGCCGATCCCACAGCGTTTTCGGGGCTGGAGGAAGCTGTGTAGGTGCTTCTGTTGTGGCGCAGTGAGTCAGCACTGCTACTGGGAAATGGAGAGAGCAACCAAGCAGCACAAATGGGCACTTGACTCATGATCTGGACCAGAAAATGGACCAGTCTGCTTGAGTCACAGAGTGGTTAGGATGATGCTATGCCCTGTGATTTCTTAAGTGGGTGCACATGCTGAAGACAACTTCCTTTTAAATCTCTTGTGTCTGGACACGATCAGGAGCATGTGCAGCTTAATTGTTCAAGATATTAATGGTTTAGAATGTGGAATGGAAACTCAGGACCTAATTAAAACTGCTTTATTCATTTACCTGATGTTTGCAGTAACTGCTTCTGAGTAACAAGGCCAGAGTATGACACAGCCCTGGCTGTATCTCTCAGATTACACTTAAGTATGAATCGTGGTGTCATTTTAAATATTCTTCTCAGCTTGTACAATAAAAGTGATTCAGTTCTTTTTTTTTTTTTTTAAATTCAGATCTGAATTGAAATTCTAAGCAGTAGGAGACTAATCTAAAAAGAAGGGGACATGCAAGCTGCATGCAGAGAGTTCTCTTTATTTTCAGGCCTTGAGAGTTAATACTAAACATCCTCTCCCTTTCATCAGATAACGTATGTGGGGCAATATCTGCTTGCACTGGATTCTAAACCAAACAATGGTGCCTTTAACTGGCAGCATTTCTCGCTGCTGTGGAGCTAATAGTTTACAAGCATTGTGCAAAACAGAGCAGAGGGGCAGTGGTGTTGGCCGACTTTCCTGGAGTTTCACATCTTCTGCTCCTGGAGCCAAAGTCTAAACCCCTTGCTGCAGGTTTCATAGTGCAACTGGCAAATAGATGCTGTAGCACTCTCGCTTCAGGATGTTGTTTCTTGGTGCAGTGGGTAAAGTGTTTAGTGTGTAGTAACTGCTGTTTAGTGACCAACACTAGTGTGCTGGTTTGTACTCATGCCTCAGGGGATCTGTACACCCCTGGAGGTCTGTGCTGGTGTCTCCTTATTGTTCATTATTGCTTTACAGACCCCAGGATGGCAGCAAACCAGCAGAGACCAGCCAGCCACCATCGAGTACAACGGGCTACAGCCAGCCCAGCCTAGGGTACGGGCAGAGCAACTACAGCTACCCCCAGGTGCCTGCCAGCTACCCGATGCAGCCGGTCACTGCGCCTCCTTCCTATCCTCCCACCAGGTAATTCTTTCAGAAAGTGAGGCTTCTTGCAACTAACGTGGGAGCTGTGGGGTTAACTTGGGCAAAAGGATTTTTTTCTCAAGGGTTTTTAGATGAATGAGTGTAGAAAGAGGTTTAGTATCCTGGGAGGAGGGAGGTGTGGTTCTGGTTGGAGTGGTGCTTGCTCTAGGATTAAGGAAAGTAGAATCGTGCGATCATTAAGGTTGGAAAAGACCTCTACAGTCATGGAGTCCAGCCATCAGTCTGTCACCACCATGACCACTAACCCACATCCCTCAGTGCCACATCTCCACAGTTCTGGAACACCTCCAGGGATGGGGACCCCACCACCTCCTTGGGCAGTCTGTTCCAATGAGTCACTGCTCTTCCAGTGAAGAAACGTTTCCTGATAACCAACCTGAACCTCCAAGGAGACCTGAGAGCAGCCTTTCTTTTTCTAAATGTGGGGTAATGAGAGAGAGGGAGGAGCATAAGAAAAAGGGAACAGACTTTTTAGCGGGGTCTGTGGTGATAAGACAAGAGGAAGTGGTTTCAAACTAAAAGAGAGGAGATTGAGATTGGTCGTAAGTAAAAGATTTTTTTACAGTTAGAATAGTGAAGGACTGGTGCAGGTTGCCCAGAGAGGTGGCACTACCCCATCCCTGCAGACAGCCAAGGTCAGGCTGGGTGGGGCTCAGCACCTGATCGGGCTGTAGGTGTCTGTGTTCAGTGCAGGGCACTTGGACCAGATGTCCTTCATGAAGATCACTTCCAACTCAAAACAATACAGTGATTCTGTTGCTAGAGTTTCCTCTTCTGCATACTGACCCATCCCAGTTCCTTCAGCCACTGCCTGCAGAGCTGTGCTCCAGACCCCTCACAGCTCTGTTGCCCTTCTCTGGACACACTCCAGGGCCTCGATGTCTTTCTTGTAGTAAGAGGCCCAAGACTGAGCACAGTACTCGAGGTGCAGCTGATGTTCAGCTGGCTGTCAACTGACCCTCCCAAACCCTTTTCTTCCACACAGCTTTCCAGCCACACCTGTAGTAGTACCTTGAGGATAACTGCTCTGACTATTAAAGACACAAGGAAAGAAGGAATTGAGCACCACGGCCTTTTCCTCATCAGCCTCTTTCCCAGAGGTCCAGTGCAGATGGTCACGTTGATTTTGCTTGTAGTGGTCTACCAGGTTTATCTTTCTTCCCACTGTCAGAGCAGCCTCTGTTGGATGACTTTAGCTTTCTGAGTGGTTTGCAGTAGCACACATGCCTTATAATTGCATTACTTTCTAGCGTGAGCCTCTTCTGTATCCTGATGCACGTGTCCGAGTGAATTGGCTTATCTTCCCGTCTTTAAAACGCTTTTGTCTTCCAGCTATTCCTCTACACAGCCGAGCAGTTACGATCAGAGCACTTATTCCCAGCAGAGCACCTACGGGCAGCAGAACACCTACAGCCAGCAGACTAGCTATGGGCAGCAGAGCAGCTATGCGCAGCAGCCACCCCCAACGAGTTACCCACCCCAGACTGGATCCTACAGCCAGCCCCCAAGCCAGTACAGCCAGCAGAGCAGCAGCTATGGCCAGCAGAGTGAGTGTGCCTGCAGTTGTGGCATTGCTGAGGGAGGGGTCAGTCTCCGTTGCCCCTGAGTGAGCTGCCTCTGAAGGAGGCTTTGTGCTGCCTTATTCAGGTCTGAAGGGAAAAGCAGCCGGGCTGCTTCAGCAGAGCACTGCCTCACTCCCCTCACGGTGCTGGAGGTGGGCAGAAGTGCAGAGTACTGGAGTGGGCAAGACTCAGCCTGAGCTGTGCTGAGGTCAGACTGGTGGGGCCGACGAGATGCAAACAGACCAGCTTGTATCCCCATAAATAACACTGTGCCTGCGGGCGTGCTGGTAGGCAGCTTTCACACAGTGCTGCCCATGTTCTGGGCCTTGAAGGCAGCAGCAGAGGGGACAGCCCCCACTCCTGTCTGCAGCCTTCTGATGCCTTGGTTGTGCTCTTCTCAGGCTCGTTCCGCCAGGACCATCCCAGCAGCATGAACGTGTACGGACAGGAACCTGGAGGTTTTTCAGGCCCAGGAGAGAACCGGAATATGAGCGGCCCTGATAACCGGGGCAGGGGAAGAGGGGGATATGAGCGTGGAGGCATGAGCAGAGGTGGGCGGGGAGGAGGACGCGGTGGAATGGGGTAAGAGCAAATCTTTTCTCCTTTTACCTAATTCTGTTTTACCCGTAGGATTTGAAATGGAAAGAAGGGACTGAAAGGTTGACATTCCCAACTGTGCTTCCATGGATAACATCTCTGTAGTGGCATTGTTTCTAATCCATGGAAATGTTACCTGAGGGGAAATAGGAGCAGGATGTATGTTTCTGTCCTGCAGCTGGTTGGGCCCGGGGGAACTGGGGGTATTGCTAAACCTGGAACTTTCAGCTCCCTTCGTGGTCATGCAGAGGTGAAGTCCTCTGTGGGGTTTAACAGTAACTTTGGATTGAACACACACAAACCTTCTACCAGGTCCAGGAGTCACTTCTCATGCCTCGCCCACTAATGGGGAACGTGACAGGTCGGGTGTGTACCAGGCAGAAGCCTCGTGTCAACCGTAGTGTTAGAGCTACATCGTAAGTGTATGTGTGGGGCAGATTGCTGCTGTTGAAGCCATGGCTCTGAGTGTCAGAGCACCTGGAGCTTGTCTGGAGCATGAAGAAAGACCCTGAGACCGTACAAAGCTCTGGCTTGGCTTCCAGGACTGCTCCCCATTGGAGCTTTCAGGTGGTCTAAACCAGTTTGGCCATTTTAACTGATGGCAAAATCTGGTTTGGTAAACCTGTGTCTTCAGGTCAGCAGTTGGTCTCCCCGTCTGTGATGTTTGTTTTGATAAAGGTGTGGAAGGAGGACTGATCCCAGAGGCTCCTAAGGGAAGGAGACATAGCTTTGTGTGTGTTCCATCCCCTCACACTGCGGTGCAGAGCTATGCAGTGTACCCCTAGGTGCTCCCTGGGAAGATGGTGTGGGATGCAGAGTGCCAGCCCTCGTGTTGGCAGGGCAGGTGGAGCTGTAGCTCCTCACTGGTAGGGCTGTGGTACAACCTGGTGCAGTCCCACTCTGCATAGCTCTGCCAAGATGAAGTGGGATGAAATCTTTATCGGAGAAGTGGACCAGTGTGTGCAAACAGAAGGAAAAGCCTTGCTGGTGTTGGAGTGCAACTGGCTTGAATTGGCTCGGGTGGAACAGAGTTCCACAGTTCTGCATAAAGATTTCACCCGTGACGTATTTATCTCTAACGGTTTAAGGTAGACATAGACACCTGAAATGCCCATCATCACACCTCGAGATTTGTAGCCCCTGTGGAGCTTCTCATGGCAAAGGTCGGTCGCCTCTCTGTGTTTTCACACCGCAGTCCAATCTTAAATAACGTGTGTAGCAATTCCCACCTGACTGGGCCACAGGAGAGGACCCCCTGCTCTGTGGACATGGGCTTTGTGCCATCTGTCCATGGAAAAGGTGGCCCTCCCGTGGGCACCAAGGGGTGGGAAGGGAACCGGGCCCTGATGGTGCTGTGATGATGGGTTTCAGTGTCTCCAGCAGGTAAGGAGCTCGATGTTATTAACGTGCCCTTTTTCATTGACTCAATGATTTGATATTTTCATTGGCTGTTAAACATGGAAACTTTTTAACATGCTTTGTCGCATTTATATGCTACAGGTTACAAAGTGAGAGCCTTGTATACACTTCAATACTTAAAAAGTACCCGTACTCAGTACTCAGCCGGCAGCATAATGAAAAGTGGGACTAGACACGGTGTCCATATGGAGAGGAAAAATATACATAGAATATTTTTAACCAAATGTATTCATTGTATAAATGGAATCCTTCTGTAACTTTGGTAACTGAATACTTGTTGTTTGGTAATAAAACCAGAGGAGGTATACTACTTTAGAATTGTGTAACGTTAAAAGCAACGACAACAAAGTGTAAACGTATGTGTTTAAAGAGAGAGACATGACGTGAACGGTGTGTGCTTTAACCAGAGCAGGCAGAGCTGCATGCAACAGCTTGAAATGTGTATTGACCACTTTTTCTTTCTTTCCAGTATTAGAGGTGCAATACTTGCTAGAAAATAGTGGTGCTCTCCCTCCTCTGCTCATCTCCTTCCAAACAGCTTTTGCCTTTCCAAAACAAAAACAAAAAAAACCCACAAAAATCAAAAGAGCAAGAAACATCACAGTGCTTTTGGGGTGTCCCAATTAACCTGCGCTTTAATGAGCGGTCCTGAGCGAAAGCTCCAGCCAAAGCTTTGGTGGCCAGCCGTGGCCCTGAGCTGCCGCTGGCACGTGCCAAGGTTTGTGTTTGGTGTGTGCCCACGGAGCCGTGCCCCAGGCCCCGCAGCCCTCGCTGTATGCTGTAAGTTCTCCTTGCAGAGACGTGTTGAGTTGAGCAGAATGTGTGGCCGATACCGAGGTGTTAGCGGGAATGTCGTCGGAACTGTGCTGTAGGCATCGCGTGTGGCTGTCTCCTTCCTCCCCTTTGAACTGTTAATGTCAGGGACCCCGTGCTGCGGGGGCTGAGGCTGCTCCTCCGTGTACACAGCGTGGGGAGGGAGCGGCCGGCGGGCTCGTAACGCCCGGCGACGTTTTCTGCCAAGTATTGCACTGCTAATACCAATAAAGTCACGGAGGGGGTACTGACAGCACAGTGGTGTCTAGAAGCAGACAAGCGAGGTTGTGTGTGTAAAGGAAATTTGAGCAAGCTGCCCTGAAGAAAGGCATAGTGACGAGATGAGAGAGAGAGAGACAGATGCATTGTTTGGAGATGTTTAGCCAGTGCCCTTCTTCCCAGTGAGCCGCACAGGCTCCGAGCGGCACTGGCTTTGTAAAGGGAAAGGCCTTCATTTCTTCGTTTATCCCCCCAGCAGCGCTGGAGAGCGAGGTGGCTTCAATAAGCCTGGTGGTAAGTTTTTGAGCATTACAATGGATAGTGTTTAAAAAAAAAAAAAATAATAAAAGCATTGCAGACAGTTTTTAGAAAAAAAAAAAAATTAAAAAAAGTGTAATTGTTATTAGTTTTAAGTGGTTAAAATGACGTATGCAACAAAGACTGTAACGGGCACTGCCGGCCATGCCCACAGGGGTCTGTGCTTACAGGACGCAGGGTAACGTGGAACAGTTGAGAAACCACTTCTGTAATTTGGGGAGAATAAAATGGTTTGGATTTTGATAATTGTTTTTTTATTTTTTACTATTATTTTGTTTTGTTTTTTAGTTGTTTTTTTTTGTTTCTTTAAAGTAACTTTTGCTTAATGACCTTAAGAGCGATTGGCCTGGTAAAGCTTTAAATCGTGCAGTAGTGCTTAACGGACCGAAAGGCGGCTAGAGGTAGCGAACCCATCGCCAGGTTAAGCTGCATTGCTGGTGGTTTGCAGTGCGGGTCAGGTGGAGTTTAACCAACGCCATCGAATGGTGGTTATAAGTAGATAGTGATGTGTGTGTCGCTCGTTCAGCCTGCAAGGCCTGCACTAACACGGCTTCTTATGGTTCTCTCCCGCCCGGCAGGACACATGGAGGAAGGACCGGACCTTGACTTAGGTAATTGTGCTGCTCAGGCTCCTCCCGGCCTTGTCACGTGGAGATCCCAGCTCACAGGGGACGTTGCCCCACGTCTCGCCCTCGTGCAGAAGGGGCACGGAGATGCTCTGCTGTTTGTGGTCTCTTTGGGGCTGTTGCACCCAATGCTTTGTCCTTCCTTCATCTCACATGTGTCTGTGAGATGCACTCCTCCAGCAGTCTCCCTCCCCTTTATAAGATCATGGAATGGTTTGAGTTGGAAGGGGCCCTGCAGCACGCAGGGCTGACTGCAGCTGATGAGGTGCTCGGAGCCCCATCCCCTGCCCCGTGCTGTCTGCAGGGACGGTGCACCCAGCAGCTCTGGGCAGCCTGAGCCATCCCCACCTGTAGCCCTTGGCTTCCTCCTGCACAGGCACAGCTGCTAGTTCAGCGTAAGGAAATTGGGGGTGAGCAGATACGTGCAGGACCTGATGGAGGCAGAGGCGTGCTGTGCTCCACTGCAGAGCTGTCCCCAAGTGTCCTGGCTGTGCAGGGTGGCCATACAGCAGGGAGCAGACACAGGGCAGCTCAGCCCTTAGCACTGCTCTCAGCCTTGGATTTCCATGTCGCTTTGTAAATGCACTGACTGAGAGAAGCTGCAGCTGGCCGAGGGGTGACGTGCCAGCAGTGCTGCCCTTCCCTCCATGTGACACTGAGGTTTGTCTCCTAGGCCCACCTATGGACCCGGATGAGGACTTGGACAACAGCTCAGTGTATGTGCAGGGACTCAATGACAGTGTGACCCTGGAGGATCTGGCAGACTTCTTCAAACAGTGCGGGGTTGTCAAGGTGAGAGGAATGCAGTGTGCAGCTGAGTACCCATTCACCCCCAGGGGCAGGGCGCAGGGATAGGGGTCTCCTGCTCCCTCCCATTCAGCCTCTTCCGTGGGGCTGGACAGCTGTGGTGGGCAGTGAGATCTCTGCAGCCTGGAGCCGCCCTGGAGCTCAAGCTCCCAAAGGAACCTCTGCAGGGTTTGTCCCTCTGTGGATGTGCTGCGGGTGGGATGTGTGACAGCTTGAGGGAGCAGGGTGGTGGACAGGGAGGGGGATATGGGGGGATGGCTGTTGCTTGTGGTAAAACCCGAGGGCCCTTTCTCCTACCAGAGCTGCCAAATGGAAGCGTTTCCTCAAGTCGAAAGCAGAACAGGGGAGAGAATCCCCGCTCGGTGCACGCGGGGCTGTGTGACTTGTAGTAATGCTTTGGTGTTGTGCTAGATGAACAAGAGGACTGGGCAGCCTATGATACACCTCTACATCGACAAGGAAACTGGCAAACCCAAAGGGGATGCCACAGTATCTTACGACGACCCATCCACTGCCAAAACAGCTGTCGAGTGGTTTGATGGTGAGTATGGGCTGCGGTTTGTAACGGGATTGCTTTCTTCTGGACTTCATCACTCCGTCTGTGACAGAAGCTAGCATTTCTGTCCCCGGAGCACGCAGGGGCCCTGCGGTCTGAAGCCTGGCTGCCCAGGAGTAGCCTTTTCTGGGAGGCTCCTGGTTTGAGCTGGAGCACCAAGTGTGGCACTGGGCTTGTGGCTGTCTCCACGCACCCTGCCCGCTGTCCCACCCGTAGCTGGAGTTTATCTCAGTCCCACAGGTGGAATTTTGCCCCTGTGCCATGAAGTTTTCCATGCGATGATGTGTGCGCTCTGGAAAGATGCGTGTGACACCGGGTGGGAGCCCGCAGCACAGACTGAGCCTCTTGCCTTTGTCTTCCTCCTAGGCAAGGACTTCCAGGGCAGCAAGCTCAAAGTCAGCCTCACGCGGAAGAAGGGCCCCATGAACAGCATGAGGGGCGGGATGCCCCCCCGGGAGCAGCGGGGAATGCCTCCCCCTCTCCGCGGAGGTAACCGTGCTTCCCTCGGGCCCCGAGGAGCTCAGCGTGCGGCGCTGCGTGGTGCCCCCGCAGCCCCCTGTGCTAACGGGGCTCTCCTTGCAGGTCCTGGAGGGCCCGGCGGTCCGGGGGGGCCCGGTGGGCCGAGCGGCCCCATGGGCAGGATGGGAGGCAGAGGTGGCGACAGGGGCGGCTTCTCCTCGAGAGGACCGCGGGGATCCAGGGGAAACCCCTCGGGCAGCAGCGTGCAGCACCGCGCCGGGGACTGGCAGTGCCCCAACCCGTAAGTACTGCCTGCCCCCCACGCACGGAAACCGCTGCCCTTCCCCACGCGGGGGCACTTCGTCTCAGTTTATGAGCCCAACCTGCCGGGGGGGCTCCTTCCCCCCGCCCGCTGCGCTGTGCTGGGTGTGCGGCGTTGTCCCGCTCCGCGAGCTGCGTGCTGAGCGCTGCGTTGTACGTAGGGGATGTGGAAACCAGAACTTCGCCTGGAGAACAGAGTGCAATCAGTGCAAGGCTCCGAAGCCGGAAGGGTTTCTCCCGCCCCCTTTCCCCCCTCCAGGTAAGTGTGGCTCTCCCGGCTCTGGGTCCCGCCCCAGCCCTGCGCTGCTCGCGGGGGGGGTCCCGGCGCCCCCTGCCCCGCTCCTCGCTGCACTGCGTTGCGGCTGTCCCTGGTCTGAAGGTTTTCCTCCTCCTCAGGTGGAGACCGCGGTAGAGGCGGCCCCGGAGGAATGCGGGGCGGCAGAGGAGGCGGCATGATGGAGCGCGGGGGCCCGGGCGGTATGTTCCGAGGCGGCCGCGGCGGAGACAGAGGTGGATTCAGAGGAGGCCGGGGCATGGACCGAGGCGGCTACGGAGGAGGGGGCCGGAGAGGAGGGGGCCCCGGCGGTCCGCCCGGGCCGCTCATGGACCAGATGGGAGGCGGAGGCAGAGGCGGGAGGCGCGGAGGTCCGGGGAAGATGGACAAGTACGTGGGGAGC
>VXAB01000902.1:0-15250 GCA_013399175.1 Odontophorus gujanensis | reverse complement strand
CCCCTGGCCCCGCACCCCGCGGGGGCCGGGGAGGAGCGCGGCCGCCCTCGGGTCCCCAGCGGGCCGGGCTCGGGGCCGCCACGTGCCCGCAGCCAGGGCCGGCCCGGCGCCGAGCCCGTGCTGCTGATCCGGCGCGGGCGCGACGGGCAGCACTCGTGGGCGCGCACCGACGGTGGACCCCCCGGCCCACGGCGCTCCTCTCTGCCCGGGGTCGGGGTCGAGGACGCGGACGCCTTCCAGGAGGAGCTGGAGGAGCTGGCGCGGAGGCTGCGGGCACCGCTGCGCTTGGAGCCCGGGCAGGAGCAGCAGCTGCTGGGACGGCTGGAGGAGGAGGTTTTGGCCAACACGCGGCTGATGGAGCTGGGGGGCGGCGAGCCCTCGCCCCCCGCCCGCCCCACGCACGGCGTGCTGGAGCCCGGCAGTGGGGCGGCCGCTGACTCAGCCTACTGCTCCTCCTCGTCCTCCTCGTCCTCCCTCAATGTCCTCAGCAACAAGCACGGCACGCTGCCCGAGGACGGTCGCCGCAATGGGGGTCCCCCAGCTGCCCCCCACCCGCAGGAGCGCTGCGGCCGCCCCTCCAGCTCCTCGGACGAGAGCAGCTGTGTGCCGGCCTCCGGGGCCGAGTCCGACCCTGAGTGGGCACTGGTGGTGGAAGATGAGGGACCGGAGACAGCAGCGGTGCTGGGGGTCCCCACATCACCTGCCCTGCGACCCCGTGCCCGACCCCGGCTGGACGTGCAGCCCGGCAGGAAGCCCACCCGCATCCCTGCACCCCGGCCCCCCACCGGCCCCCAGCCCTGGCGGGCACTGCACAACGTCCTGGCCTCACTGCTGGAGCCCAGCCGGGCACCGCGGGAGGGCGAGGGGCTGCGGGAGGATGCCTGGCCATGAGGAGGACATGTGGTGGTTGCAGCCCCTGGCATGGGACATGCAGGCAGCAGTGACGGTCCTTGGGCAGCTGTGGGATGGATGCTGTCATGGTGGGGTTGGCGGGGCTGACGTATCCTTGAGGACGGCCTCGGTGTGATGGCAGTGTTGGCGGGAGCTGTGTCAGGCTGTTGGGAACAGGTCTGGGAGCAACCAGCTCTGCTCTGCTCCTTCTCTGCTCTTCACCGCTTTCCTCGTGCTCCGTCCTGCTCCCCTGGGCTTCCAGTGCTCCTCCTGCCCATCTCCGCACACCTGACAACACCTGGGGACACACAGCTCACGTCCTCCAATCCTCTGCAGCGTCTCCCCCAGCACGGGCTGGGCCCCCGGAGCCAGCAAAGCCCAGCAGATGTAAGCCCACCTGCTGCTGTGTGCCCACAGAGCCTGGTCCTGCCCCTGGGCCATGGGGTTCCTGAGAAACATCCCTGCTGGGGATCCTGCATCCCTCGGGGTGGTGCCCACGGCTCAGGGCCGCCTGGGAGCACATCCCCCTTGTCCTATCCCAGGTCCTTCCCAGCGCAGTGGCCCCAGTGTGTTGTGAGGTCTGGGGGTGCCCCCCTCAGGGGCAGAACCGGGCCCCTCCCCATGGGGTTCCTGTGCAGAAAGCCACAGGGATGGGGATGTTCTTGCAGTGGGAAGGCTGACGGTGTCCTGGGCTCCATCAGTAAAGGGGTGCCCAGCAGGGATGGGGGGGATTGTCCCTCCCTGCTTTGCCCTCGTGAGGCCCCATCTGCAGTGCTGTGTCCAGGTCTGGGGCACCCAGTACAGGGAAGATGTGGAGCTGTTGGAGAGGGTCCGGAGGAGGGCCACGAAATGATCAGGGGGATGGAGCAGCTCCCCTACAAAGACAGGCTGAGGGAGCTGGGCTTGTTCAGTCTGGAGAAGGCTGGGAGGGGATCTCATTGCAGCCTTCCAGTATTTAAAGGAGATTATAAACAGGAGAGGAATCAGATATTTTTACAAGGGTGGACTGTGATAGGACAAGGGGGAATTAAGCTCAAGGAGGGAAGGTGTAGGTCGGATGTCAGGGTGAAGCTCTTCACAGAGAGCAGTGAGGTGCTGGCACAGCTGCCCAGAGAGGCTGCGGACACCCCATCCCTGGAGGTGTTCGGGACCAGGTTGGATGAGCCCTGGGCAGCCTGGGCTAGTGCTGGATGTGGAGCTTGGTGGCCCTGCCTGTGGCAGGGGGTTGGAGCTTGGTGATCCTTGTGTCCCTTCTAACAAAAGCCATTCCACCATTCTGTGATGTAATACGTATGAACTGAAGGTTTTCTGTTCCAGGGATGTGTGGCTAGGGTAGAGGTATGTCCTCACACATCCAGCATTGTAAATAAAGGAAGCCTACTTGCTGACATTGCGTTGGAGTTAAGGAGTTTATTCCTGATGATGATGGAAGAAAGCCACAGGGATGGGGCCTCCTCCAGCCCCACAGCACAAGGACACAGAGCCAGCACTCTGTGTCCACTAGAACCCCGGCTCCATTGCTGCAGAACTGCTTTATGATTTCCACCTCTCCTCTTCCTCCTCACCCCACTCTCTTTTCCCCCTAAAACCACCTCCCCCACCCCCCTACACAGCACCAAGCTGTCCTTGGCCACTTATCTCAGCTAGCACAAGGGCACAGCCCAGAGGAAGCTCACAGCATCATCCTTCCTTCCCAGCCCAGGCCTGACGCCCCAGACACGCTGCCGGTTGTGTGGGCAAATGTCACCTTTATTCCAGGCTGGCTTAAAACGAGTGAACATAGAATATATTTATATTTTATATATTTATAAGGTATTTCACGATGGGGTCTGAAAACTTGAACCGGGCACTTCTATTGACGGGTGATGGATGGCTTTATTTTGGGGCAGGGTGGACAATGTATGTCACCACTGGGAAAGGGGGAAGGGCCCCTCTGGGTGAGAAGGGGAAAGGGAGGGAGCTGCTATGGGGCCTTGGATTAAGTCTGTGCTGGTACCCCCCTGCAAAGAGAGGGAGCCCTGCAGGAGAAGGGAAAAGCCCTTTTTGTACAGCACACATGGGTAAAGATTTCAACTTGAGGCCTTGAGAGCATCACCCATGGGGAGGGACCTTCCCCGTGACTCACCCCAAGCTCTCAGGGCCCCAGCCAGCCCCCATCAGGCTCTGAGCCAGCCCAGGGAGGGGACCCCCAGCACGAGGAGCGATGGATCCAGATCCCCCAGGGGGGACAGGAGGAAACAGAGCTGGGGAGGGAGCAGAAGTCACACAGCTGGGCTCCCTCCAGGAACAGCTAACAGGGAGGACAGGGCACAGTTCACCTAGGGACTGGAACATAGGGTAGGGGGGCTGGGACACCCCCATCCTCCTCCTCCACCCTCCTGGGAAGCGACGGCTCCGTGCTCAGGGTAAAAAAGAGAGGAAACATGCAGGCAGCTCCTGCCCCACCATCAGTTCTTCAGGATGGCATCGTAGGCCTGGTAGATGTACTGGGAAACCTCAGGTGCCCGGCATTTTAGCGACAGCTGGGGAAGAGAGGAGACACCAGCCGTGGTACTGAGGCCTGCAGCATGGCTGTGCTCCATCATCACACACCCACAGGGCACAGAATGGGCTCAACACATGGATGGGGAGACATCAAGCCACTCCCAGTGCCCTCCCCAGCCCCGCAGCAACATTCACATGCAGGGAAGCAGGCGTGCATCTTGGCTCAGGCTTTCACCCACTGCCTGCAACCCCACTGGGCACTTCCCCAGAGACATCTCCTAAGCCTGCTTTCATTCCAAAATTGTGTTTTTGATGTCTCAGTGCTCTCGGCTCCTAGAGTTGCAGGCCAGCAGGGCAGAGCTGAGCACATTTGCCCAGGACAAGGACCTGCAGCTATCCTCATTCAAAGCAGACCCACAGTGGGGCAGGGCTGATGGAAATGCTCCGACCCTGCCAGACCAACAGGGAAGGGAAAAGCAGCCAGGCACAGCCCAAAAGCAAGGGTAGAAACCATTCTGCTAACCTCCAAATCCTGCAACAGCGGGGCAGGCAGCAGTGGGCAGGCGGGCAGCAAGGGAGACAGAGAGATGAGTCAGCACCAGAGCTCATCCCAACCATCCCAAAGAGAAAGGCTGTGAGGAGGGGGGGGGACAGGGACAGAGCCTCAGCACCGCAGGTTATCTGGGGGGAGGCTGGGTGGCCAGGACCTTGCTGCTTCCTTCAGAGACACTGCTAAGGTGGTGGCTGCCTCCCTGCTGCTGCAACCCCACAAAGGGCACACCAAGGGACACAGGGCTAGGCCGAGGGGCAGGCAGCAGGGGCTGGGCCTTACCGTGAAGCTGGGGTTGCTGGGCTGGATGCGGAGCTCTGCCAACACCCAGATGCCATTGGTGAGCTTCAGAGACTGGTAGAGCATGTCCTGACCCTCCACGTTCCTCTTGGCGATGGTAAAGATGTTGCTGCCTTGGAGCTTGCTGCTGACAGCATCTGAGTGGGCAGAGGAAGAGCTCAGCACCAGCTCCTGCTGGACCCCATTTCCCTGTCACATCTCTTGGTGGTCCATGCTTCTACAACTGGAGCAGCATGTTCCTGCTGAGACGCAGGGGCTTCGGGGAAAGGACATGAGGATCCAAGCCCTGTGTGAAGGTGATGAGGTTGGGGCTTCCCAGTCCTAGTTCAGCCCAGCACTGCCTGAACACAGGGCAACAAACCATCCCTCCATAGAGGCCAGCAGTCCCTAAGATGCTGTGACTGTCTCTGTTACCGTGGGGCAGGAATAAAGGGAGCTCCAAACTCCTCGCAGCCTGAGCTGGGCTAACAGGGGCGGGGGGAACGTGGCCACCAAGTCCAGCTCTGAGGATGTGGCTGGCCAAGAGCCCTTGTGAAGGGTTTGGACACACCTGCATTGAGGGAACAGTCCTTGATCTGGAACTGGGCCTCATTTTCATTAGGAATGTCCTTCCAGGTGGCGAGGAACATCTGCCGCTCTGCAGCCAAAACAAAGCAAGGCACTGAGGTGACAGTGGGATCCAACCCTTCCAACTCCCAACACAGGGGCCGTGCTGTGGTGGTGCTGGGGGCTGAGATACCATCACAGCATCCCCCCCAGCAGCCACTCGAGATCTGCCTCACTCAGCTGCTCGCTATTGAAGACAGCAAGCTCATCTGCCTTGGTGAAGAGGCTGGGGAGTGCCAGACTGGACAGCAAGATTTCCCAAAGGCAGCATGAGTCAGGATGTGGTTCAAGTCACCCTGGGCACCACAGTGTGGTGATGCTGACACAGCCACACTCCAGAATCTTAAGGGTTTCTCACTCCCCAGGGCTCCCAGCCCCAACCCAAACACTAAGCATGTGGTTGGGAGGATTTTAGTGAATGGGATCGTACCCATGCTCCAACTTACCCATCTTCCCATCCTCCACAAAGAGGATGTGCAGAGGGTAGAGAGTGCTAAAGTAGAAGACATCAATGTTGTTCTTCACCGCAACCTGGGATGGGAGGAAGGACATCAGGATGTCAGCATGTGTGTGGGGGTGGGGGGGGGAACACCTGGGTCCAACTGTGAGCCCCTCAGGCAGGCGTGGATACTCTCACCTGCAGGTTGTTGAGGGGATCCATCTTCATGACAGAACCCACAGTGTTCAGAGGGAGGGAAATCTCCACCGACTGGTTGGGAGCAAGGGGCGCATGCACCTGGAGAGGGGCAGCTGGGGCCAGGCCAAAGCTGGGGGGACACACAGCACTGGGTCAGGGCTGTCAGCCCACTGTTGTCCCTGTCCCCACCACCAGCTCTGGGACCTCCAGGAACCGCCTCATCTACCTGCACCATTATTTCCTCCAGTCATGAAAAGAGTCCAACTCATTCCTGCCCACGCTGGGGCAAGCAGAGGTATCCTCCCCCAGTCAGACACCTTTCTCCTCCAGATCTCCATGCATTTTTAGCGTTTGTGTACCACCTCATTAGGAGCATATCTTTTTTGTGCTCCTCTGCATTCACCAGGACAAACAAGAGGACGTTTGTGCCTGGGGAGGTGGCCATGCCTCAGGAAACAGCCTCCTCAGTCAACTTCTCAGAGGCTTTGGGTTGATGTCCATCACCATCGGAGCCATCAGGGAGAGAAGGATCATCATGTGAGGCTGTTCCCTGGCAGATGTCACCACAGCCCTGTCTGCTCACTCTTCTCTGAGCTGAGGAGGTGCTACCCAGCATTCTCACCAGTCCATGCCACCGCCACCCAGGAGACAACTCACCTGTTGCGGTTGAACTGAATTGCAAAGTCAGACATGACCTGCAGGGCCTTGTTGGTCAGCACCAGGTCCATGCAGATGGAGCCCACCTGCCGGCTGAAGGTGCCGGAGATCTCCAGCCCCTTGGCCTTCATGGCAGGGAGCCACACCTGAGAGGAGACACCAAATCCACAGAGGTTTACCCAAACCGAACGCTTCGGTGCCCGCTCTCAGCCCAAGGCAGCAGCAGCGTGCCACCAGAGAGCTGCTGTCCCACTCACCGTCTTGGGCGCCACGTAGGACCCCGACAGAGTGCCCACTCCCCCAGTGAGGTCGAAGAGGTCCCCCAGGCCACTGTTGAGGGGTGCTCCCATAGCAGCCGGCGCTGCAGGGCCGGGCGCTGTGAAGCCACCACCACCAGCACCCATCTGCAGAGATGAGAGAGCATCAGGCTCACAGCAGCAAGGAGGAGGGGAGAAGCAGAAGAGGAGAAGGAAGAAGAGGCAAAGGGTGCAAGAGCACTCACAGCGGGGCTGCCTCCCACATCACTGCGCAGCTGCAAGAGACAAGAGACTGCTGTTGGTGCAAAAGGTGCTTCCAAAAAGGCACAAGCAAGGGTTTGGGGTTACTGGGGTATGGAGTGGGGCAGGTGCTCCTTGCCATGGGTATGTGGTATAGTGGTGGGACTCAGTAGATGCAGTTATGGTTGGGTTCAGTGTTTGAGGATCTACTCCAACCACAGTGATTCTGTTTTAGCCAAGCAGGGCTGAGCTCAAACCTCAGCTGAGCCCCCTGTGTACACCAGGAGCCAGAGAGGTGAAAGGGTGAAAGCTGAGTGGTTTTGAGGCTGGCTGGCTGTCACCAGAGAGACACAGGGTCTGTGGAGGTGAGCATGGGCACTGCAGGGGGTAGGGGCAAAAAAAAAACAAAAAAAAAAACAGGTCTGATCCATACCCCTTCCGACTCGTCCCCCATCTCCAAGCAGAAGCAGGCAGTGCAGAGAGGAGAGCCAGGCACATGCAGAGAGAAACCAGGAGAGAAGAGACACAAAAACAGAGAGAGAAAAGAAAGGCAGGACAGAACAGATTAGTCCCACCATGTCTCCTCCTCCTCTCCCCACAGGTTTGGACACACTGGGGTTAGCATGGCACGTCCCCAAGTCATGCAGCTGTTTGGGGTTGAGTGGGGACTCAGAAGAGGAGCCCCCACCGCAGCAGCACAGCAGGTCTGTGGGAGCACCCGCAGCAGAGAGGCTGCAGGGAACTTGCGTGCAGGAATGGGAAGAAAAGGCACCAAGGAGCCCTGCTCCAGCCATCTGACAGTGATGAGACTAATTAGCACCCCTCCCATCGCAAGCTAGAAAAGGAACAGATTAGCCCAGATGTCCCCAGGCAGAGAGCTCCAAGTAGGAGCCGTCCCACCCACACCCAAACCCCAGCACAGCAACCCACCAGGCTATCCAGGCCCCCTCCCAGGAGGTCCACAGCTCCCATCTGCACAGAGGCGGCCAGGGGGGGCCCGCTGACGGGGGGGGCCAGGTCCAGGTTCAGCAGGTCCCCCAGCAGGTCACCCTGTGCTGGGATGACGGCGGGCTGCTCTGCTGCCTGCCCAGCTGAGGGTGCTGATTCAGGGCTCTCGACACTCTCGCTCCTGGGGCAAAGGAGAAGGGGGAGGCGTGAGATGCTGGAAGAGTCCAGGTAAGGCAGTGGGTCCTGGAGCCCCCGCAGCTGAGATGCACTCAGCAGGACTTGACAATGAGACACCCCGTTCCAGTGGGGCTCCTTAATGCTATCTTTCAGATTCACCTACTCACACCTGAGATCTCCAGCTCTGGCAGGACAGTATGGACCCCATACTGCTCCTGCTTGGAGATGCTCCTAACAGGGGACCACCCCCTTGTGGACCCTCCAGTTCACTGGGTCATGCTGTGACCATAGCAATGACAGTCAGCCCAGCTCCACATCCATCCCCACAGCACGCACCCTGCTCTGGATGTCCCAGAACCCCACAAGGACACCCCTACAGCTGGTGAGGACACTCACGAGCCCGTTCGTGGCAGCAAGCTCTTGTGCACAACCCCTCTGCTCCCCTCCACGAAGGCGCTGGGTGGCTTGTGATAGACAGAGGCCAGTGTTCCGATGTAGCAGATGAGCTCATCCAGCAGCGTGGGCTCGATCAGGTCTGTCTCCTCAGAAATAAGTGGCTTCTCTGCCAGCACCACCTCCTTGGCTGCCACAGGGTCAGTGGACAGCAGGCGCCAGTAGATGTAGCCACGATCCCGCAGGTCAGGGTTGTCGGAGTCCTTTGGGAAGCAGAGGGTAAGTGGCAAAGCCTTGGGGTGGGGGAAGCTGCAGAGCATCCCACAGCCACAACCACCTCAGCCCCATCTATGTCTGCAGTGTCAGAGTGGGTAAGTTACAGCTGTGTTGCGTCCCGTGACTGTGGTTGGACTTGATGACTTTAGAGGTCTTTCCCAAGCTAAATGGATAACTGCGCTCTGCTACACGGACACCAGTGGCTTTCACAAGGAAGCTGTACATCCTACAGGACACTGTGTCCTCATTCTCCAGGACTCTAACAGCAAGCTTCCCCTGATTTAGGCTCTTATCCACCACAGGCATCGTGCCATCACGACCTGCTGCTGCTGCTCAGGGAGGCTCAGCAGGGTTGGTGGGATGCTTTGCTGGGCACAGGAGCTGACACCCACCTGTGTGGCCAGGCTCAGCACCTGCTGCACCAGCTCCTGGGTCTCAGTGGGCTTCTTCAGGAAGAGCTTCACGATGGCTGTCAGCAGCTGCAGCTGGACCTGCGGGCACCAGCGAGATCAGGGAGAGGCACACAGAGGAAAAACAGGAGTTCTCCCCAAGCACAGTGCTGGCATGGGATTCTGCACAGCAGGTCCACGGGTGAAACCACCAGCCCCAGCTAAAGGGCAGCCTAAAGCAGCTGGGACCAAGCCCAGGACTTTTCCAGCTCCAAAAGGGCTGATCCTGTGCCAGCACCAAGCGAGCACGGATCCCTTCCAGCCTTGAGGAAGGGACGGTGCTTGGGTGGCATTTCACAGAGGATGCTTTTGCATCCAGGAGGATGGTTCCAGGATCATGCAGTGGTGGCTGCTCTGTGGCATAAGCAGCAGCCCCACATCCACATCCACGCCCCCCACCCCCTGCACCTGCGTGCTCTCATCGTGGAAGCCCTCCAGGAAGCTCTCCAGCAGCTCGTCAGCATTGTCAATGCGCTCGGCGTACTCGCCCACGATCCAGATCATGGCAGCCCGTGCCTCAGGCTCATCCAGGGAGTCCAGGTTCTCACACAGGGTTGCAATGACACTCTCATACCTGTCAGAATGAGGGCACATCACCAAAAAGCCCAGGCCCTAATGTCACCTCATCATCCATAGCAGCACAGTTCCCAGAAAGTTCCTATTTTCCTAGTGGAAGACTTCCAGCAAGCAAAGGGGAGCAATAAAGTGATGCATCACCATCTAAAAATGGTTCTGTTTGATTCTTGGGAAGGTCACGAAGTGTAAAACCCTGACACATGCACGCTCAGTTGCACCCATGCTGCCTTCAGTACAGCTCTGCTTTCAGGACACATGAGGGTCTTTAATTATCTGCACTGGGAGAGTTTGGGTAACTGGAAGAAAGATGGGAGGATTTCCATAAATCACCCCCTTCAGAATGACTTTCACAGAAACCAAGCCAAGAATAGAGCCACTACTTCTGTACCCAGACTCAAAAGATACTGGATGCAGCACAGGGATGTTTGCTGAGCAAAAACACACTGCTCATTTGCCAGCCTCACCTGTCTGCTCTCCATCCTCTCTCTCTCTCCACTCCCAAATACCTATGCAGATTTCTAATTCACTACTTGCTACCCCTACTCCACCCCAGGCAACGGGGAGCACAGGAGGCAGCCCAGCCTGCCCCTCTCCCCACGTACTTGTTGGGGTACTTGCGGAAGATGTCCTTGATGACGACGATGGCCTCCTGCACCACGTAGTTGACCTTGGTCTGGATGAGGTCCAGCAGGGTGCTGACACAGCGCTCTGCTGATTGCTGTTGGAGGGGCTCAGTCAGTGATGCCCTCACACCCCCACCCAACACGGTCACGCCCCCTTAACCCAACCCAGAGCAGAAGAGGGAGATGCACATGCGTTGTCTCCCCTTTGCACACCCCAAATCCTACACGTGGTTCCAACAGATGGCAAAGGGATGGAACACACCCTGTCCCGTTCCCATCTCCTGAGAGAGCATCCCTGGGATGCAGCAGCCTCCAGCTGATCCACAACAGGCTGAAGAGCAACACATGCTTAACAATGACCACCAGCAGAACACTAAGCACCGTGGGGATGGCACGACAAGGCTGCCCTGCCTCTCCCCACACCAGTCTCACCTCCACCTTGATGGCACAGCGCCCGATGGCTCGGACTGCCTTCCTGACAAAGTCCACGTCCACCTCTGTTGCATATTCCTTCAGCTCAGCCAGCACCTGCCGTGGGGACAAGGCGGTGAGCACGTGATGGCTGGGAGAGACACCGACCCACAGATGCCCCCCCAGCACAACACCCCAAATCTCAGCTGGCTGCCTAACTACTGCCAGATCAAAATTTTAACCTGGCAGAAACAGCCCTGGTGGTACTGAAGCACTAGACAGGTGGGGAGGATGCTCTGACAGGGACAGCCAAGCCTCCCCGTGCCCACCCAGACCCCAACCTGTGCAATGTTGGCCTGGGAAGCCAGGCGGATCATGATGTCCAACTTCTCCAGCTTGACGTAGATGGGGTCATTGTACTTGACAAAGAACACCTTCATCTCATGCTTCAGGATTTCAGGTCTGAGGGACAAGGAGAGGCAGCAGTTAAGAGACCTAGCCAATGCAAGTAGAGTTTGAAGTTGCTCCCTGGCCACAAGCAGAAGGTTTGGGAGCTGCTCAATTCTAAGGAGCCCAAGATGCTGTGATCTCCCCCGAGAACTCTGGTCCCTGATTCCCTTTTGCTGATACACAGGGAACACAGACCAACCTTGCCACAAACAACAACCAGATGCACAGCAACAGGGTGCACTGGCCTCAGCAAGGTTGGACTGGACATCCTGAGGAAGCAGGGAAGCCAGCCCAGAGCCCAGGGCCAAACTGGACCTTTCTCACCAGAACAGCCTCTAAGCTGGGAAGGGGACAGGCCAGGTCCCCAAGGAGCCAACCTGCTTTCTGCATTCCCACTCACAGGGACGCTAATTACTTTCCACTTCTCCCAGAAGTTGCTGCTATTTTTAATAGGCAATAACAGCAATGCCAGTGGGGCAACAGATCAGCTGACTGCAGTCTCCAGCTGGCCCTGCTGCCCTGCACACACAGGAGGGGCCTCGGGCACCTCCTGCCCTCCAATAGTAGCAATAGATCAGCCACGGGACAAGAGGACTTTCAGGACTCACCTGTCTGATAAGGACAACTACAAAGAAACAAGCTATTCTCATGAAAATCCCTCACTAGGCTAAGATGATTAAACCAATGCCTCAGCTTTTAGTCTTTCCACCCCCTGCTCCCCAAAATAAGCAACAAATTAAGTGAATCCCATCCCACTGCCACAGCTGATGCTCTGTGCCCAGCCCTTGGATTTCAGCAATGAGAAAGACCAAGCACCGGATTGTGTCACCAAAGCCTGGACACCATTACAGCCACCAGAAAGCCCAGCACACTGGGACACTGCACCTGGAGGCAGGAGGACGCTCACCTCTTCTGCACAATGAGGTTGATGTTGCGCAGAGCCACATACTGCAGCTCGGGCTCAGCAGACAGCAGGGTGACGAGCGGCGGGGCCAGCTTCTTCAGCAGCGTACCGTAGTAATCCAGGTCCTTGGACAGCATCTCCATGAACTTCATCAGCACCTTCACTGCTGAGAGCACCACTGCAGAGTTGGCGTGGGACAGCCGGGGCGTCACCCGCTCGCAGATGCTGCAGGGATTGAGGGTGAAGGGAAAGGAAACAGTCAGAGCCAGGCACCCTACTGAGAGCACCAAAGAATGAGGTGTCGGCAGAGTCTGTGGCAAGCTGGGCAGCCAGCATGCAGAATTTCCCCCAAAAGATGTGCAACTGTCTCTTAAATGCTCCTGATAATGGTTTATTTCCCAGCAAAGCCCTCCATGCAGTTGGATCTCCCCAGTGCCCAGCCTGCTCTCACTTGAAGCATGCTCAGATCATGTCTGGAGAATTCTGTTCCTCATGCCAGTGTGAGGACAGCACTCACTAAGGGACTGTGGAGTTCCCAGGCACAGTGCTATGCTGATGTCAGCAGTTCCCCCCCCCGCAGCAGGAAGCCAAGGGTGGGGAGCAGTGCAGACGGAAGCACAAAGGCACTTCTCAAAGGAGAACATGCAGCGTCAGCACCATCCAGCCATCACCCTGCTGTCCCCGTGCCCTGTCCCACCTCCCTCACCTCTGGGCCTCCCGGTCATCCTTGGGCATGTAGTTGGCCAGGCAGTCCAGGATGAAGATCTGGCCCCATTCGGTGCACTCGTTCAGGGCTGTGAGCAGCTTGTTGATGGACTGGGGGTTGAGGTCCAGCAGGTTACTGCTCGGGTGCGACTCGGCGATCTCCGACAGCGCTGCCACAGCGTTAGCCACGACCTGCCACAGGGGATGGGACACGTGTGATGGGACAGCAAGCATGGCAGGATGGCAGTCGAGGTTCTGGAGGAAAGCTGCTGCAAGCAGACGAGCTGCATCATCAGTGTGGGGCCCTCGCTCTGACATCTGGGCACCAGCTTCTCCTCTCCACCAGCTGATGTGCAGATGAGCTGTCACTACACATCCCCACCACCCACGCTGTGACTCTTTCCCCATCGCTGCTCAGCGATTTGGGTGGGCAAATCCTACAGCCCTGTGCTCTTCCTGTCTCTCCATGCAGCCACGCTAGGCAGGAAAACAGCACATCTGAGCTGAGGGTCACAATCACATCACTCCAAGCTGGCGCGAGGCACCAGACACAAAGCATCACACCACTCCCAGCCAGCACCTCCTATCTGATGCCTTTCCTCTCTCCATAGGGAACAGAAGCTAACAACACATGGGAATTAATGAAATCTCACATCTAAAAGCAGCTGGGTGACAGTTACTGGACAAGAAGAGCAACCCCAGGAACAGCTGTCCATAAAAGTGACCAAATAGCATCAAGAAACAAAGGGGAACGTGGGAACAAGGATATGGGGATGCAGAAATGAGGGAGAGCATCTGCTGCACCAGATGGGGAAAGCAAAGTCTGATCACCATGGGGTTGGAGTCCGAGATGAGGTCCTTGAGGGTGTCCAGGAAGCCCTGGTCCTCCACCAGCTGGGCATTGATGTCATGGAGCTTGGCCACGCAGACAGCCGCTGTCTTGCGCACATACGGGTCCTCATCCTTCAGGCACTTGCGCAGGGGCTCACAGAGGTACTCCGTTATTTTGTCCACGCGGATGCAGCCCATGGTCCGCACAGCCAGGGCACGGATCAGTGGGTTTGGGTCCTCACAGTCCTGCAGCAGCAGAGGGGACAGTGAGAGCTCCAGCCCTTCCAGCCACAGCCACCAGCAGTACTTTCAGAACCTCGATTTTCATTCAGGTTCTTGAAGCCCTGAGGTTTTAGCATTCAGCTCTCAAGTGGACAGAGCTCATCCCATGGAAGGAGTTGTGTCTTATTCCATAATCCAGAGTGCACTGAACACTCTTAACAGTTCTCGTCCCAAACATGCCCCAGAGCCAACTGTCTGCCTGGCTTACACCAGGGACACAACCCACCCTGCACCCTCCAGAACAGCTACCCAACCTGGGGAACGCACCAAAAGCACCAAACCTTCCTGGAAAGGCTTTCCACAAAAGGATTTGGTGACTCAGTGGCTTCCAAGAAACACACTCTCCAGCTCCCGACCCCAAGAAAAGGACCGCTTTCTCTGCAGCAAGCTCAACAGAGGGCATCTCCAACACAGGAGCCACCAACACCAAAAAACATTTTCCACCTGCACTGTGGCAAATTTGCTCTCTTATCCCATGCAAGGGGAGCGCTCGTGTGTTGAGGGAGAGCTTTGGGTACCTGCTTGCCCTCCCTTTGGTGGCAGGGGGCCCTCGCCCTCACCTTCACAAAGGTGTTGACAGCCATGATGGCCATGTCAGGCTGGCTCTTGGCGTAGTTCATCAGGTAGAGGTAGACCAGTTTCTTCAGCTCCAGGTTGTCCGTCTGCATGCAGTTCACCACATCCGGGAAGAGAGCACTGAAACGTGAAGCATGACAGATCTGAGGGCAAGTGACTGGGATGGGGTGTTAACACAGGCACGATGCCATGCTGCCACGCATCCCTTTTGTCGTGGGAGAGACACCAAACCCCATTTAGCCTGACACTGAGCACCTCTAGAAATGGGACACCCAGGGCCAGGGTCTCAGCACTGGCCACTGAGTACAGAATTTCCACCTAACCTATGTTTCCCTTCTCTTAGTTTAAAACCACTCCCACTTCTCCTATCACTATCAGACTGTGTGAAAAGTTGCTCTCCAACCGTTTCATAAGTTCCTTTCAAGTACTGAGAGGCCACAATGAGGTTTCCTCGGAGCCTCCTCTTCCCTAGATCAAGCTGCCAATCTAGAAGGTATTTCTTCCATCCCAGATGACTCCATGACCCTAACTCAAGGACCCTAAAACCAGCTTGTGCTTGCAGGCTCCCACCAGGCCCGAGGAGTCCATTCTGCTGTGTCTGAAGCACAGCAAAAGCAGCTTTGTGAGGCTGCAAAGCACAGAATGAAGGGAAGAAAGGTGAGTTTGTCCTTCCTGAGCCCATGGGTCAGGAGGATGGACACACCTGACGTCCTTGCCGACAGTCATGGAGGCGATCACCTTCTTCACCGCCTCCTTCTTCTTCTCCTTCTTGTCACTGTTCAGCTCTGCCTTCAGCTCAAAGATCTCCCCTGCAAAAGAGGCACGGGGTCAGCAGAGGGGTGCTAAGCAGGACCCCGGCGGGGCTGGGAGCTGCCGAGTACCCTTCCCCACGAAATCAGGGTGAAAAATCCCCACTCACGGGATCACAGAGCGTCCCGAGCTGGAAGGAACCCACGGGACCACAGAGCCCAACCCTAAGCAGTGTGAGAGCCGTATCCCAGCACTCCCTGAGCACAGAGCCGCGCCC